>BFEA01000785.1:291924-309742 GCA_003427395.1 Chara braunii
GGGGGGGGGGGGGCGTGAGGCATCAGTGGCATGCGTGGCGTTTTGTTCTAATGGTGGCCTGACACGGTGCGTGATGCGGATTGAACGAAAGAAGGTGTCATCGATGGAGTAAAAGACCACCATGCAAAGGGCAACGTTGAAGTATATCAGACAATATGCAACGAAATCAGAGATGCAATGTTGCGCTTCATCAACGAAAGGTCGAGGATCACCATTCACGTGGCAACGACTTTAATGACATGCCACAACGAAGATGGGCAAAAACAGAAACTGAAAAAGACTAACACAGTAACAAAGTTTAATATTGTCGATCATATTCAACGGCGCGAAAGTGGCAAACGGAACAACTTGCAGTCTGTCTTGCGTTGGTGTCCGCTTTGACTGCCGTTCCGCAATGACTCGTGAACTCACAGTCACAGTTCCGTACTTCGTCTGTGTTTGTGATGCCTATGTTTTTGTTTTTTTCTGATTTTTTTTATTTTTTCATGAAGTATGGACCCGGAATGGATGCAGAGGCAGTTAAGACAAGATTGGTGGGGAACGCCAATGAAATGGGGGGAACTGATATCAGACCGGTTGAGGAGACAGCGTAACGCCGTCGGACTTGTCAAGTGGGATTTTGCATATTACGAACCGTCACTGCACTTGTATCCTCTAAGCGCGAGAAGAAAGATTTACAACCTCGTGGGGGTGTGCGACCGTCAGAATAATAATAATTACAAGAAGGACGGGAACACAAGATACAAGGAGGTCTTCTACGGTTACGGCCTTGTGGCTGCCCCGGTGACAGAGAAATGCAGCGCCACTATTGCATGTGTTGTTGTACAATATCACGAAGGGCTTACAATATGTGCAACGAAGACATGGAGACAAAAGATCCCGTGGCGTGATGCACAAGACTCGATGGTGCGAGCGTACAAGCAGCACGTTAACCAATATTGTATTCACGCACGGGATGCAATGTTGGAATTCGTTGCTCCGAGGACTGTCATCACTGCTTCTATCTCAACAGTCATCATAGAGAGCGAAGAAACAACGGGGGTCAACCGCAAATTCAGAAAAATTCAGTTAACCACCAACTTCAACATTACAAAGAGTTTACTCCACCGAGCCAACGGTCTGAGCCACGACCTTGTTCACTTGCGCCGCTGTAGTACTTCATGACATTTTGTTATAAAAAAAGTTGTAGCTTAGCACATGTAGATGGAGATGGGAATATAGTACATCCTGCACTCGTACGAGTGCTCATATCGTTTTTTGTCCTCATTTGCCGGATTTTAGTTTTTTTAAAACGATGTCGAAGCGGATTTTCATCTTTTGTACGATCATTTGCGACTGCACATATTCGTAGTGTAGAGGAGTGTATGAAGTCTAGAGCACCAACTTTCATAGACATTGTCTTAGTCAAAGATCAATATAGAGAGAGAGAGAGATGGAGTCACTCTATGTACATATATTCCGCGCACATGTATCATATGTCGCATGGGTCAAACTCCGCATCAATGTTTCTTTGTATTTATCTAAAGAAGTCAATTTTCTTGTATAATGATTTCGAAAAGATTCACATAATGTTGTTCGTAATTCTTGGGTGACACGAAATGTCTCTAACTTTTATAGATGTCCATGGGGTTTTTTATCATTGACTGAACCTGCCATATGTGTTTTTTTAGTATGATATTCAATATGTTTATCTTGTCTTAATGCATTTGTCAAAAAAAAATAAAAATAACTGATATTATATTGCGAAACATAGTAAATGTTAATCGATGTGATAAAAAAGTACAATAAAACCCATCATGAAGACCTCTATAGCTTCATGTAATGCGAATGAAACTGTAACACCCCCCAAAATGTGTGAGAAAACAATGCAAAACTTATGGTCAACATGAGCACAAACTATAAACAAATGCGGGGTACCTACCCAAAATGTTGTACTCAAAACGTTAAAAATCACCAAAATCAACATGAAAATGACAATTTCGATTTCGTTCAAAAAATATAAAATGTCCGTTTTGACGAAATCGTTGTTATCTTGGTTTTGCACTGGTCATGAGCGATGCACTTTGGTTTCTCTCCAGCTTACCCCTCCATGTTGGGGTCGCATAGGTAGGGGTGAGTGCCTGTTGGCTAAGTGGGGTTAGTACTGGGGGCATATGACGCGTCCTGCTGGCGAGGGGGCTAGTTGGTAGGACGGGAATAGGGCACAGCAGCAGCGGAGATGGTGGCTCCGCTGTGATAAGTCTTGCCGGAGTGGGGATAGGGGGAGTGTTTAGGTGGCCTTAGTGTGTCGAGTGCGGCCGGTGCACGAAGGGAGCCTGCTTCAGATAGTTTCACTTACGGAGACTTCTTATATAAGGGGTGTTGGGCTCGGTTTTACGTCTTTTACGGTTCTGAGTTTTTGCTTCAAGAGGACTGCGGGGGAAGAGGTGGGAAGGGGGGGCAACAGGGGGGGGGGCTGTGGGTTTCGTTAGTAAGTCTTAGAAGGAAGAGGTTGGGACGACGCAGGCCGGTGCTGGAGTGTTCTACTCTGTAACCCCTGAGGAACATGAGGTCTGGGGAGTTCTGTCGAAGACAGAGCCAACACTTTCGACATGGCTGTAGTTGGGGTGATATCCCTGTTACCAGTGGGGCGTGCGGCTATGGGGAGCTGCCGAGGGTGGAAGGCACTCCTTATCGTCTACACCAGGTTGGTCGGTACCGGGGCGTGGTGGTGCCCTGTAACTCCAGCATGGGAGGGTATGAGACCATTCGGGTGTTGGATCGAGGGCTGAATATGAGACCTGGGGTTTCTCCAGCTGTTGTAGGGAAGGAGGGGTTTTGTTGGTTGCGCAGTTCCTACTCAAAATTTTCTGCTGGAGGGTCCTGAGAGTGCTTACGGTTGCGGGACTTCTAGCAACCTCCTCTGGGTCAATTTGATACTGCTATGCTTGGTGATCTGTGGCTGTTCGATGCCAGAACAACGCTGGCCGGTGCTGGGGTATTGCCCTGTAATCTGTTGATACAGGAGCGTGAGGCTTAGTGGAGTAATCTGGGAATGCTTGGGGGTGGGCATCTTACGGGACAGTCAATGATTGTTGTAGAGGACGCTGGCCAGAGTTGGGGCGAGTTGTGTTGCCTGTAACTCAGCAGAAGTGGGGGCGTGAGGCCTAGAAGAGCTCGGCAGGGAGTAAGGCAGTTCTGAGGGATTCTGGAAGGAGGGGTTAGGGAGCCCAAGGTTTTTTAAATCTTTTTGGATCCCGGCGGTCTACTTTTCATACCTTATCCTTTTCTTGCCATATCCAGCTCTTTGGTTTTCTGATTGTGTGGTAGCTTCTAGTCTTCTAATGTATCTGGGATAGAGAATTTCAGAGAGGGTTGAGCCTGGACTGATATCCACAGAGCTGCTCAGTTCTATGCCTCTGGTTTGCCGATGCCAGAACGACGCTGACCGGAGCTGGGGTGCTGCCCTGTGACCTGCAATCTGCAGGAGTGTGAGGTCTTGTAGAGAGATCTGGGTCCTGCCGAGGGAGGAAGGCAATTCAGTGGTAAATGGGGAGAGGCCGCTAGGTGGCGAGAAGAGAGGGGCTATGGGTGATGTTGGTTTGGGTAGGATTGTCTCTGAGGTTTAAAATCCTGGTTCATGGAAGGTTAGGAGTTTAAGCTAGGTCAGGAAGCCAAAATAGCTGATAATATAGCTTACTACATAAGCATAAGGTCACTAGTATCAACATCATAATCATCTTCATTTTCATAAGAGGGACGCTGAGCCCGGTTCTCAGCTGTTTTTCGGTGTTCTCCAGGTACACAGCTGTCTCTTATACACATCTAGATGTGTATAAGAGACAGGTATGGGCCACCGGAGTTCCTACTGATATTCGAATAGAACTGTCTAGTGACTATATATAAGGCTTAGACCCTGGGGTAAGGGTAGGGGTATAAGTCGCTCAGGCCAGTCCGAGTTCCGCCTGGCCTTGGGTAAGCTAGGGGAAGGACGGTAAGACTGCTTCAATGGGTGCTACCCTGTCTGAAWCCTAGGGCCCAGAGTCTCTTGCGGCCTGTAGTAGGTTGTCTGGGCCTGGCGTCCGAAGTTCCCGTTCGACAAGGCTCGCCCGATTCCGCTTCCACCAGGGCTGGGCAACCTATCAGCCCTGGGGCCTATCACTGCTGTTCGGTCCAAGTTACCTGCCCATTGGTAGGGTAATGGTCCCGAGTGCTGGTCACACTGAGGTAGGATAGTGGGATAAGGGGTACGCTAGGAGTATTGACGTGAGGATGGGATGGGAGGTGGTCTCATATTCCAGGACACCCACGGCCTACTGCTCCAGGTGATCACTGTGTACTCAGTGACTGGCATGTACAACACCATGGACTTGAAAAAAAAAAAAAAGAAAGAAGGAAAAAAAAAAGGGTGGGGGTTGGGGAACAGGAGGTTTGCCTGCCTACATGATCTGGGAACAGAAGTCAATCTTAAGGGGTAGTACCAGACCTCATGTCTGAAACAACAGAGGATAGTATACTGGGTAAAAGAGAGAAATAGAATTCTACTTCTAACCGGACTTTAGCTCGCTTGGAAGTAGCCATGGGGCCTGTGCATACTACCACCAATCTCAAGCTAACATGTCGGCAATCATCTCAGGCTACTGTGTAGGTCTGCCTGCCAGAGTCCAGTCGCTACAGGTTGATCCCGCAAGTTGTTGTCATTACAATCACTTGTCTGCTTAAACAATCAATTCAAATGTTCAGGGACGCTGGACCCGCTTTCCAGCAGGTGCTGCTCCCCACCAATAGATGGAGCCTCCCCAGCGATGCTAGTGGTGTTTGCTCTTACCAGCACGCCTAGCATCGAATCGGGTTGTTTGTGGAAAAATAAATAAATAAATAAAAAATAAAAACCACACTTTCAAAATTTCAGTGGTGCTTGACTGGGGGGTCTCCAAGGGGGGCAACTTGGCAGGATCAAGTGGAGTGGAGCTACAGACGAACAACAGGCAGGAAAACAAGATGAAGTCCGCAGGGATTATCGCCTCTTATTCCATGATTGGACAAATCTACACCCGGATATTCCTCTTCGGCCTTTGGCGGATTTCCCAGACCCGTTCCCTCCTTCTGCATTGAGCTTGGTTCCTCGCTGTCGGTATGGGCTAGATTAATTGGAGGGTCTCTGATTTTAAAACAGTCCTTTTTTAGGCTTTTTCCAAAACTTGTTTGTGTGAAAGGTAGGTGCTACTAAGCCTGCTAGTATTGCATTGATAAATTTGGCGACCTCTTCATGGGTGAAGAGGCAGCTGTTGCAGCATAGTTATTATCAGGGACACGAGATCAGTTCCAGTTTTGCTGGCTCATTACCAACATTACCATCATTATCTTTATTGTCAACATTATAGCATCAGAACTATGATCAACTATCACAAGCAAGGTTCATAAGGGAAGCTGGGCCCGGTTCCCAGCAAGTGCTGTGTTATCATCGCAGAGATGTATCTCAGGGGATGCTGGACCCGCTTTTCAGCAGGTGCAACTCCCCACCAATAGATTGGAGCCCCGGGCCCCCTGCAGGACAGATATCAGTGCATGCTTTTTTTTTTTTTTTTTTTTTTTTTTTTTTTTTGAAAAAGAGGGCCCAGTGCCCAAGGCTCCAATTATGAATTTGATTACAACATTTAAACACATGCCTCTTCCCATTAGGGCTGGAAGAGCCTCAGCCACTGCTCCCCTGGAGACAGCTTCCCTGCATAACACAAATATAGTCAAATCACAGGGCATTGATTGCTTCCCTGGTGGGGAAGGATTAACCCCGCCTTGTGCTAAATCAAACTCTACCCTACTCGCCTCCTCAATTATCCACTACAATCTTCCGCACAGTGAGGAGTAGGGGAGATACGAATAAGGCAGAGAGTTTTTTTTTTTTGCTGAGAACCGGGCTCAGCGTCCCTCAAATAGTTATAATGATGACCCTGATGATACTGATGATACTACAGATAATGATGCTAAATTCAAATATATGAAAAAATATAAAAGATTATGCTATATCAGCTATTCTGGCCTCCTAATCCTAGAACAACTCCTAGCCCTCCCTGCACCAGAACACTGTACCTCAGAGACAAAACCAACCTACCCAACGTCAACCTTAGTTGATCTCTTCTCGCCACCTTGCAGCCCCCCCGGGTTCACCACTGGAATGCCTTCCACCCTCAGCAAACCCCAGATCTCTCTACAAGGCCTCACACTCCTGCCATTTGCAGGTTACAGGGCAACGCCCCAGCTCCGGCCAGCGTCGTTCTGGCATCGGCAAACCAAGGGCACAGAACAGAACAACTCAGTAGATACTAGTCCAGGTTCAATCATCTTTGAAGTCCTATATTCCTAATGTGGAAGAATGCTAGATGCTGTCAAAATTTCAGAACACCAAAAAGCTTAATATATCATTAATCAGATGATGATACTAATAAATCAAATGATGCGATGATGATGATGATGATGATGATGATGATGATGATTATGGTAATGATTAGTAAATAGAAAATAATAAAATATAGAAAATATAAAAGACTATGTTATAACAGCACTTCTGGCCTCCTAATCCTCGAACCTTCCCACCCCTCCCTGCACCACGACATTACATCTCAGAGACAATACCCTCCTTACCAATGCCTACCATAGCTGACTTGTTCTCGCCACCTAGACTATCCCTGGCCCCATAGGTTGTCAAGGCAGCCCCCCCGGTTCGCCACTGGATTGCCTTCCTCCCTCGGCAAATCCCCAGATCTCTCTACAAGGCCTCACACTCCTGCCAATGCAGGTTGCAGGGCACTGCCCCAGCACCGGCCAGCGTCGTTCTGGCATCGCCAAACCAGGGGCAAAGACAAAGCAACTTTGTAGATATCGGTCCAGATTCAACCATCTCTAAAATCTCATTATCCTGATTAAGGAAGGAGGCCAGATACCGCCGAGAATTACAACTCACCAGAAAGCATGATATAACATGGATGATGATGATGATAACGAAGATTTTGATGATGAGATGATTCATAAAAATCCCTACTCTCCCTTCCTTCCTACATTCACTCCACTCCCCTGTCTATCCCTTCACCCTAATCTGCCCCCGCTGGGATTTGATGCCCAGCCCCAGAAAAGAGTAATCCTCACAATCTGCCCGTGCCCCCTCCAGGGTTTCACCACCCACCTAAAGAAACCCCTGCAGAGCTGGGCTCTCCCCCTCCCCCTCACCAAAATGACATTCGCTTGGATTTTGTTGATGACGAAGAACAGCACGCTGAAGATAAAGATAATGAGGAAGATAATGGCTACCCTCTTACCTGCTGATGCGAAAGGCGAACGATGCCTTGAAGAACAACATCTAATAATAACAAACAAATAATGATGATAATACTCATCATCATAATGATGAGTATATGATGACGAAAATGATGATACTGATGATGATGATGATGATGATGATGATGATGATGATGGTGATGATGATGATGGTGATGATGATGATGATGATGATGATGATGATGCTGATGCTGATGCTGATGATGACGCACCAATGATGATGATGCTCATGATGATGATGATGATGATGATGATGATGATGATGATGATGATGACGCACCAATAAAGATACTCATAAAGATGATGATGATGTCAGTAATGCTGCTGTTGCTACTGATGATGCTGATGATGCTGATGATGATGATAATGACGATGATGCTGATGATGATAATGATGATGATGAGATGATGATGATGAGATGATGATGATGATGATGATGATGATGATGATGATGATGATGATAACGATGATGATGACAACCACCGATGATGATGATGATGATGATGATGACGACGATGACGGTGATGATAAAACTGAAGCTGGTGATGAAGATGCCCTCTTACGAGCTGATGATAAAGCTGTCGCTGACGAACATGCTGATGAAGAAGCCCGCATACTAACTGATGTTGTCCCGAGATGATGATGATGATGAAGATGATGATGGAACATGACGCCGATATTGCTGCTTCAGAAAAAGATGATGTTGAATATGGCCACGTGTCACCACACTGTGAGTAGAAAGACCGTCACGAAAACCACCAGGACGCTGGATCTGAAAAGCCCAACAAAGTAGAAGAGAACGTACCATCCCGTGAAGCAGAATATACTCAGTCTTGTTGAGGTTCCTATGCCTGAAGGTTCGCACCCTGAAACAGAAGCAATCAACCCCCCCTCTCTTCCTGCACCAGCCTGTGATGCCAAGAGATAGGCACAAAACAACACAAAAGACTATCGCCTCTCTCTCTACTTTGACGGCTAGGAATGCCGCTGTCAACGTTGTAGCTCAGCAGAACACAACTCCCCGCTGAAGCATAGCAAGCACTCAAATCCCTCATCCCTATGATGTCAACAATCTCCCTACCTGTGCTGACGTGGCAGCACCTGCGCGTGTGCTAGGCGCAGTCCCCTGCCCCCGTCGTCCTCATCGCCCGACACACTCGAATTTCGTGGCGCGCCCTAGATCTTCGATATCTCATGATTCGCTGGACCATTTGATCTGAAATTTGGACCATCTCAGCTCCTCGACATAGATCACCGGTGGTCCAATTTTCAGCTCAAGGCGCGCGCCCAATCACGCGCAATCGTCAAGCGCGCGCGCGCCATTTTCCTTGCTGCATGCAGTTTGCCAGCGCGCGCGGCTCCTCTCCGTGGCGGTAACCTTGATTGATGATTGATGCTGCCAGGGCGCAGCGCTCCCAGTAGCGTTGTGCCCATCATAAGGCAGAGAGATTAATAACAGGGCGAGCAACTTCCATTTCGTCAAAATGGACATTTTTTATTTTTTGCACGAAATTGAAACCGAGTTTTTCGACCGAAAACTCGTCAAAATTTGTTGTTCCTGAGGGTCCGGCGTTTGTAAAACGCTGGACCCCCTGGCTGTACATGGACCTCGCTTGAGACCAGGGACCTCCGGGCAGTCCTGCCTGGAGGTGCCTGGTCTCAAGCTATGTCCATGTACAGCCAGGGGGTCCAGCATTTGTAAAACGTTGGACCCGCAGAAACAACAAATTTTGACGAGTTTTCGGCCAAAAAAATCAGTTTCAATTTCGTTCAAAAAATAAAAAATTTCCATTTTGACGAAATGGTTGTTGAGCTAGTTTAGTAGTCTAGTAGTTTATCGATAGTTACGATGAGCTTCCCCCCACTATCCTAATTAGCCACTAAACACACAAGTGGGGAAGGCTCTGTTGCAGAGAATTCAAACGAAATACCCACGTGGCAGGAGAGGAAACAATCGCATACGCAGCCCTGGTGCCTAGCACCACTGCACCTCCTGCCCCGCACGTGGTGGAAACCTATGTTTATAGCAAGAGGGTATGTGCCCACCAGAGAACCTGATGAATCGAAAACGCGCTTGAGCAGGAAAGTTGAAAGTTGAAAAGGGTCAAATCCCAATACCCACATGGCAGGGCTCAAAACAATTACACAAATACCTCCCAAGTCGATCCTCACGACACCACCTGCCCTGCCACATGGCCAAAAGCGCGCTTGAGTAGGAAGATTGAAAAAGGTCAAATCACTAGAACCACGTGGCATCAATCGCACAAACAGTCCCGGTGCCGATCCTCACAGCACCACCTAGCCTGCCACGTGACCAGAACCTGTGTTTATAGAAACGTTAAAAAAGTAAGATTTGTCAATTCCACGTGCCAAATTGCTGTTCAAACACATAAGCAAGCCTTACCCACCCTGTTGCCACATGGCCAGAATCAGATGCGGTAAAGCTAGCCTATCACATGCAACCCTATCCTACTCCTTCGCGCCACCATCCTACTCCTTGCTCCCCCACACCCCCTCCCAGTTTACCAATCAATCCATTCAACGGATCCACTCGGCCCTCCCCCCAATCAGCACCGGAGGAGCGAAAGAAGGAATACAAGAGGGGAGGGAGGAGGAGGGGGGAAAGGGAAAGCCCAGTCGCACTTGCCACAACATCCATGTTGTTGTTATTATTGTTGTTGTTGTTGTTGTTATCCCCGACAGTATCGTTGTTGTTATTGGTGTTGTTGTAGTTGTTGTCACTCCCTGGTGCGCAAGGGCTCAGGAGCGCCGTCGAAGTTGTTGAAATCGTTGTTGCTGTCGAGTGCTGCGTTGATGCAATTATTGACATCGCCCCGATGAGCACCGGAGTAGCCGCCGCTGTTGTATTAGCTGCTGTTGTTGTTGATGATGACATTGTCATTGCTGGTAATGCAGACTCCCCCGAATGAGCGATGACAAGATTGGAAACATCAGCCTCCCCCCACGCTTCACTAGCCAACCTCTCTTTCAGCTCAGCGTAGTAATCTACTCCCTGTTCGTAGATCGTGTGGCAATCGAAGGTCAAATCATCAGCCCGTCGCCAATCAACGAAAGCCTCCAGAGCCGGATCCTCTTGGATCTGCCAAAGGATAGTCTCCAGCTGATGGAACCTGTCCTCCAACCATGCAGCCAGGGCTGATCCCCCCCAACCCACTATCGGCCAGGCCCGTGCCACGGAAGACAGGACTCCCAGACTGGCAATCTGTTGCATGGGTCGTTGTGTTTCTTCCAGTTCGGACAGCCACCCATCTGCCCGTCGCTGTAGATCCTCGGGTGAAGCCATCTCCTCCAGAATCGCCACGTGTGGTGACCCTTGCGCAAGGACGCCTTCTCCACGCTGACCACGAGATGCCACCATCTCGCCCGCATCTTCACCTGCCCTGTCAGTCAAGCCCAGTCGATCCATCGCTGGCTGACCCACTAGCAACCTCCGGTGCTGACGTCAACGCGTTCTGTCCTCCTCGGTAACACCGAGGCGTTGGGTGTCGAGACCGCCGGTCCCGACGGCCGGTACGCTCCCCGCGCGCTCGCGCCTGGTGATCAGTCGTTACTAGGTACCTCTACTGATTTGCATGCTCTTACCATCATTCCTAGTTGTTGATGTGGGTGTTCTTTTTTTTTTTTTTTTTAAAGAAGGGACAAGTACGTCGGAGTCACACCCAACGTTCAAAATAGGCAATTTAAGCAGTTCCCAAGATTATGGAGCAAAAAACGCGACCCTAAATCTGCCAAGCGCCAGTTTTAGACACCTGTTAAACTTGCACATTTTGAAACTCACACCATGATGATATGACCTCGGTCCGACATGGAGCACCCAGGGAATCGTCCGAAATCATCCTATCAAAAAAGATGGCTTGGAGAACTGAAGTCTGGCGGTGCACGGAGGTGACCAAGAAGCTGTCCTCAAGCACTCGGTTACCGTTGTGCCAGACAAGTTGTGACCTGGCCAAACCAGTTCTACTAGGAGGGTCTGCCCATAGCGGATGCGAGTCCTTGGGAGCACCGCCTTGCGCCAACACCGTGATGGGTTCACGGTGGTCGGGGCGCATATCTTCGAAGTGCCACTGGGTGAGAGTCTGACCGGGGATCTCCACCATGACACGAGCTATCGGGATCGCAGCGAGTGAGTGCGTGCGACCGGCCATCCTCGTGTGACAAGGGGAGACTAAGGGGGGGAGGGGGAGGTGAGACGTGGAGGTGCCAGATTTAGTAGTGCCCCCGGGGGCGGCGGCTATCCAACCCGCCGGTAAACCCGGGGCAAAGGGCGCGAAGCGGGAAGGCGAGGTGCTCTAGTGACGAGCAGCCATGATCAAGACAGGAAAGGAGGGCAAAAAAATATATATATTTCTCTAGATCATCAATAGCGGAGGTAAAGAGAGCGGAATTATCATCAATAGCGGAGGTAAAGAGAGCGGAATTTCTATCTCCACAAAACTGGGGAAAAGAGGCGAGAGGCGAGAGTGGAGGGACACTGCAGCGAGTGGTAACAACAGGCCCAACCCTCAAGGAAGAGGGTGCGACCTTGTGGTGAACGGGGTGGACGACCACGTCAGGCGAGGTCAGCGAAATCTCCAGATCTCCAACCCGTAAAAAAAGGTGAAGGTGAATCAAGAGGCGAGAAGCGAACGGATGCAGTAGCGAGAACAGAGACAAAGAAGAAGCGAGAGGTGATAGTGGGGGTACACTGCAGCAAGTGGGAGCCAAGGGCGGCGGGAGGAATTAGATATAGTGGCGAAAACGGTCCTATCTCTTGCGGCGACAGGCGAAGACAGAGAAATCTCCAGATTTTCAACTCGTAAACAAAGGGGAAGGTGAATAGAGAGGTGAGAAGCGGACGGATACAGTAGCAAGTGGGAGACAACGATTTCTCGTGCACTCGTCAGAGATAGGAACTGCCTTCAACAAAGGTGGACATACTATTCTCCTCCTCACGGGGCCCCGTGTGAACCACACGGTGGAGGAGGAAGAAAAGGTTGTCAACAAGAGTACGACAAAGGACATCTTGAACCCTTGTCGGTACCATCCTCTCCCCTGCCGCTTCTCCTAGGTCCTCTTCGATCCCTCCTGCCCCTTGACTGGATGTCCCCACATAAATGATCGATTGACCCTTTTTTTTTTTTTTTTTTTTTTTCTCTGCAACCGCATCTTGCATCACCTGGCGTCACTGGCGACAGTTTGCGTTAACTGCTACTGAGGGCTAACCTGTCGTGGAAACGCGTTAGCGCTAGCGCTATGGCTGGCGGGCCGCCGCGGCATGCGGATGGTGGCATGCTGGTTGCTTGCAGGCGAGGCGCTGGCTGGTCGGAGGTGGCGGGGCGCTGGCTTCTCGCAGGTTGCGAGGCGCTGGATTCTCACGAGTGGCGAGGCGCTGGCTGTGTGAGTGCAGCGAGGCACTGGCTGTTGGCGGAGGGCGAGGCGCTGGCAACAGGTGAGTGGTGGGGCGCTGGTGACTTGCGGCTGGCGAGGCACTGGCTTGGGGTGACTAGTAATATGCTAGCTGACACGTGGCGTGGTGCTGGTAGCCAACGGGAGGGAGGCTCTGAGGCGACGGTGCTGTGATGTTGCTGTGATGTTGCTGTGATGTTGTGAATTAGATGGGGGATAGCGCTTGACGCACGCGCGGTATCCAGAGGCGCTGGGTCATTACTATGTCACATGCTGACGTGGCATCTGGTCTGAGGCACAGAGGAAAAGGGAGAATGGTAGCGGTAGCTACTGTTTGAGCATTTTCCCTGTGTTTTTCACATGAAGTACTCCAAAGCCAAGACCTTTAAAGAGGCTGGAGAGCTCATGCGACTTGACGAAAGTCGATGTCGGTGGAGGAAAGTGGAGTCAGTCTGGTGGAGACCAAAGTGTGGAGAACGTTGGTCCTACTTGAAGAATCACCACAGTGCCACTGGGAGAGTATCATCAAGAGAGCGGCTAGGAGGTCATCATCAACCTATATATGTGCTTTCATCTGTTTTTTTGTCTTGTGCAGGTTATCCATCAAGAGCATCAAGATTTTCATCATTGTGTTTTCAGCGGGGGGTTTTCATCAAGGGCACCGTCATTTTTGTAATCCTTTGGTTACCAGTGGTAATCATCATCGGCTTCTGTAATCCGTCATCCATGTTATTTATCTTCTTTTTATCTTCTTCATGATCATCATCTGGACTTCTCTGTAAAAATCATAATCATCCTCATCTTCTATTTTCATTACAACAATAGTGAGTTGTCAATCTTCCACACCGATGCCATTACGACATCGCAAGTCCGACGTCCCTTATTTATTTTCGCCAATTTTATTTCATCATCATCATCATCATCATCATCACGGTTTCTTTACTCATTTTTTCATCAATCAGTACTTATCTCTGTGTTGGTGGTTATATTCTCATCTCCCAGATTGACTATGGTCTAGTTGGTAGGTAGGTTGGTCAGGAAGGGAGCGCTACTCTGCAGGGGTAACACAAGATGGGAGGTGATTATCCTCCAAGGAGTAGACGCAGACGGTGGGAGCTGACGTGGGCTGGGGCTGGGAGATATGTATGGGGGCGCATTATCTCCTAGCGGAGGCAGACTAGGTCAGAGTGTTAGTTTTGAGGTACACCTTTTGGGGGAACTGGTTACCTCAAGGTAAAAGGGAATGGGGAGGTTCTCTCTCTCGTTGGGGCTGATAGGAACTTCATGCTGATAGCGAGGTTGGGCTCAGCGGAGGCAGCGAGAGGAGAAGTGGAAATGAGGGGAGAGGAGGAGAATACATGGAAGAAGGGGAGGGGGGGAAATAAATAATCATCAGCGTCGTCGTCATTATCCATCATCTTTGTGATCTTCTCAGGGTACTCGTCAAATTTCATCATCATAAAGTTTTGCTGATCAGGATTCTGATATTATCAGATCCTTGTTTTCTGGTTGGCATTCTAGATTAGCTAATTCCTTATTGAGTCTTCTTCTGTAATGGCCAGGTTGAGTTGGCGCCAGAACGACGCTAGCCGCCGCTGGGGCAGTGCCTGCTTGTGTAGGAGCTTGATGCTTTGTATAGAGGTCTGGAATTGCCGAGGGAGGAAGGCAATCTGCAAACTTGACTAATGGCTACAATCTGGTCGACAATGGTCAGAGCTGGGGTGGGTAGCGCTGCCCTGTAACCGAGTCAGATTGGGGTGTGAGACTGGGAAGAGGCCTGATTGGTGCACAACACGAGCTCAATTGTGATTGGTTGTTTGGAATGGATACAGGAAATTAGGGATAGGATAGTAATTCAGTGCTGAGTAGACAATCTTTCTGATTAGTCTTCATCTAGCTCTATTTCATGACCTCAATCACCCACTCTGACATCCTAAATCATCCAAAATGATCCTCAATCATCCCAAATTTTCATCAATTGTCAATCATCAATGTATTCCCATTATAAGGGACGCTAGGCCCAGTTCCCAACACGTGATGCTCCCCACGAATAAATTGGAGCAATTTAAAAAAAAAAAAAAAAAAAAAAAAAAAAGGGCTAACTTGTGGTTCACCTGGCGACAGGTTGTGTTAACTAACACCCAGGGCGGATACAGAGGGCTGACCTGCGGCTCCCCTGGGTAGGCAGAAATCTCGCCACAAAATATACGTCAGAGGGAACGAGGAAAGAACAGCATGACGACGAAGGAAGAAGGAAAAAGGGTCGGGGGGGGAAAACTATTCTATCAGGGGGCGATGCACCACCCGGCTAAAGGGAAAGAACACATCACCTCACAAAAGCAACAGGCACATGACATTTGCATGACAGACTGTGGCGAACAAAAGCAGCACAAGACGTTCACTCCGCCCGGACAACTTCTGGGAGAATTACAGGCGACAAAGGAACGAATCGAAGCACAAGCGACTCCGGACTCTTCATCCACCTCCTGGGCGGGCAAGGTGAAGCACATGTACAGCGGGGAATCCTTGACAATCCAGCGGGGGAAAAAAGAAAATGGAGATCGGACATGGCAGATTCCCCTCGAAAACACCACGACAGCCAGTGCATACTTCCTCTCTAGGCTCCTCACCAACTCAGAGGATCGCCTAGTTCATCAGGGGGGTAAAAAGATTCAGGTTAAAACTTTGCCTGCTGCCAAAATCCATGAGCGGGATGATCTCTACACACGTCATGCAAGCAACTGGGTCTTTTACGACGATGCAACATACAAGTCCTCCAATGATAAGATCGGTTGGATCCGGAAGAGACTCGCGGCTCTCAAAGGGAATGAGGAGGGGGCCAGAGATTACTTCCTGATACAACCGGTCTCTTCGTCAGTATTCACAGTCATTAGCATGTTTGATACTGACAAGAAACTGATGGACACGTGGCGAAGTGTGCGCTGCGGACGGTCTGAAGTTCGAATCTACCCATGGTCGCCCCAAAGACAGCAAAGCAAGGAGGAGAGACGACTATTACTGGGTCGAGTACAGGCATGCGCCGATCGAAATTTGGGCAGCCTTTGTTCAAGATCTGCCACAAAAATATGACATTGTTGATTTTATAGATCCCCTTCCGACATATGTAGCCCCGCGAGACGACTATCTAATGTTAGCATTGCATCTGCTGGAGAACTTCTTTCAAATCGATGATGTGATACAGTTTAGAATAGGGGGCAAAGACTTTAAAATCCACACGGCCCATACGTTCTGCACAGGCCGTTTTTTCTATTTTTCCCGCCATTTCGTGTCAGGTAAGGGTTCTAATGCCGTGGAGTTGGTTCGGGCGTTTTTTTTTTCCGGTGTTGCAGTCTTTCCGTTTTCACCCGTTTCTCAACGACGCCGTGCGACTCGGATCCTCGTGCTATGCCTTCAAAATTCTGCGATTTTGTAGAGGTCGTTTCCATGTTCTCCTCGTCGCAACAGTTTTTCTTTGTTTTTTTAAGAATTCCAGCCGGATCTACTAGGTGGGGTGATATGAGCATCCCCCCTTAGTAGGGCCTTCTGCTAGCCGCACCATCTATCGGTGGGGTGCTTCACTTGCTGGAAAACAGGTCCAGCGTTCTATCGATGGGGTGCTTCACTTGCTGGAAAACAGGTCCAGCGTCCCATTTGAGCAGACCGGTTCACACCCCTTGAAGCCGGTCCAAGCGTTTTTTTTTCCAGGCATTGCGCTCCTCTTTTTGGCCTGATTGTCGATGACGCCCTCGAAAGCACCACTGTGCTGTTTTTTTCTTTTTTTGGCCATTCATTGCGAGCACGAAGGGAGATGTTCGATGGTTGATGTTCGATGTTCGATGTTCAACGTTCGATGTTCGAATCCAGGGGATCCAGGTGTCCCATTTCGTCGCATTTTGTTTTCACTCGGGTCGATGAGGTCAAACAGGGAGGAGGGATCAGAGGATGGGACTGGGTGAGAAAAGAGGAGATGGTCCTAGAGAGAAACCCCCCTGATCACTGACTGCCTCCACACACAGTAAAAGAACATCTTGGCACACAGCATGACCACCGAACCCCCCCCCACCGAACCCCCCCTACCTTGGGACAAACCCACGAGCCCCGACCAGAGGCCTTCCTCAAAGGAACAGAAATGAAGGAAACATGGCAGGCAGCCCCCCCTTCAAAAAAATCAGCAAAAACATCGAAGCAGGTTCCCTCATATCGGAAGAAATATTCTGCCACTTTTGGGAGGGGGATCAAGAAAAATACGATCCGGGATAACAACCACTTTGCAGTTCTGGGAATAAAAGGATGGGGGCAAGCTGCATGGCAAAGAGCAGAACTAAATGAGAACGAGAAGACACGAGAGGGTGAGGCTGGTTTTCAGCAGCAGGAAAAGGAACAGCCCGGTGGTTCGGAGAGAGGGATGAAGGGAGGGGAGCAAGTGGTGCTACAAGAGAAAGAAAAGGAAGGAGGGGGAACGTCACAAGGGAGGATGGCTAGGCTCCAGCCGCAGAAAACGGGGAACGTTGCAGATAGGGGGGGGGCGCTACAGGAAGACAGGATTAAGACCCAGCAACCGAAGGCCATAGTGAGACAGGACGGCATGATGGTAGCACGACAGACGGAGGAAGGGGAAAGCCAACTCTCTCATACAAAGGAGGTGAAAGAGATGGAAGCACTCGAAAAGGATGGATCACAGACTCACAGACAAGCCATGCGTCCCAAAACACACAAGACTCGAAAGAAAAATCATGTGAACACTATGCATATAGGTTCCTTCAACTGGAGGATCCCTTCCAGCAGGCCTTCGAGCCTGAGCCAATGGAGGTGGAAGGGCCAGAGCCCTTGTCAGAACGAACATCTGCACCGCCACCAGAAGTGATTATGACTGACCCCTCACCGGAAACACACCAGGAGATAGGGGACAGGATGAAGGCACTGATGGAATGGCTCCACGCACAGCTAAAGGGTCACTATGCACAACAGCCCTAGTCTCCAACAGGCCCTGGAACATGGGCTCCCCCATTCGATTTGCCGGCAGGAAACTTGGCATCGGGTGTGGTGCATAGTCCACCATCGATTCCACTGCCCCCCCCCCCCCCCCCCCCCCCCCCCCCCC
>BFEA01000785.1:314394-331460 GCA_003427395.1 Chara braunii
TTTTTTGCTTTTTCGTATGGGGTTACAAGTTCCCGTACAGATCCCGTACATAAATTACCTGTACGTTTCGTACGGAAAGCCCTCGTATGTGTACTCTATGCAACGTAGAAAAATCCACCTTAACACCATATCAGTCAAATCCATGTATAGGATGCTCAGACCTAAGAGAGTGTTGAGGGACCAAATTAATGATAGATGGGCTAAACACCTGAATGTGGATCAGTCTCTCCTCAAACCAATCAAATGGTTCAATCAAAGCAAAGCGAGACCGACAAAAATCACGACGTTACAGTGGCAGATCGCTCATCACTGTCTGCCAACGAACGCGTGGTTGATTGATCATACACATCTGGAACAAAAAGGCAAAGCACTCCCGTGGTGCCACCGCTGTTTGTCTGTCTTCCCAAGACAAAAAAGAAATGAAACTATTGAGCATATCTTTATGCAATGCCCGGTGACCTTACTGGCGTGGCGGTGGTGGGACCGCGTTTGGAGGAAAACGGTATCGGACACCCCTTGGCCATGGTCTTGGCAAGCCATATTGACAGGACATTGCCCATCGCTGGAAAGCGCTCCCGCCTACGTCTGCAACCTGTTCAGCCTGGGTAGATGATCTGTCCAATGGACGCTCTGGTGGCAGCGCTGCCTTCTAGCTTTGGAGGGAGTTAAAATTGAGGGCCCCGAATTAACAGAACAAATAAGGGAGCTGGTACAATTGGAGCTGGGCCGTAGATGGAGAGATCTAAAGCCACAATTAAACATTTACCAGACAGACCAGGATATTAAGAGGGTGATCACCGGTTTTGGTAAGGAATGGCTAGGGGGGGACCGGGGCGGTTGGATGGCTAGATTTGAGTGGACAGGGGATCAGACCACCATAACAGAACAAGAAATCCCGAGAGACTACAAACTTGTTTTCAACGATTGGACTCAAATTGATCCATCTTTTTCGTTGAGACCCCCATCTGATTTCCCGGACTCGTTCCCCCCTCACCCCCTAGCCTTGATGGAAATCTTTACCTAACACTGAATAAGATAAGGATAAGACAAGCCTCCCTGGTGCCACTTTCTTCACAAGACACATCACCTGCTCAGTCAATCCCCTGGAAACCAGGGTAATCAATGCTGCCAGGCTGGTAGTTGTTTGACTGAAGGGCAGGCGTTCTGGTGCCCAGTTCTCAGTTTTTCCAGCAGGTGACACTCCCCACCAATAGAGGGAGTCTTTTCAAAGATTGACCTAAGGCAGGTAAGAAGACGGAAGGAGGTTCCACTGGCTTTCCGGATTCTCTACAAGGCACCCTGGCAGGTAATGGGACGCTGGACCCGGTTTCCAGCTACCAAGGACTCAAGGTTTCAATGCAGTTTGGGGGGAGGAACTAGTGTATACTGGTGTATATGGCGCCGGCCTCAGGGTGAAGAGGTTCCCCGCGTCTAATATCTTGCTCAGTCAATCCCCTGGATCCCAGGGTAATCAATGCTGGCAGGGATTTCCCAAAATCGTGTATAAGGGACGTTGGACCCGTTTTCCAGCAAGTGATTCTCCCCACCAATAGATGGAGCCTCTCCCTAGGTGTTAGTGGTGTCTGCTTTTGTCAGCACCACTAAGACTGGCGGGACTGTTCGGCTAAAAAAAAAAAAAAAAAAAAAAAAGACATGACATCGGTGCCACTTTGTTTTTTCTTGCTTATTTAAAACTAAAAGTGCGTCACAGCCACAGTTTCCTCCCCAAAAAACATTACCTTGTCACAGACGATCGATCTATAATGATGGATGCGACCTTAGGAAATATGCAGCAGATCAAAGCTGTGATGGATCATTTTTGTCATCTCTCTGACATGATTGTCAATTGGGGAAACAAGAGCTTAGGCTTGTGGACGGTGGGCCCGGTTCCCAGCACGTGCCGCTCCCCACAAGTAGATCGGAGCATTCCCCCCCTCAAAAAAAAAAAAAAGTTTGTGGATGGATTATCAAGGGGGATGGTTGCTTCCCTAATGTCGTCACTGATCAACAAAATACACAGTTGGCAAGGACTCCACTCCTCACTTCTCGAAAGAGCATTAACCCTGAATAACTCAATCTTTTTTTTTTCTTCCTTTTTTTCATTCTTCAGAAAGCCCAGGTTGTTGTAGAGGTGGGATACTAGATGGATGGCCGTCACTCACAGTACTCGCCCACTCGGTTGTCCAGATGAACCCCTCTTAAGACCCCACCCACCCTTCCTCTTATCTTTTGCCCTGGCGCACCCCCACCCTTCCTGTCCTACTCTAGTGTTAACCACCCAGGACCATCACCCATTGCCATCTTGGCGGGGTGACCTGACCAGACAACGGTTGCAGGTACCGGGGCTAAGCAGAGATGCCTACCCCCTGCTCAGCCCCCGTTGAAGTAGACACTGTGCAAGCCTGATTGCACGGGGACTTCGGGAGCTAGGTTTGAACATGCTACTACAGGTCTTCATGAGGGTGCACAGTGACTCCCATCTAGCTTAGTTGTGTGGTGATGAGAGAGAGTTGGGTGTCGTACGTCCCTGGAGCCCATTCCTTATCAATGATGTGGTACTCCATATCGATACGGTTCCCCACCTTAGACTTCCAAAAACAAATCCGCCTCAGGACAGCTGCCTATCTTTGGACAGGCAACCCGGATAAACAACATTTTATGCACAAGGTCGCAAGGCAAATCGTCACTCAATCCAAAGACAGAGGAGGGCTAGGTATTATAGACCCAGCTTGACAGATTGAGGCCCTCCAGACTAAATGGATAATCAGACTCACCTTGCAAAATAACCTACAATGGGTACCACTGACCCTAAGTCACATCAAGGACTTGGCACCTTATAAATCCCCCCCCAACATGTCAGGCCTCTTTTGGATCTATAACAAGTCATGACCTTTACCAAGAGAAAAGAACGACAACAACCCACCCACCCCCCCCAATACAGACGAGGAAACAGAGAAGGGAAACACAAAATCATTCTGGGAACAACTCGTTCGTATATGGAGAAAGATTTTCCCACATAATAAAATCGGCCCAAAGAAAAGAGATGAAGTTCTCGGACAACCCCTTTTCGGCAATCCATGGATCAAAGACGAAAATGGCCTCAACTTCTCTCTCACCAAAACAGACATCAAATGGGGACATTGGGTAGAGAAGGTGTATGGCAAGTGCAACATCTCTAGAATGAACCAACAAACAACTGAAATACTGCAAAGGATCTACGAAACTTGCTAAAAGGTTGCCACAACTTGCAGGCCAACATCAGTCACATCATCGAAAGCATACCTCTAGAATGACGCCAGTTATTGAAGACTGATGAAAAGTGGATGTGGGGAGATAGGGCATCGAACAAAGAACAAACACAACCTACAGAAATACTTAGAGTCACAAACAATAACCTACAAAATAAGAACTAGGTACTCTGTTTCATCCATCCCCTACGGGAACCAGGAAACCCAACTAGTTTCATTAGCAAAGAACCACGGGCAAAAGGGGCCTTCATATCAGCCAACCTCAGAAGAATTCGGGTCATAGAAGGTAAAAGAAACATAATTCACTGACCCAAAACAGAAATAAAACACCTAGAAATAGATCCAGTTGAATGGTCCTTGACTAGAACCAGCCCGCATTCCACAAGAGAGCCCAGCTATGCACTCACTGACTACACACCCAAATTAGGCTACAAGTTCCACAACAAACCCCCCTCCATACACACAATCATACAAAAAAGATGGGAAAAGGACGAAAATACCATCACAGCGGTCAACATCAACTCATCATGGACCTCTATCTTTTGCACAAGACCGCCCAAATTAACTAGTTTGCTATGACTCATAACATTTTGTGCAGTCCCCGTCAATCTCTGGTATCGCAAAGAAGAAAGAAAGATAATGACACTGAGCAAACATCCTGGTGCAGAGTGTGCAACACCCAACTCGAAGAATCACTCAACCATTGCTTCATAGATTGCCCAAAGACAAAGCAACCCTGACACGCTTTAAAATTAACCTGGAACAAACACTCCAATAAAACCATCGCGATCATCCCAGGCACCCTTTTCCTAGAAATAGAACAGGACCCACCCCTCAAAGGTTTTGAGTTTTTCTTTTTCTCACTCATAAAAAAATCGACCCTCTGGGCTATCTGGAAAAGGAGATGCATAGCAACTTTCAAGGATTCTAGTAATACTCCTGAAAACCCCCTCATAGCCATTAAACAGACGGTCGAAACTGAAATCCAAGCACAATGGAACAGAACATACACAAAACTTCAGTCCCTACAAAATGTCATAGACAAGAAACAAAAGATCATTAATAAATTCATTTTCCTGAATGTAGACCATGGGAAACTAGGAACAATTGAAAGAGAAAGACTACGCTTACAAGACTGGTTAGTTATACCCACATCAAATACCCAAAATCCTTCCACTCCGACGCAATCCATAGTAACGAACAACCTATTCCCCATCGCACTACATGAAACAAATACCGCTTTATGAATTTTTCCTACCAACCCAGCCTAATCACCTACCACCTCATTCCCCCCCCTAACCACCGCTCATTATCAAACATCACCCAAACTCACCCTCACCAATCTAAATACCTTCCCATCCTTCAGGTCTCACGCCCACACCACAAACCCAACACACCCACTTCTTCCACACCACACTAAATCCTAACACCGATTACCCATCGCACCCCCCCCCATCAAGATGCACCGTCCAAGCTCTCGATAATAGCTCGGTCAACATGTAACCTACCTCCCTGAACTCTAGGGTTTAGGGTTTTAGCTTTAGATGCTACTTTTAAGGTTGCATTCAGACGCTACTTCCAGACGTTACACCAACTTGGTCAACGCTCCATCAGTAATCTAGGGTTTAGGGTTTTCACCTCAGACGTTACTTTCAAGGAAAATGCTCCAAAGGAAGCCGGAATCAGAGCAAAGGGGTTCGTCACACCCTCTGTCCCAGAAAAACAGAGACACGCCATAAGCTCAATTGACAGTGAAGAACAGACAGAAAAGAGACCGAATAGTTCCAGCAAAGTCAAGTAGGTAACACTCGTAGCTTCTAAAGAAAAAACAGCCTAGAATAGGATAACTTTTGAAGGAAGATGTACCAATCTAAGCTTCTAAAGAAAAAAACAGCCTAGATCGGTACATCCTCCTTCAAGAAAGTAATCAATGTCGTCTTCTGGGCCTCCGCGTCTATAAGGGGGAGGAGAGTGAGTGAGTAACCATTGTACTATCTTGGACTTGTTGGGGGAATAGGAACCGGACTGGTGCTCCCCAGAGTGGAAAAGGAGCCAGAACCATAAGGTTCTGTTTTTTTTTTTTTTTAATATAAAAAACGGGGAAGGTTGTTGAACATCCCATTAAAGAATGACTCCCTTTGGATAACCTTTTTTTTTTTTTTTTTTTTTTAAAGCACTCCATCTATTGGTGGGGAGTTGCACCTGCTAGAAAACGGGTCCAGCTTCCCTCGTATACATTCATGGATTACAAAATGAAGCTTGACAAAGATAATATCCCCAACTAATGAAGGGAACTAAACCTCTTCACCCTCTTCTGGGTGCCACATCACTCTCATACATACTAGCTTGTGTCTCTCTTCCAACAATTGCGGAACTAACAATAAGAACCAAAAACAGTTCAAAAGAATCTCTATTCATTCCCGAACCATGACCATGGAACTAAGCTTCCTGACTGTGGAGGAAATGGGTCTGGGAAATCCAACAAGGCCTTCATTGTTATCCTTGGATCTACCACATACCATTTTTCAAATTTGAGATGGTAGTCCCTATATACCTTTTCAGTATCCTTTCTCTCATCCTTTTTCCACTTGACATGTCTCAACCTCCCTCCTCGGGGACCCCCAAGCCAACTATGGCTAAATTCTCGAATATGATTCCGGATTTCGGTACAGAAATGTAAATGTTGAATTTTATCCTTGGTATTATCCCACTATGCCCTGATCACTGTTTGAATTTGTTACTTAATTGAGTCCATGAATTCAGGACCGTCTAGCCTTGCCCCTTCCATTTCATAGGTACATCTTCTCCTCCAGATAGCCCAAATTACCGCTTTTCTTCCAACAATGAATGGGTTATGAGTGAAAACGCCATATGACTCTGGTCTCCAAGATTCTAGCAAAATTGTCTTCCAATCCCAGGGTCATTGGCAACAGGGACCCAATATATCCCAAATTCGGTCCCACCATCTCCACAATCAAATAACTCCTGGACATTGTAGGAAAATATGTTCAATTGTTTTAGAAATTGTTCTTACAGAAAAAGCAGACCTATAAAATTTACACCAGGGGAGAGTTGTCCCTTTTTGTTTTAATGTCGTTCAACTAATCAACCAATCATTTGTAGGAAGGCAGCGATGTCCAATCTGCCTTCTAATGCCGTTCAACTCAACCAATCATTTGTAGGAAGATAGCGATGACCAATCTGCCATTGTAACGAAGCTACTTTGGCTGGTTTATATTTCGTGTTTCGGAACCATTTAATTGGTTTAAGGACCTCCTTACTTAAATTCGTTTGTTTCATCCATCTGTCCACCACTCTATCTCTTACATTTATATTAGGTCTCAACATTCTATATGTTGATTTAACTGTCAAATTATGAAGCGATCTCTTATACCCTCAACCTCGTCCGCCAGACGAGGTCCATACCCAATTAATAGGATCTAGTGTCAGATAAGAAATGAGAGTATTTGGCTTAAATGCCAACAATGTGGTGTGATACTTCATGACTCTGATCCTGAAGGCTTGATTACTGTTAAACCATCTAGTCTTCTCCTTAGTTTCTGAGAAAATTGTATTATCATATGCTAATCTGTATAGAGACACGAAAGTCTCACCATTGGGTTTAATTTGTAAGATATTTCCAATCAGACCAGTTTGATTTAATATGGACACCCAATCTCCTTCTTCAATCTTAGGTCATTTTTTGAGGATCTGAATTCAATCCAAGGGCAACAATTCAATAACTTGTTTTAATGCTTCCATTGAATGATGCCAATACCGCCACCGACTCTGCAAAGT
This sequence comes from Chara braunii, assembly GCA_003427395.1. NCBI lineage: Eukaryota > Viridiplantae > Streptophyta > Charophyceae > Charales > Characeae > Chara > Chara braunii. Next base: position 321,441 of record BFEA01000785.1, read on the forward strand.
ATCTGGGGAGATTCAGTCCGCAGTGTCTGCATTCCAAATATCCTTAATACGCAAGATACCTTTTCTTATTCAGCCTTCAAGGAGAATCCATACAATGGAGAATATAACCTTGTGAGTTCCTGATCCAACCATTATTGAATGGGGGTTGTTGACACACTTTTTCTTACCTCTCATGAGCCACCTTATTAGGTAAGGGAAGTTTCCTCCACGTTTTCACAAGGTAGGTCAAAACGGATCTTTACTTAAATCAACTCTAGCTGCTTGATGGTCAGAAATTAGTTGGCCCTCAACGTCCCCTGATATCTTTCTAGGAATAAACCAGAATCTATTTTCTAGCCATATCATCGGATTTATATCATTTGGTGATTCTGGAGCTAAGCATCTTATCTGTTCTCATGCCAACGCACTCCAATGAGTCTGAGGGTTAAAGAGTAGTCTTTTGGTCCATTGGATGGATAAAGTCATTCCTTTTGTAGTCGGGTCAATGACTCTCAATCCCCCTTTAACTTTTGGTTGTATCACTGATTGCCAAGTTGCTACCTTACTTATGACATTTTGACTCTCATGATTTCCCCGCCATAACAAAGCTACCACTTGTCTTTGAAGAATCTTAAGCGCTGACTTATCCATGGACCATATGACTGACTTGTACCAAATAGAAACTAGTACCACATTATTAATAACCATAACCCGTCCTATTATAGAGGTATACTTGTTTTTCCATAATTTCAGTTTTGCCTGTTCTGGTTGAGCAATTCGTTTGTTATTAGTAGGTGGTTTCCTTCTGCATTTAGTGAGATTCCTAGAATCCCTACCGGTGAATCCAATTAGATCAATTTCACACTGGGTTGTTCTGGGGGGCGAACCCCTTGATGGTGGATCCACCAGCCTAGAGAGTCTTACTACCCCAGATGACCTTCATATCAGAAAGGCGACAAAATTTGTCCATCATTTTTTATGCAGCAGTCAGACTGTCATGTGATGCTTCTATCAGAAGAAATGGATCATCGACAAATAAAGAGCAAACGGGGATTGCCTCCTCGGGTATGGACATTACCTAGATGCGTTTCATATCCTTATATTGTCTTAGGTTAGCTGTCAATGCCTCCATTACAATAATGAACAGAAAAGGTGTAATCGGGTCCCCTTGCGTAACAAATCGTTGTAATGAGATAGGTGGAGCAACATTACCATCAATCATCACTCTAGTGATAACATTATGATGAAGGATTTCAATCCACCTTCTGAAGCAAGGACCAAACTTTAGTTGTTCTAGACACTTGTCTAGGAAATATCAATCCACCTGATCATATGTTTTTTCAAAATCTATGAAAATAATAGCTGCATTATACTTAGATTGGCGAGTTAACTTAATCAATTCATTAATTAATAAATCATTATCATGAATGTTCATTCCATTTATGAATCCAGACTGAGTTGGATGAATAATATCTGCAATGACCTTAGTTAGTCTATTTGCTAGGACCTTTGCCACTAACTTATAGACTACTGTAAGTAAGGTGATTGGACAGTAATTGCGAATATTAGATTTTCCTCCCTTCTTATACAACAGGGTTAACACCCCTTGGCCAACAATTTCTCCCATATCACCTGACCAAACTGCTTGATAAAAAATCATTAGGTCTTGTGATAGGAAATCCCAACCTGATTCCCATAATTCTTTCGAAAATTCATCAATGTTTAGGGTTTTCTCTTCTTCCATTAACATCAAGGTTGTTCAAACTTCTTCTTTTGTCAGAGACATTTCAAGCATCTCGTACTATTCACTTGTTAACTTCTTGGTCAATGGAAAAAGAAAATCCTTAATTTCATCATTACGTTGATCATGGGGGATATCTTAAATCTCTGAAGAAAATAATAAATAAAATAAAATCTCGCTATCTTCGTACAGGCTACAGTTCATGTAACTATAGAACCCTCACTACTTTGTGGGTCAGTCAATGCCTCAATCATTGTTCTTCCAGTTCGTATACTAGCTATTGCAAAGAAACGGACGTTCATCGACCCTTCCACGTAGTTTCTTCGAGTTTTCCCCTGATCCTAGCACCTTGCCAACGGTATTCCATCTGGTTTAATAGGTGCTGCTCTAATTCTAGGAGTTCGTTTGCTAAGGGCTCTAGGACTTTTGTGTCTTCTGACTCAATTTCTTGATGTTGCAGTTGTTGAATACGTTGTAAAATGTTTATTTCCTTTGAGTGACGCTCAACCGCTAACATTTTTTAGTGACGCTCAACCGCTAACATTTTTGAGTATCCTTTGAGTGACGCTCAACCGCTAAAAATATTAGGTCGTTGTTCTGAACCATTTTATGTCATCCTTTATGAATTTTTTTTGCTGTCTCCAAAAATTCCAAACATTAAAGTTGTCAATTTTAAGATGGGAAGTATTAAGTTTATAAAAGTCTCTTCCCTGATCGGGTTTTTTCCCAAAGGAGAAAATAGTCACACACATCGCATGATCAAGTCCTTGGAAGGGAGAGCATGGGGATATTTCCACCACTTGTAGTGCTCCTTGCATCTCATGAGACAATAGTATTAGATCAATACGAAACTTAATGTTTTGAAGTTCCCCTTGGATAACTCTGTCAAGGATTTGTGGCAAACGACCACGCGCTCAGCACGGGGGGAAACTGCCTCGGCATGACCTGGAGAATGCGTTGCTCGTTTAAAAGGAATCAACACACATTCGGTGTCATGCAGACACGAATAACAATAATTGACTAAATCACGACCAAGACGCAGCAAGCCCACAAGGAGCTAGGTGAGATGCTAAAAAGTGAACAGGATCAAACTAAAAAACAGGATCTCATTGACAACTTCACCCTCATATGGACTGACAAACGGAATAGGCTCTGCAATTTGGACCGACAGACCCATCTGCAATGGCAACCCTGGCCAACAACAGAGCGCCAGTGAGAACGCTTGCCGCAGTCTCACTTCCGAGTGGACCACCAAATGACAAACTTTGTTCTTGTACCATAACGAAGCCCAGACAATCACCCTTCCTAACACCTCCCTGCCCTCTCTTATGCCTGCAACCCATAACACCCGCTCTTGTGCCACCCCTCCACTCACTTCGCCCCCCACCTCGCGCGCTCAACACCCATCCTCCTCCATAACCTGCTCCTTCCCTCCCCCCACCCTCACCCGCCCTCTGCCGGTCAAGGATGGGTTTCTCAGGCTAAGTCAAGGGCACAGCCGGGGAGAGAGAGAAAAGGGTTATATGAGTAATAGAGCGAAAGAGGGAGACAAAATCAAAACTCCCTCGGAATGGGAGGGCTAATTATGCAAGACGGATAGGTTGAACTGAGGACTTCACATACAATCACGCAATCACGCACTTAAATAGTTGTTGGGGCATCAACGTTTACTGTTTTTTTTTTTTTTTTTTTTTTTTTTCACAAAAAACCTCCTGTGCTAGCGTTGCTGTTAAAGGCAGACAACCCTAGCACCTGGGGAGAGGCTCCATCTATTGGTGGGGAGCAGCACCTGCTGGAAACCGGGTCCAGCGTCCCGTGAACAGTTTGATACAGTATGATACATGAAGAGTAGATGAAAACTAGAAGGTACCTGCTAGCATTGATTGCTCTGATAGCCAGAGGATTAACTGAGCAGGTATAAGAGTGTCTTGAACCATGGGTCTGGCCCGGGATCCGATAGGAGCCGCTGGGGGACACCAGCGGGTTCTCCTGCCATCTCCGCCTCAGGAGCCTCTATTCTAATGAAGAAAGCAGCGATAGTGCATCCAAACCCTCGGGACAAGCACAAAGAGCAAGGCCAAACCCAAACTTTTAAGATAAAGAGCAAAAAAGAGCTAAAGAGCAAAAAGGGCAAAGAGAGCAGAGAGGCTACGACATGCGAAAATTAGCCCAACCAGCTTACTTCCAGGGACAGTGGGTGGGGCGAGAACGGGTCCGGAAAGTCCTCTGCTGGTCTCAGGGGAACGCTGCAATCGATGGTCAGCCAATCTTTAAATTGTAGATGATAATCCCGGGGCAGCGTTATCCCCTCATCCTCATTTCCTTTCCTTGACCAGCACACCTTTGCTACCCATCCCTCTCGGTCCCCTCCCAGCCACTCCTTGGAAAATTGTGTTATCTTGTCCTTAATATCTTTTGCCCTATGAAGGGTGTCAAGAGTGAGTTTGACCGACTTCCATCGAAAGTCCAGTTCCATCTGTATGTGATTTTTAAACTGTTTTATCCTCTCTTCGCCTTCAACCCGGACTCGGTTAAAAACTAAAGCGCAGCGTTGGCACCATAGTACCCATAGAACTGTTCTTCTGCCCAGCTGGAACATGTTATAGGCGAAAGTGTCACCTTGGAGAGGCAAGTAGTGGCCCAAGAGGATGGCCCGCCAATCCCATGACCATTGGTGCCCGGGAACAATTTGCTGCCACACTCGATCCCACCACCTCCAGGTTAGAATAGTTGTCGGGCACTGTAGAAATATATGTTCTATTGTTTCCGCTCTCATCTTCGAGGGGAAGCCCGACAGACAACGTGAGCACCACGGGAGGGCCCGGCCCTGTTGTTCTAGCTGGGAGTGATCTATCAACCAATCATTGGTTGGCAGGCAGCGGTGCGGTATCTGCCACTGGAGTGGCGTGATTTTTGCCGGTCTGCACTTAGTATCTTTGAACCACCGAATTGGTGCAAGGAGCTGCCAGTCCACGTTGAGGTGCCTCTGCCATCTATCCATCACGACTTCTTTTAGGCATCGTCTGGTTCTGATCTTCCTGTAGGTTGCTTTTACAGAAAGGTCCGCCAAAGTGGTAGAGGAGGATTGACCTGGTTTGTGGCGCTCCTTGTGAGACCAGATCCATTCCAGTGGGTCCAGAGGAAGGTCTTGTATGGCTAGCTCTGGCATAAATGCCCTCCGGTTCTCTCCTTCCCCAGTGATCCTTACCCTATATTGAGACACCTTGGGAGCCCATTGGAAGGGATCTCGGCTCCCTACTAGCAGTCCATTCTCTTTTACCTGGAACCACTCTACCAGCACCTCCTCTGGTCGGTCTTGATGCACACACCCCACCACAGCCCTCTCCCCATCCTTAGAGACCCAGTCCCCTTCTTGTAGCCGTGGCCCTCTGCGCAGGATAATCTGCTATCCAACTGGGAGGGCTTCGGTGATTTCTTCCAACGCGGTATCAATGTTATGACAATATCTCAGACGCTCCCTCATCGTCCCCGGGGTTCTCCAATCATTTTCTTCTGCGTCCCATAGGTCTCCCACCCGTGTTATCCCATTCTTCACCCATCCTTTCCACGGGGGGTCAGAGCTGCAATAAATCTGGCTCTGACCATTGGTAACCCAGCGATTGCCGAAGAGGGGTTGCCGTGCTACCTCCTGCCACCTGCTCGGAGGTGGGTGCGACGGGGGGGGGAGTCTTCTCCATGTTTTTAACAGTCGGGGCCAGAAATCATCCCCCGGTCTCTCCCCCCCTCGGGGGTGACGCGGTACCCGCCAATAGCGTTCATCCAACCACTAAAGCGGGTGAATGGTAGGGGGGGCCTCTGGGGCAAAGCGTGCTAACTGTTGCAGGGCGAGGGGTCTCCACGTCAGCGGGTTTGTGAAGATTAGCCTCACAATCCATTGGAGGCTAAGGATCTGCATTTGAGTGAGGGGGTCCAATATGCGAAGCCCCCCGTGTGGCTTAGGTTGGATAACCGAGTCCCACGCAACCCGGCTAATGGCGTGGGGGCTTTCGCTATCCCCTCTCCAAAGGTATGCTGCCACCTTTCTTTTCAAGGACTTGAGGGCCCCTTCGCTTAGTGGCTAGAGAACAGCCTTGTACCATAGAGATGCCAGGACCACAATATTAATGATCAGCGCCTGTCCAAAAAGTGACGTATTCCTGTGATTCCATTGAGAGAGCTTAGCGAGGGCCGAGGCTGAGATCCATTCATCGTTCTCCGGGGACCTTCCTTCTGCAGACATCTTGACCCCTAGTAGGACTCGGATCGGAGTCTCCCGGGGTACCCATGTAACCTACTACCTTTCAGGGGGGCGGCCCCCTTGTTGATGGAGCCACCATCCCAATGTTTTTTGTCCCCAGTTGACAGCCATGTCAGAGAGGGTGCAAAAGCGGTCCATTAGTCTCTGAATTTCCTCAATGTTATTTTGTGTGGCAACGACCATGATTGTCAGGTCATCTGCGAACAAGGAACACACCGGGATTGCGTCCTCTGGGATGCCCGCAATCCTAATCCTCTCGAGATCCTTACTATGCCGTAGATTGGCAGCCAATGCTTCCATTACGATAATGAAGAGGAAAGGGGCGATGGGGTCGCTCTGTCTCACAGAGCGCTGCTACTTTATTTCCGGGGCCAGGGTCCCATTGATCTGCATCCGCGTGGTTGCGTTCCGGTGTAAAATGTTTATCCACCGTCGAAAATCCGTGCCGAAGTTCATTCGTTCCAGACATCTATCTAGGAATAGCCAGTCAACATGGTCGTATGCTTTTTCGAAGTCGATGAAGATGAAGGCAACATTGCTCCTGGAATGCTGCGCCAAGCTAATCATCTCATTGATCAGCAGTATATTTTCCTAGATATTCCTATTGCGAAGAAAACCCATCTGGGCGGGGTGGATGAGATCCTCGATCACTTCGATTAGCCTGTTTGCCAGTGTTTTGGACAACATCTTGTAGACCACTGTCAACAGGGTGATAGGTCGGTAGTTACGTATGTTCATCTTATCACTTTTCTTGTGGATCAAGGATAGCACCCCTTGCCCTGCCAATTCTCCCAGATCCCCTGACTCCCAGACCGCATTATAGAACGACATCAGATCCTCACTTAAGAAGGGCCACATGGTCTAGGCCCGGAGTTTTCTCCTCGTCCATCTGCATGAGTGCCGTCCAAATTTCCTCCTTAGTGATGTGGCGGTCCAGTTTGTCCTTCTGCGGGGGGGAGAGGTGGTTTTCCATTGGGCGGAGAAATTCGTATAGCTCTATAAGACGGTCGGCCTCTAGCTGTGGAGGAACGTGGGAGGCGAACAGATCTCGATAGAAGGATCTTGCGATCCTTACGCTATGGGCTGTGGTTGTGGCCAGTTCATTAGTCGCGGGGTCTATAAGGGCCTCAATCGTAGTGCGGTGTGCCCTTATTGATGCCATGCTGAACAACTGTGAGTCCATGGTGCCTTCGATAGTCCATTGTTTTAGCTTGCCTCATATTCTGATTCCTTGCCATCTGTGTGATGCGATCTGTAAGAGTTGGTCGTGCAGTCCTTGAATCGTCAGGGTATGGTCACTCGAGTTGTCCTGGTTAACCAGGCTGTGAAGCTGTCTGTGAATGTCCCTTTCTTGTGCATGTCATCGGTCCGCTACAAGTTTTGAGTAGTCCTTACATTTTTTAGCTAAGAAAAACAGTCCGTTAGTAAACCATCGTACGTTGGAGTCAAAAACCATTCTTTGGTCTCGCTAGTATCCCCATGTGTCACGGATGTATGTACGAAAGGAGTCGTCCCTAAGCAAGGATGTATTGAGTTTATAGTATCCAGGCCCTTGGTCCGGCCGCCTGCAAAAGGAGAATACCGCACCGCATGAACAATGATCCAGACCAGGGTGAGGGCTCAGTGGCAAGATTACTGTGCGCTGTAGAGCATTTTTTATTTCTTCTGAAATCAAAATTAAGTCTATACGTGATTTTGAATGCCTTGTCGGGTCATTGGTGCGAAAGCACGTGTAGGCTCTCTCTGTCGGGTGTAGATATCGATGTGCATCGACCAGACCGAGTGTGCCGCAGAGGCCCGCTATTAATTTCTCGTCCTCTTCTATGTAGTGCGGGCAAGGGGATTGAATGTGCCACCTGTCCATCCATCTGTCCGGCGTCGCATTGAAATCCCCTGCGAGAACTAGCGGGACACCCTGTGGTACCAGAGTTGTGAGGTGTGTGAAAAGACGGTCCTTGTCGACTGTTGTGTTGGGGGCATAGATGTAGACAATGCATATTAGTTCGATCTCCAGCATCCCCAGGACTGACATCCACCTCCCTTGTTCCTCATCGACCGTCCAGTGAACCACCTCGAGTCGGGATTCTGGTGGTACCCAGATGGTCACTCCCGACAAACCAGGAGTCACTGCGTGCGCCCTATAAGCCTGGTATGGCCAGACCGCCTTATGGGCCCTGTGGTGCTCCGACTTATCCTGTAGGTGCGTTTCCTGGATACAGACGACGTCCGGCCACGTCCTTCCCCCTACCCCCTTCAACTGATCCCAGATTGCTTGCCTTTTGGAGGGGTTAAAGGAGGCCAGACCGTTCACGTTCAGGGTCCTGAGGTCGAGATCCGCGCTCCGTAGGCATTCCTTCCACTGGGGGTTTCTGTTGTAGAGGATATCAATGTTATCCATTCTTTATTCCATTTTTTATTCCCATGCAGCTGCTATCTTGTTCAAACTCTTATCCATGGGCGCTCGGACCAGTTCACTGTGCACAGCAGTCCATTCCTGAGGATTCTTGCCAAACAGGTGCGCAGATCTTCCTCAGCCCAAAAGGAGTTAGCCTTTACCTGATGAAGAGAGAGCTCCATCAAGGCGCCGTGATTGAACCATTCCAAATTTGACTCCTTGTCCTCCTCAAAAAGGACATACAGGTCCGTGTTGGCTACCCTCATCAGACCCTCAAACTGTGGGAGGATAGCTTGAATGCCGGCTGGGTAGTGGCGGCTCAGAAAAGGTTCCGCCTTTTTCCGGAAGTCTCCATCCCTCAGCCCAGGGAGGGACCAAATATTCACGAATCTCCATCCCCGTAGAGTTACCCCCCTTTGCATTGGGGAGAGACCCACCTCCATTCTGTCCCCATTCTGCCTTAGTGGGATGGCTACAACCCCGTCCTTCTGTTGCAGGGGCTTTTCATATTGCCCCCCAGCTACCAAATGTCTGAGTTTTCTGTGTTTTGGCAGGTCGGGGTTGCAGCCTGCCCGGTCTGCTGTAGGACCCTCCTCCGACGGGTCTGAGGCAGCCTGGTGTGTTTCGGGGGGGGGAAATTGTAATGCCGAGAGGTGTCGAATCCACTGAAAAAATCTCCGACCAGAATAGATGCGGGGGGGGGCCCTCTAGCAGGGCTCTACGAAGTGTAGGGCTCCTGTCCAGCATGTCGAACAACTGAACATATGTGCAGTCCCAGAATTCTGGGGAGGCCCCCGGGTGCTGGGCTTGAAAACCCTCCATCAACCATTCTGCAATTATTTTTAATTTTTGCTCTATGTCCATATCTGCGGGGGGTGCCCCCGTGTCCCCCTGTTGATCTACCTCCATCATCGCAGCCAGGGGAGGGGGGAGGGTGGTGGGATCCTCAATTTCCATAGGTTGGGGGCCGAAAGCCCCCTCAAGCTGGTCTGCGATATTGGAGTCCCCCCCCGGGTCCCCATCTGTTCGCTCCACCCGCCTGGAGTCCCCCCCCGGGTCCCCGTCGGTTCGGTCCTCCCGACTTTTCCCTGGCCCTCGCATGCCTCTTTCCGCTGCTGCTATACCCCCCTCCCGGATTTTTCCTGGCCCTCGCAAGCCTGATATACCCCCACCCTCTGCTGTTTGGGCAGCCACCTCCAATTCCCCAAGTAGGAACTCAGCGGGTTGCTGCTCCCTGGCTGAGCCCCCAGCTTTAGACCCCTCTGTAGTCAGCATCTCCTGGCGGCTTTTACCACTTTGCCGCCCGCTATCTGAGTGTGTTAGGGTCCGGAAATGAACTGCAGAAATCTGGAACAGGCGCTGCAGAGCATCCACGTTTACTGTTGATAACAGTACGTGGCCATATTTATTAGTATCTTTCGCCACACAGAACTTTACATCAGTGAGCCTAGGGGTTCACAAATACATTTCTTGGATGTTCCACCATACAAACAGCGACAATTGTTCAGGGATGCTGGACCCAGTTTCCAGCAGGTGCTGCTCCCCACCAATAGATGGGGCCTCCCCGACGGTGCTAGCGGTGTCTGCTCGTATCAGCACCCCTAGCAACTGCTCCGGCTGTTTCCGAAAAAAAAAAAAAAAAAAAAA
>BFEA01000785.1:340859-358918 GCA_003427395.1 Chara braunii
GTGTGTGTGTGTGTGTGTGTGTGTGTGTGTGTGTGTGTGTGTGTGTGTGCGCCAATCAATCAATCAATCAGTCGATCAATCAATCAATCAATCAATCAATCAATCAATCAATCAATCAGTCAATCAAAAAAACCATCGATCAATCAATATTTATTTATTTTTCTATTTCTTTAATTGTTTTTGTCACACACCAAAATCCACCCCCCCAAATTTTGACATTTTTTTTTCCTTCCTGTACAGGGTGATAGCGGCCGACGTGCACAGGCGGCGCACACGCCGTTTTTCCGCACGCGCCCCGCCTGGCCCTGGCGTGGCCGCACGCAAACTCGGCCACCCGGCCGGCCTCCTCGGCCGCAGCATCCACGGACGAGGGGGACACATATGGACACATAGGTCTGAGCCTGTTCTAGTGCTCTCTCTCCCCACCTAACATTCTCTGAGGTGAACAGATTTTGGTAATACTGGGTGGCCTAATCGACGATGCTATAGGAGTTAGTTGCATCCGGGAGTCGTGAGTCAAAAGGGGACGAGGGGGACACATAGGTCTGAGCCTGTTCTAGTGCTCTCTCTCCCCACCTATCATTCTCTGAGGTGAACAGATTTTGGTAATACTGGGTGGCATAAATCGACGATGCTATAGGAGTTAGTTGCATCCGGGAATCGTGAGTCAAAAGGGTGGTGCGAGGAAGGGACCACATTAATTTTTGTCTTGCTCTGCTCTTCGCTTGTTTGAAGAAAGTTTTTGCCATAGTCCCGTCTGTTGCTGCCCGTTTGATTCTAGCTTGAATGTGCCATGCCTCCGATTGTCTATCAAGGTAAGCTTGGAGATGGTCCCTTGTGTCTTGCAGTTTGTCAAATGTAGGGATATCTAATGGGTGGTCGGACATTTCTGTATCCCACTGTTCCAGTGTTTGCAGGAGTTTATCCAGTGTTTCTTTTCATTCCCTGGCGTGTTTGATAGACAATTTCTTCACTCGTTCTCTAAGCTTTGCGATCTCGATGTTGAACCAATCCACCAATGATGCGTGGCTATCGTTTTGGGTGGACCAGTGCCGCCAGACCCTTTCTTGTTATTTTTCTTGAAGGGGAATCTCCGCAATTCCTGGAAGACCTCAGAAGGACCTGCCTGGTTCGGGCTACCGTCTTAACCCGAAAAAAAAAACGTACATACATTCTATTCAACTTACCTCTGAAAAACAAAAGGGGTAACTTCCGCGCAGTCTCAGACATCGCTTACACACCTCATCCTGCCAGACGGACACCGTCGAGTTGCCGGATACCCAAGGGATTGAGGTGCTACCACAAGGAGTGGGCATTTGGTATTTGGGGGTCATGATGACAATGCAGGTAGCGGGAGAGCGTCAGGTGGATGACCTTATTGCGAACTTGGTGGCGCGTGCTAAAGGATGGTTGGGTCGGGTGGCGCCGGGCCCCTTCGGCAAAGCAGCAGGTGAAGCTCCCCACCTATAGACCGGAGTCACCTGCGAAGGGATCCCTCTCTTCGGTCTTGCCAGCCTCTTCCACGTGCACCGTCTCTTTCTCGAAAATTATCCTCTTGTTCCTTGATGGGCACCCATTAGCATGGAAGAGCGAGCACCGACACGGCCCCGATCTGCCAGAAATCAACACGCTTCGCTGAACAACGCACTTGGAAGCAGAACACTACAAGTTGCACCACACCCCAACGCGCTACCCTCAACAATGCGCCTGTTCGTCTTTCCAAAGAGGCAGTCTCCCTTCTCCTCGTTGCGCAATCGAGCGAAGACAACGAGTGTCTGCTCTGATACCATTGTAATGAATCTGGCTTCACACACCCACTGTACTCACTCTGCAAGCACACATCATAACACATATATGATATATGAGGATGAGAGCACAATTGAAATTTTATTTGAAAAGCTGAAACTTACAGACAACAGATATGTTCTCATTCAGTGCCTACGGCCGTTGGCTTTGTCAAACAAGCAGGCCCCTCTCTCTCTCTCTCTCTCTCTCTCTCTCTCTCTCTCTCTCTCTCTCTCTCTCTCTCTCTCTCTCTCTCTCTCTCTCTCTCTCTCTCCAAATGCTTTACCTCCCTCTCCCTAACAGCTATCGCACCGGGCGCCGTTGACTAGTACAACGTGCTACTCTCTCTCTAGTCCGTGTCGCTGGACCCGGTTTCCAGCAGGTGTTGCTCCCCACCAATAGATGGAGCGGCCCGCCAGGCAAAGCCTCAATCCCGGTGGTTCTCTTACCACCACCAGGATAGAGGTGCAGCAGCACGTCCACTTTACCATGAATGCCCAAAAAAGTGTTGGCACTGGCTGCGACTTGATCATTGTAGGTCTTCCGTGAACAGGGACTGACACATGGCCGGTACCTAACTTCAGATGCCTACATACTTCTACAGACCTCTAAAGATCCTAATCTACAGCCGACTCACGAGGGGCAGTGGTCAGATTCAACCAGCTGGAGCCAAAATCTGGTGGTTCTAAGTAGGTTCTGACTCCGTCCTAGGCTACCATCTTCACCCAAACAGAATGCCCAGTCGTCATAGCTGTATTTCGTGCAACTTCAGCCTAGACACAGTGATGATGACTGGGCGGTCTATTTGGGTCAAGATGTTAGGCTAGGGTGTACTGTCGGTTCAATGCATGCAGACTGACCTGCAGACTCTGCAGAGGCGTCGCAGCATTGTAGAGGGTGCTCCCAGCATCAAAAGTTTTCCATTTTCCATTTTTATAACCGTTCGGCATTCAAAAAGAAAAAAAAAGCTGGACCTGGTTTCCAGCAGGTGCTGCTCCCCACCAGTAGATGGAGCCTTCACGATGGTGCAAAAAAAAAAAAAAAAAAAAAAAAAAAAAAAAAAAAAAAAAAAAAAAAAGCATCAAGGAACGTTTATGTGGTCCACCAAGTGTTGGGTGCTCGTATCACTATCCCTAGCAGGATCAACTGATGTTTCAAAAAAAAAACAAAAAAAAAAAACAAATAAAAACAGAACAGGGCATGAACTCCACACAGCCCAGGCAGTGATGGGGATAGACTCAGATCCCAATCAATGAAGAGGCTTTGAGGATAGAAGGGAGTGGTGCTGCCCTATCGGGATTGCGACCGTGACAGAGAAATGAACGGTGTGGAAAGGACGACAGCTAAGAAGCATTGCAGGTCGCAGAAAATCATCGTAATAGTTGCTAGTGAAGAGAGCAACAGAGGCCTATACTACAAGAGCCAAATGGATGTATTGCACACATTGTGAGTGTACTCTCACGCAAGACCTTCCTTGGAAAAAGAAGGCCTTCCTTGGATGTACCTGACCACAGTAAGGGCCAGGGGCTGAGAGGAAAAAGGGGGTCTTTAGTGTGAGCACCACGTGAGCGAATGACGTGATGACAGACCCCCCTTAGCCAACACACAATTGATGATCTGGTGGATCTGCTGGCCTCCCCGCTACCTTGTCGCAAAAAAACGTGGTTTTGCAAGGCAGCTGTTTGATTTTTGTGTGGGGCCCTTAAGAATCCCCCCCCCCCCCCCCCTCTTCCTTCCCACGGATTCAGATTCGTAGAGTCATCTGTGAGCCAGGCCCTGGCTTGTGCGTGGAAGTTCGCGAAGAATCTTATTGCATGTTGTGTTTCCTCATTCTCTGGATGATGATGATGATGATGATGATTTTTTAAGAGAGAAGGTGTAATGATAATGATTACGACACCTACACCATGTTTGCTCCTTGATTTTCTATTCATTACAACAAAACAAAATGTCACAAACTGGATGATGACCCACCTGCCATTCCTGAAATGATGGATGCATTTTTCTTTTGACTTCTCTAAGGGCATACTCACCGCATCATGACCTTTTGTACTCAGGTCTGGATGTAATGGTGGTGGTGAGATACAGCCCCGATGGATCGTAACTGCGGAAATGTACATTCAGAAATGCCTTAGTGTGCGTATGATCTGAGAAGAACAGTGGCCTCCTGTCCTTTGCAAAGTATTGGCAAAGCTAGTCCTGCGGTGAAGTCCTTTCTTTTTTTTCTTTTTTTTCTTTTTTTTAATTTTTTAATTTTTTTTTTTAACTAGGCGCTTGTGCAAGGCCTCTATCCCAGTGGTGGTAAAGTCCTACTTACCCGGATCCTCTGTTTCGGCGGCCAGAAGCGAGAAATCCAGGTAAGTGGAACCTTGCCGCTTTTCACTCCTGCAAAAATCACGGGGTCACCGATAACTGTGGATCCACTTGCCTGTGGTCCCACTGACCTCTGGATGCAGTGGCTGTGGGCCCAGTGCCCATCCGTAAGAGGGGGGGGGCGCGAAAATTCCCCGAGGTTCTCGTCCCTGCCACTCGACCAGCCTGCGTTGTCCCTGCAGGGGAGGTAAGCGCAGGGCCGTTGAAAGGCTCGCTGTCGCCTTCGGAGTAAGGTTGGTGGCGCTAGGCAAATCGCATGCTGCAACAGTTTGGATTTCTTAGGGCCGGGCAAAAGTCTGCATTGGGAAAAAGAGGCTGGGGTCCACTGGTGCTTGAAAGGAAAAAGTGACAGACACTACCGTCTTCCCCCGACATAACGCACCCTAAAAATGAATGTATACGAGTTATATTTCCGGCCAGATACAGCCAAAATGAGGGTGCGTTGTGTTGGGGGGAAGACGGTAGTTTCACAGTTTGGGGAATGACAGTAGGTTGGTTTCCGGAGTAAGGCTTATGGACGATGTATCCTTGTTTTTGGCCTACCAAAAAAGGGACCCAGGATCAATCGGCAGGGCAAACAGAATTCGAAAGAAATTTGAGGTATGCTACCCTAAGGCCCTGTCGCTCAAACGGACGGACGAAAAAAACAGGGAGCTGGGAGTTCTTGGGGTGTAAGGCGGAGGTCAGACCAAGGTTTCCGTACCTGGGCAGTGTTCAGTTGACAAAAAATGAGTGTACCATGTGGTCTACTTGGGAAGTCATTTTCAGACCTGGACAGGATTTTCGATCCTGGTCCAGCAGAAAGTAGAAATTGGCCGCGATTAAAGGCTGGCTTCACCGAATAGATAGGAATACTTCAATTCGGACTAGTATCCCCAAACAGGTGCTCACGCTGAGACTGGAGTACCGGGCCAAGCAGTTCCAGGACTATGTTTTTGGGACTGCGCTCCGCAACTTTTCACGGACGTGGGATGCAATGTGGCAGCTCACGGCTGAGTTACTAGAGGCTTGATAGATAGTTGGACTATTAATAGTATGTCAACTACACGTTAGTCCTCTTTTTTCGACATGGCGACGGGGATTGCCCCGAGTGAAGGCGGGGAGATTGTAGTGATTCTTGAGCCCGACCACTGGGTCTCCTGGGTCTATACTACCATTTCCATAAGGTTATGTCATTTTCATTCGGGACTTCAATCTCGGGTCGTCCGTGTCGATTATTGTCGTCTGCGTCGATCTTGGATTGCATGTGTGAATCTCACCTCACTAGTTTCACAGAGGATTATATCATCTCTGGAATCCGAGGCCAATGCTGTCCTCCTGGGTCAGGTCTTTTTTTTTTTATAGGCAAAATTGTGGCTGTGACACATTTTTAGTTTGAACTAGGCAAGAAAAGACAAAGTGGCGTCGGTGTCATGATGTGAGTTTCAGAATGTGCAAGTTTAGCAGGGGTCTAAAACTGCCACAGTCATTACCCCCAGTGGCGCTTGGCAGATTGAGGGTCGACTTTGTTGCTCCATTTCGGGGACTGCTAAAGTTGCCTATTTTGAATGTTGGGTGTGACTTCTTCTTCTTTTTTTTTTTCTTTTTTTTTTTTAGGAACAAAGCTCCAGTCTATTCGTGGGGAGCAGCACGTGCTGGGAACCGGGCCCAGCGTCCCATATGGAAATTTACACAGAATTGAAAATTTTGAAGTTTTGAGATACCGGGGCGGTTACCCGGCTATGGCTAAGAAAAATTAGAACTAGTAAGGACGATTGCAACATCAAACTACAAGCCATCAACCCTCTTTACCTCCCTCTGGCAAGACTTACTGCAGCAGAGATGTTGGGTGTGACTCCAACGTACTTGTCCCTTCTTTTTTTAATAGAAAAAAGCTAGGCTACCTGATCGGACGTCTGGGACCCCCSTGACCGTCCGGGGTTGTCCGATCGGACAACTGGTCGGACGTCCTCCCCGGGCAGTCTGTCCGAGCCCAAAAAAAAAAAAAAAGAAAAGAAAAAAAAAAGTCCTCAAAAAAATCTGAAAAACAAGTATGTTATACAGAAAAATAAACTGAACAACTTTTGCCTTGGAATCATATCGAAATTCGCTGCCAATTTTAAAATAAAAAATAAAATAAAAATAAAACCCCTTTTGTTTTTACTTTTTTCGTGCTTTTAATTGCTAAAAATGGAGTTGTCCGGGCCCGGACGTCCGGGACCCCCTTGACTGTCCGCCCAGGACGTCCGGCCAGGACATCCTGCCATCGGACAACTGGTAGCCTAGAAAAAAGGGGCACAGTCTTGAGATATCATCATCAAGCTGACCGCCCCCAGGTAATTCAGAATTATTTCATTGTATTCATCTGGATCCATCATGGATCACAGAGCCAGATCCCTGAAAATACCGACAAGCTTCATATGGTTTGCCCGCCACGACCTCATGAACCCGTCCACAGACCACTTAAGAACAAATTTTGCTTGGACGCTCAGCAGGGTCCTGCTGTTCATGCAAACCCTCCTAGAGGACAATGTGCTGGATGAGCATAACTAGTGGGATTACCTGCCATTTTTTCTCTCCGTAAAGGCAAAAGATTGAATCAGTTGTGGATGATTGGGAACTGAGCTACGTGAATTGCAAACCATGATGGATAATCAAATGCTAACGCAAACACGCATTCAAACACGTATTCACCAGCCCCCGTGAGTGGGCTGAGCAAGAGGCATGATGATCCAGGCCCTCTGCCTACTCATCCCGGTGCGAATGAACTCCCCATAATGGGCCCACAGTCTGCTCACCCTCCTGAGGTGGAACTGCACACCACACACCCCAACCCCGTACATTTGTTGCACCCCCCTCCCTTACACCCGCTACAGCCCCCGAAGAACAACCAACATCCCCCTCCCCACCCACCCGCCCAACAGTAGGCACCCTACCTGGTGCCCCTCCCAGCGCCCCCCCCGCCCCCCCAACACCCCCCATCCCCCCCGGTTTTCCCCCCGATCAGGAGGCAGCCCCGATGGGCAACCAAGCTGGCCCAAGTGGACATTGACATCCGCCCGCTGAACATGAATGGTCTGGTCCAGGCGTCCAAGGAAACAAAGATGCCATCTTGGACATGCTCAGATGCCCGCTGACAAAAGCATGGGCGGATGTGATCTGCATCCAAGAAATTCATCGGCAAGACACGCCAGCCCATATGGCGAAAGAGAAAAGTGTATGGCCGTACACATCTTAGTCAGCACCTGCTGTGGATAGAGCATCTGCCGGCGTGGCCATCTGGCTCCCGCCCTCCTCCAAACTGAAACCACTCTTAGTGGAGGATGACAAGCACCAAGGCAGATGGGTCTGTGTAAAACTACAATACGACGACGAGGACTTCTACGTGGTCAGCATGTATATGCCAAATAATCCGATAGGGAGAGAGGACCTTCGGCTCGCCCTCCACCACCATCTGTCTAACGATGCCCCAATTATAAAAGCAAGTGACTTCAACACCTCACTGAACCCGGCGATGGACCACAGATCCGCATCCCAACGTCAGAGCTCGACGCCCTCCCAAATGTCAGGCTGTGGCCCGGACGTCCTCATGCTAAAGCAACTTATGGCAGACAAACAACTTGAGGAAGCGTGCAAACTGCTGCACCCCACCCAAAAAGCATATGCATACCTTGCGTCTAGGGGTGAGCACGACCTCGCCAACTCACGAATAAACCTCACATTGGTATCGAAGGACTTGATGGGCCTCGTTACCACAGTGAAGATAACAACAATTAGCCCATGTAAGTCCTTTGACCACAGGATGGTAACGCAGGGGTTGTCGTTCCATAACCACATCTGGCATGGACCTGGGTTCTATAAATTCAATGCCTCGTTGCTCCCCCTCCCCAAATTTAAAGAACTCGTCAACACCTTCTAGGAATAATCGCGAACCCAAAAATTGGAGGCGGGAGAAAGAATGAATTGGTTCAACGACGGGGTGGCACAGCTAAGAGAAGGGGCTAAGAAGTTCTCCATCCAGCATGCTAGGGATCGAAAAACTCTCCTCAAGTTCTCCATCCAGCATGCTACGGATCGAAAACTCTTCTTGAGAAACCCAAGCGTGACCTCGAAGAATGGGATGAAGAACTGAAGAACGCATCACCCCTCCTATGAGAAACTCCAAGAGGCCGGGGACCACCTCCAGGCCACGTGGACCAAAAGACACAGGCAAGGAGAGTGCAAATGAAAATAAAAAAGGAACATACGGACGAGACGATGGGGAAGACTTTCCTCAATGAGGCCAAGGCCAGAACGAGAGTTGTTACTGTTCCCAGACTCAGGCACCCGCTGGACGACGCTGCCCCGCCCGCGACCAACGCTTACACAATTGCAAACTTTTTTTTTTCTTTTTTTTTTTAATTCTCTTACATTGCAATATCAATGGGACAAGGCCGGGGACCTCAGAATTCAACCCGGAGTTATCCTGGCAGCATCCGCCAGTTTCGCTCATAAGAAATGCTTTTTACCCTGACTGTTGATCCCTAGCTGTCCTTCGAAGCCTATTGGAAACTAGGTCCAACGTCCCAGTCTAACCAAGGTACTTTCCAAGATAAAGCTTTGGGCATGAACAACAGGCCTTTTTTTTTTTTTTAATGGGACAATGCTCCAATCTATTCGTGGGGAGCCGCACGTGTTGGGAACTGGGCCCAGTGTCCCATTTGCAACATGAAACATATTTCAGCGCACATACAGAAAAAAAAATTGATATACCGGGACTTCAACCCGGGTTTGTTTGAAGAATAAGATCATGAGCAATTACTAGTCTATTCGCTGAAGAAACCTAGAAGATGGGCTAAAATTAAGAAAAAGTCTTAAAAAATCAGAGAAAATATGAGAAGTTTCCTTCTAAGCTCCACAAAGGGACTAAAGAAACCCCTTTTTTTTTTAAGCTACCGGGGCCATTACCCCGTTTTGGCTAAGAAAATTATGGAGTTTTTAGAAGCAAAAACCGCCATTACAAAGGCTCTATAAATGCTGAAAACCCTCGGAATCCCTAGCAAATCCTTCTAAAATTCTCCAACATTGTCTTACTCCCTGCTGAGCTCTTCCAGGTCTCACACCCCCCCGCTCGGGTTACAGGGCAACACGACTCACCCTAGCTCCGACCAACGTCGTCCCAGCAGTAACCCTTAGTTGTCCCTTGAAATGCCCACCCCAAACCAGGTTACAGGGCAACACCCCAGTACCGGCCAGCGTCGTTCTGGCATCGGAAAGCCGCAGATCACCGAGTATAACAGCAATGAAGCCTCCTAAAATGAGTTGCTAGGGGTCCCCAGAATCACAAATCATTCGTAAGACCACGGTTTTCTAAGATTTGATCACATAAATATTCGGACCGAAAACCACCTACCTTTAACGACTATCAGCAGCTCAACCCTATCCGCCTCTCTCCTATCCCCGATACCCAATCTCTACCAGGCCTCCCACCCCCATCTCCTAGGTTACAGAGTGGCATGACCCACCTTAGAAATCCCCCCACCTTCTAGGTTACAGGGCAAAGCGACCTGCCCCGGCTCCGACCAGCGTCAACTAAGTATCAGTTCGCCAACAGACACTAAAGTGCCTTCCACCCTCGACAACTCCCAGATCTCTCTACCAGGTCTCATGTTCCCGTTGTCGGGACTGGTGAGTCCTGAATGATTTCCCGCCACTCGAGAGATTGTATATGACCAATTTGTGCACGACAGAGAAAACCGAAAGCAGGAATGCTGGATAGATTGGGAGCGTGGGCACGGACAGTAAGAAGCTAGAGGCTGCCTAGAGTCGCCAGGACCACCAAACTAGAAAGGAAACTGTCTAAACAGGAAGCGGCGAAGGACGGTGAGAGGATAGCAGGGGGGACTCTTTCCCCAAGAACGGAGAAGGGCCGCCGGAAAGTCGGTAGTAGCATAGGAGGTGCGCAACAAGGGAAGGAAGGAAGCAGGAAGGGACAGGGCGCAAGGCGCTGACGTGACACGGCGACAAGAGGGCCAAGGAGACCGCAGGTTAGGTGGGAGCCGGCATCCGGAACGGAATAACATGCGGGACGCAATAGGAGCGGGGAGCGAAGATCGCCGTAAGGTGGAAGGACGTCAGGAGCACCAAGGAAAGACGTGGTACGGGTGGGGCAGGAGTGTCGGGGACCACATGGGATCAAAGGACAGGGTGGTACCGGCAGGACAAAGTGTCGGGGACCACATGGGACAAGGGGACGACACGGTGCCGACAGGGCGAAGTACCGGGAACCGCGTGAGACTAAGGGGAAGATGTAATGCAGGCGGGCCGAAGTGCCAGGGACCACGTGGGCCTAAATAAAATGGCGGCACCAGCGGAATCACTAGCAGGACGGGTATCGACGGGATAAAGTGTCGGGAGCCGCCGACGGGGGCTGAAGACTGGAGACGTCGGCGGAATAAAGGGCGACCGACCCAAGGGGGAGTACACGAGAGCGGGACGTCACCCGGAACGACGTAGGAAAAAGGGGAGAGACTATGGATAATAAGGAAAAAAAGGAGAAGTCGGGTACTGACGGAAATTGACGACAGAACGAAGGAGACGGACGTGAGACGGGAAAAATGGAGGGCACCTGGGGCAACCCAAGGGGATCCTGGATCAAATGCAACGACAACAAAAATAAAATAGCATGACGGCAGGTGGACCGGACCAACCGGGCCGGGGAGTCCGGATGAAAACGTTAAGTGTCGTCGCGGCAAGCGCCAGCGGGAGGTGCCGAGGGGAAAGAAAAGATGAAGTAGCGGCATCCCGGACCAGCCAGGCCAAGAAAAACGAAGTTCCAAGGACTCCACGTGAAAAAAGGGCTGGCCGGAGAAAATCGGAGCAAGGGGGTCTCAAACTGGAAGCGGCAGCAGCAAAAAGGAGCCCTTTTTGGCCTTGGGGGTGCCACTACTGCAGTCCAGAGTGTAACGACCATATGCCGGTTGCAAAATCAGGTCTTGGGAAAGGTCCAACAGCTAAAAAGAGGAGAAATGGCTGTTGGACACTTGTCCCAACAGTAAATAAAAGAGAAAGGAGGAAAAAGGGGGAGAAAAGGGGAGGAGAATGAGACAAAGAAGGAGGAATGAGTGGAGGAAAAAGTGCCGCAAAGTTGGGATTGTAGCAGTAGGGACTGGCAGGTCTCAATGATGACCTCATCCTTCCAAGATCCTAGGACAGTAGTCCGGATTGCACAGATAAGGTCCTTGGGGCATTATCTCAGTAAAATCTGAATTTAAGCAGCAAAAATAAGGAAAAATGCTGATGTGAGTTGGCCGGCTCATTTTTGGGCTTTAGATCTGAGATTTGATCTTGCGGAGGAGGAGATCTAACCGTTTTATGTGGGATGACACAAAACGGCTAGCTCTGGAATGAATTGGCAGCAAGATGGAGGGAAAACAAAGAGAGGAACAAAACAAAACTGCATATTTGGCCCAAGGATTGGGCCAGATACACCAAAAAAATTGAAAATTGGAGTAAAAGGCTCAAATTTGGGCCAAGGGGAGCTTGGGGGTAGCTCGGAATGATGAGAACCATGGATCTCAGCCAAATCCAAGGCTGAGATTGGAGCCGCCACTTGAAAACATGCAACGACCTACCCAAAAGAGGCCTAGCCCAGGAAAAAGACGAAAAATGGGCCTTTAGGCCCACAAAATTCAGTAAAGGCTGCATTTTGGGAAGTGGTACCCCAAAAGGCAGCTCTTTTTGAAGTAAAAAGAGGCCAGGGTAGACCAAAGGATAGTCCGCGAAGGTACCGGCCTCACAGGCTGCATGTACCTGACCGAAATGAGGCCCAGGTACTCCGGATAGGCCAAAACCGGAAATTTGGCCTTGGGGGCACCTCAGCCCACCTAGAGGCACTTTGAGAGGCCTAGAGGTTGGGCGGTGCACCTGTTCCAGCCTAAATAAGCTGGAGGTGCAGACCGCCACTCTCATTTGAGCATGAGAGGTGCCCATGCTGCCCAAATGAGTCTAGGAGAGAGTCCGAGTGGAAGTAAAGCAAGGGAGTGAGAGCCGGAGCTAGCCTGGAGTCTGGCTATGGTGATAGGGATGAGGGAGGAGGTCTAGAGGCTAAAGAAAGGCAAGGGAGGTGATCCGCCATAGCCCTCAGGTTGTGAGGTAGGATGAGAGGCTAAAAGGGGTCCCCTTAGCCCTTCTAGAGGGAAGGACTCCACAGCCTTGGAGGTAGGAGCGTCCCATAGCTAGAGAAGAGGTATGAGGGAAGGAGGGGAGAGTTTGGGAGGGAGGAAAAACCATACTCACGAGGCTAGAACCAAGCATTGGGACTCCACTGCCCAGAGACCAGCGAGAGGTGAGTGAAAGAGGAGGGATTCCTCCTCCTCCTTCTTCTTCTTCTTCTTCTTCTTCTTCTTCTTCTTCTCCTTCTTCTTCTTCTTCATCTTCTCCTTCTTCTCTTTTTCTTCTTTCTTCCTCTTCTTCTTTTTCTTCTTCTTCTTCTTCTTCCTCTTCTTCTTCCTTTTCTTTCCTTTCTCCCTCTCCTCCTTCTCCCCTTCCTCCTCTTGTCAAAACTGCGATTTTTGCTGATTTGGGTGGGTGTATGTGTTGCGTTTCACTTTGGGATACTTCGGTGATGTTTCCCCTAGAGTAGATGATATCAAACTTGTCATTTTGTTGATTCGGGTGCTGGGGTGCGTTACGCTTCATCTTGGGATACTTCGGTGATGTTTCACCTAGTGTAGATGATGTCAAACTTGTCATTTTGTTGATTTGGGTGCTGGGGTGTGTTGCGCTTCATCTTGGGATACTTCGGTGACGTTTCCCTTAATGTAGATGATATCAGACTTGTCATTTTGTTGATTTGGGGGCTGGGGTGTGTTGCGCTTCATCTTGGGATGCTTCGGTGATGTTTCCCCTAGTGTAGATGATGTCAAACTTGTCATTTTGTTGATTTGGGTGTTGGGGTATGTTGCGCTTCATCTTGGGATACTTCGGTGATGTTTTCCCTAGTATAGATGATGTCAAACTTGTCATTTTGTTGATTTGGATGCCTCAGGGTATTGCGCTGCATCTTGTGATACTTCGGTGATGTTTCCCCTAATGTAGATGATGTCAAACTTCTCATTTTGTTGATTTGGGTGTTGGGTTGAGTTGCGCTTCATCTTGAGGTACTTCGGTGATGTTTCCCCTAGTGTAGATGATGTCAGACTTGTCATTTTGTTGATGTGGGTGCTGGGGTGTGTTGCGCTGCATCTTGTGATACTTCGGTGATGTTTCCCGTAATGTAGATGATGTCAAACTAGTCATTTTGTTCATTTGGGTGCTGGGGTGTGTTCCGCTCTATCTTGTGATACTTCAGTGATGTTTCCCCTAGTGTAAATGGTGTCAAACTTGTCATTTTGTTGATTTGGGTGCTTGGTGGTATTGCGCTGCATCTTGGGGTACTTCAGTCATGTTTCCCCTGGTGTACATGATGTCAAACTTGTCATTTTGTTGATTTGGGTGTTGGGGCGTGTTCTGCTTCATCTTGCGATACTTCGGTGATGTTTCCCCTGATGTAGATGATGTCAAACTTGTCATTTTGTTGATTTGCGTGCCTGGGGGTGTTGCGCTGGATCTTGTGATACTTCGGTGATGTTTCCCCTAGTGTAGATGATGTCAAACTTGTCATTTTGTTGATTAGGGTGCTGGGGGGTGTTGCACTTCATCCTGAAATACTTCAGTGATGTTTCCCCTTAGTGTAGATGATGTCAAATTTGTCATTTTTTTGATTTGGGTGCCTCGGGGTGTTTCGATGCATCTTAGGATACTTCGGTGATGTTTCCCCTAGTGTAGATGATGTCAAATTTGTGATTTTGTTAATTTCGGTGTTGGGGTATGTTGCGCTTTATCCTGGGATAATTCCGTGATGTTTCCCCTAGTGTAGATGATGTCAAACTTGTCATTTTGGTTATTTTGGTGCCTGAGGTTGTTGCGCTGCATCTTGTGATACTTCAGTGATGTTTCCCCTTGTGTAGATGATGTCAAACTTGTCATTTTGTTGATTTGGGGGCTGGGGTGTATTGCGCTTCATCTTGGGATGCTTCGGTGATGTTTCCCCTAGTGTAGATGATGTCAAACTTGTCATTTTGTTGATTTGGGTGTCTGGGGGTGTTGCACTGCATCTTATGATACTTCGGTGACGTTTCCCCAAGTGTCGATGATGTCAAACTTGTCAGTTTGTTGACTTGAGTACTGAGGTGTGTTGCGCTTCATCTTGGGATACTTCGGTGATGTTTCCCGTTATGTAGATGATGTCAAACTTGTTATTTTGTTGATTTGGGTATTGGGGTGTGTCGCGCTTCATCTTGGGATACTTCGGTGATGTTTCCCCTAGTATAGATGATGTCAAACTTGTCATTTTGTTCATTTGGGTGTTGGGGCGTGTTGTGCTTCATCTTGGGATACTTCGGTAATGTTTCCCCTGGTGTCGATGATGTCAAACTTGTCATTTTGTTGATTTGGGTGCTTGGGGGTGTTACGCCGGATCTTTTGATACTTCGGTGATGTTTCCCCTAGTGTAAATGATGTCTAACTTGTGATTTTGTTGATTAGGGTGCTGGGGTGTGTTGCGCTTCATCTTGGGATACTTCGGTGATGTTTCCCCTAGTGTAGATGATGTCAAATTTGTCATTTTGTTGATTTGGGTGCCTGGGGGTGTTGCGCTGCATCTTGTGATACTTTGGTGATGTTTCCCCTATTGTAGATGATGTTTAATTTGTCATTTCGTTGATTTGGGTGTTGGGGTGTGTTACGCGTCATCTTGGGATAATTCTGTGATGTTTCTTCTAGAGTAGATGATGTCAAACTTGTCATTTTGTTGATTTGGGTGCTGGGGTGTGTTGCGCTTCATGTTGGGATACTTCGGTGATGTTTCCCCTAGTGTAGNGTAGATGATGTCAAACTTGTCATTTTGTTGATTTGGGTGCTGGGGTGTGTTGCGCTTCATGTTGGGATACTTCGGTGATGTTTCCCCTAGTGTAGATGATGTCAAACTCGTCATTTTGTTGATTTGGGTGTTGGGGCGTATTGTGCTTCATCTTGGGATACTTCGGTAATGTTTCCCCTGGTGTAGATGATGTCAAACTTGTCATTTTGTTGATTTGGGTGCTTGGGGGTGTTACGCTGGATCTTGTGATACTTCGGAGATGTTTCCCCTAAGGTAAATGATGTCTAACTTGTCATTTTGTTGATTTGGGTGCTGGGGTGTGTTGCGCTTCATGTTGAGATACTTCGGTGATGTTTCCCCTAGAGTAGATGATGTCAAACTTGTCATTTTGTTTATTTGGGTGCTGGGGCGTGTTGCGCTTTATCTTGGGATACTTAGGTGATGTTTCCCCTAGTGTAGATGATGTCAAACTTGTCATTTTGTTGATTTGGGTGTTGGGGCGTGTTGTGCTTCATCTTGGGATACTTCGGTGATGTTTCCCCTGATGTACATGATGTCAAACTTGTCATTTTGTTGATTAGGGTGCCTGGGAGTGTTGCGCTGGATCTTGTGATACTTTGGTGATGTTTCCTCTAGTGAAGATGATGTCAAACTTGTTTTTTTGTTGATTTGGGTGTTGGGGTTTGTTGCGCTTCATCTTGGGATACTTCGGTGATGTTTCCCGTAGTGTAGATGATGTCAAATTTGTCATTTTAATTGATTTGGGTGCCTGGGGGTGTTGCGCTGCATCTTGTGATATTTCGGTGATGTTTTCCCTAGTGTAGATGATGTCAAATTTGTCATTTTGTTGATTTGGGTGTTGAAGTGTATTGCGCTTCATCTTGGGATACTTCTGTGATGTTTCCCCTAGTGTAGATGATGTCAAACTTGTCATTTTGTTGATTTGGGTGCTTGGGGGTGTTGCGCTGCATCTTTTGATGCTTCGATGATGTTTCCCCTATTGTAGATGATGTCAAACTTGTCATTTTAATGATATGGGTGCTGAGGTGTGTTGCGCTTCATCTTGGGATACTTCGGTGAGGTTTCCCCTAGTGTAGATGATGTCAAACTTGTCATTTTGGTAACTTGGGTGTTGGGGTGTGTTGTGCTTCATCTTGGGATACTTCGGTGATGTTTTCCCTAGTATAGATGATGTCAAACTTGTCATTTTCTTGATTTGGGTGCTGGGGTGTGTTGCGCTTCATCTTGGGATACTTTGGTGATGTTTCCCCTTGTGTAGATGATGTCAAACTTGTCATTTTGTTGATTTGGGTGTTGGGGTGTGTTGCGCTTCATCTTGGGATACTTCGGTGATGTTTCCNGGTGTGTTGCGCTTCATCTTGGGATACTTCGGTGATGTTTCCCCTAGTGTAGATGATGTCAAACTTGTCATTTTCTTGATTTGGGTGTTGAGGTGTGTTGCGCTTCATCTTGGGATACTTCGGTGATGTTTCCCCTAGTGTAGATGATGTCAAACTTGTCATTTTGTTGATTTGGGTGCTGAGGTGTGTTGCGCTTCATCTTGGGATACTTTGGTGATGTTTCCCCTAGCGTAGATGATGTCAAACTTGTCATTTTGTTGATTTGGGTGTTGGGGCGTGTTGTGCTTCATCTTGGGATACTTCGGTGATGTTTCCCCTAGTGTAAATGATGTCAAACTTGTCATTTTGTTGAGTTGGGTGCCTGCGGGTGTTGCGCTGGATCCTGTGATACTTCGGTGATGTTTCTTCTAGTGTAGATGATGTCAAACTTGTCATTTTGTTGATTTGGGTGCTGGGGTGTGTTTCACTTCATCTTGGGATACTTCGGTGATGTTTCCCCTAGTGTAGATGATGTCAAATTTGTCATTTTGTTGATTTGGGTGCCCGGGGGTGTTGCGCTGCATCTTGCGATACTTCGGTCATGTTTCCCCAAGTGTCGATGATGTCAAACTTGTCAGTTTGTTGATTTGGGTGTTGAGGTGTGTTGCGCTTCATGTTGAGATACGTCGGTGATGTATTCCCTAGTGTAGATGAGGTCAAACTTGTCATTTTGTTGATTTGGGTGTCGGGGTGTGTTGTGGTTCATCTTGGGATACTTCGGTAATGTTTCCCCTAGCGTAGACGATGTCAAACTTGTCATTTTGTTGATTTGGGTGTTGGGTCGTGTTGTGCTTCATCATGGGATACTTCGGTAATGTTTCCCCCGGTGTAGATGATGTCAAACTTGTCATTTTGTTGATTTTGGTGCCTAGGATGGTGCGCTGGATCTTGTGATACTTCGGTGATGTTTCTTCTAGTGTAGCTGATGTCAAACTTGTCATTTTGTTGATTTGGGTGCTGGGGTGTGTTGCGCTTCATCTTGGGATACTTCGGTGATGCTTCCCCTAGTGTAGATGATGTCAAATTTGTCATTTTGTTGATTTGGGTGGCTTGGGGTGTTGCGCTGCATCTTGTGATACTTCGGTGATGTTTCCCCAAGTGTCGATGATGTCAAACTTGTCATTTTGTTGATTTGGGTGCTCAGGTGTGTTGCGCTTCATCTTGGGATACTTCGGTGATGGTTGTCGTAGTATAGATGATGATAAACTTGTCATTTTGTTGATTTGGGTGCCTGGGGGTGTTGCGCTGCATCTCTTGATACTTTGGTGATGTTTCCCCTACTGTAGATGATGTCAAACTTGTCATTTCGTTGATTTGGGTGCTGTGGTGTGTTGCACTTCATCTCAGGATACTTCGGTGATATTTCCCCTAGTGTAGATGATGTCAAACTTGTCATTTTGTTGATTAAGGTGCCTGGGGGTGTTGCGCTGGATCTTGGGATACTTAGGTGATGTTTCCCCTAGTGTAGATGAGGTCAAACTTTTCATTTTGTTCATTTGGGTGCTGGGGTGTGTTGCACTTCATCTTGGGATACTTCAGTGATGTTTCCCCTAGTGTAGATGATGTCAGACTTATCATTTTGTTGATTTGGGTGTCGGGGTGTGTTGCGTGCATCTTGTGAT
>BFEA01000785.1:365906-379007 GCA_003427395.1 Chara braunii
TCTCTCTCTCTCTCTCTCTCTCTCTCTCTCTCTCTCTTCCTTCAAAACTCTTTAACCCTTAACCCTTCCGTCACTCCTTCCCCTCCATGGCATGTGACTAACCTCTACCCTCACCTGTTACATTGTCAGGGAACGAACGAAAAGGAACCTGGTTCTCACTTGGTGGAAGGCGAGGGCAAGGGAAGGGTTGCCGGTCCCTTATGCCACCAAGAAGAAAAGGATACGAGACTATTGAGAACGTTTGTGACAGCGGAAAGGAGTGTTGTTTTTGTAACAAGGTCAGTTTGACTCAACCATCCTTCCGGACAGCATGACTAAGGCGATTGCATGGCTTGCTTGTGGGAATGGGAAGGAAACTCATAAGGGGAAGGCAAAGGGGGCTAGGATTGCAGGAAGGGGCGATGTGTTGACCCCAATGGGGATTGTACTTGGTCATTTGTCTTGTGTGGTCTTGCGCAGGTGAGTAGCCTGGGACGATTTGGACAGGGCTGAAACCACGGATGAGGACTAGGGTGGGAGATTGGCTAAGGAAAGGACTTGGATCCGGCTTAAGCCTTGGATGCGGGATGAGTTGAGGCCGGGCGCTTGGAGGGATGGCTGATGCATGAACTTGGTTTGTGTGGAGGTTGCATGGAATGTCTCTCTCTTGTGCAATGCGATCCCTAGAAAGACTAAGGGCGGTCTTGGATAGGTGATGCAATGCCTAGTGACTCTCGCAAAAAAATATAGCGGCTAGAGGTCCGACAACGCCTCCTTACCCCAAGGATGCCGCCGGGGCTGCCAAGAGCCACTAGGCTTAGTGAAAAGGTGTGTGGCCCAATAGATGACACTTGGCCTGCGCACGAGAAGAAGATGAAACTCTCAATGAACTCCCTGGACTGCCTGCGTATTGGAAGGAGCAATTGCCTGGTCAGACCTAACTGAAGCGAGAAAACCCCACGAGTGCCCAAAGAGCTACATCCCCCAATGTAAAGCCCTCTCGCAAGTGGTCCATCCCCATCCATCTCATAGCACTAGGTGGGGGTGCCCCTGGGACGAACGACCCGCGCCCTGAGCGTGAGCGTGGGCGGGTCGAGCCAAATGGGACCCGCAGTGGGGTCGACCAAGGTTCGACAGTCCTTCAGGGTACACCGTACAGCTCGGGTTACAGGGCAGCGCGACCAAGCCCCAGGACCGACCAACGTCGTTTTGACCTCGTCCATTCGCAAACCACTGGGACCAAAGACCTCAACAGATACCAGACAAGCCACCAATCGTCGTCATGGCTGTAGTTTTGATCATCCGCTCTTTCAAGCACTGGCTGCAAATATCCAACAAAAACCTTCTCAACCTTACTACGGCAACACTTACTGCGGTAGAGCCATCATCTCCACTGTTGTTGTACCTTATTTCCGCCCTACTGGCCGCAGAGCGCATTATCTCCAACCATCACCGCGAACACAATCCACTGCAACTAGCACCAAAATTATGATGATTTTTTCAGTTGAGACCTCAAAAATCAAAAAGATTTCAAAGAACACAGATACACACGCAGGAATCATAACCTAAAAAGGCAGTGAACACCAATTATTCTCACAAGGAGAGAGATGACGGGCGGGAACTACTTCTTTCCTCATGGAAATAACTGTAAAACTCACAAGAAACCGAGTGGCTTACTCCTCCCCCCCAAAAAAACAAGCTTTTGTCCTTTCGCTGCCTCCGCTGGAAGGCGCCCCCTCACCTCCCAGCCCCAGTTCAGAATAGCCACCTAATTCACGCATGCTCCCTCGACAACATGCAATACCCCCTAGAGCATGCCACTGCAGAGCTGAAGTTCCCCCTTCCCTCGTGTCCCACCCCCTCCAAATGAAACACCTCTCGACCTCTCGTCTTACTGAAAACAACATGGCCCCTTGTCCTCCCTCCCAACCGCCATGGCTGATCCGACCCAGATCAGTCTGGCCCAAAGGAGAACAAAACCCACAATACCGCCTCTACCCTCTCAAGGATCACACCTCCCACTTTGTATAACCCTCGCAAGGAGGGACTCCAACCCTGAAGGATATAATTCAATCAGCACCTATGAGCCCGAATCCTACAATATCACAGCTTAAGCCTCGTTTGTAACCAGTTTTTTGGAAATCCTCTAAACAAGTGACATCAAATATCGAATTCAAAAAAAAAAAGAGCCTAAACTTATGCGCACAAATATGGAGAACTATTTCAGATTTAGAATTAGATCAAAGATGGATAAACGTAGGACATCAATACCACTTTTAGAAAATCAATTTTTAACGCTTTGTAATTCAAAATTGAGTAATCATTCATCGGGATCAGAGCAAAACTCTGATTTACGAATTTCATATTATTAATCTTGCTCAGAAAATACGAATTTAAGATTAAGAATCCTACTCAGAAAATACGAATTTCAGATTAGGGATCTTGCTGAGGACAGAAAAAACGAATTACGGATTAGGGATCAATTACATCCAGAAAACACCTAAGATCTCATGAATCAGATTTTATTAAAGTACAATCATAACAACGAAATCATTCAAAAACAACCTCTGAAAAAAATTCCCGGTCGCGTCAGCATCAAAATGCATCATCGTCAGAAAAATCCAGATCATGTTTTACGACAGAAAAACAAACATTCAATAGGGATTTTATAGGCTTATAATCAGAAGGAAATTAGCACCTCAACCATCAGTCTTGTCACTTAGGAAAAACAACAGACATCTA
The DNA here is from genome assembly GCA_003427395.1 of Chara braunii. Lineage (NCBI taxonomy): Eukaryota > Viridiplantae > Streptophyta > Charophyceae > Charales > Characeae > Chara > Chara braunii. Next base: position 368,628 of record BFEA01000785.1, read on the forward strand.
CATAATTCCTTACCAACCCTAATTCTCACCCCCCCCACATATCATGTCCTCTCTCTCTCCCAACCTCCACCTCCTCCTTCATCGGCTTCAAAAACATCTCAGCTGCTCGTGGCCTGCATCACATCTAACCAAAAAGCTGAACGATGAAGATTGTCGAGCCGTGGCCAACACTTACCACAACACAGCCACGTGGCGAGCCCAAGCCGCCGAGCCTGTCAACGACCCCTCGCTAAGTCACTGGCAGTCCGGAGGGAGAAAGAACATCCATGGTGGCAAAAACCTACTCAATCCGCCATCTCTCGTAACCCTCGTTAGAATCTTCACCAAGAGCAGACCTAAGGACAATATTCCCAGGGAAACGAAAGCAACACCAAACCCACTCCTCCCTGTCTCATCGCACGTCCCTCTCCTCACGCAATGGTAGAGAAGGTAGAAACGTACCACCGCCGCCAAGGCACAACCACCCTCATCTCACACAGCTACCATCCAAGTATCGTCGTGTAGAGCAGTGGGCTAACCTCCGGAAGATCCAGCTCTCGCCGTGAAAACGCGATGTCGATATGGGGCGCAACGCTCCTAGGAGCGCTGCGCCCCCCAAGCGTCGTCCCCCGACACAAACTCCAAGCTCGACGAACAACAGGCCTATTCTGACTTACTTTTCTCTAGCCTATCTCCCCTTCAGATATTATAGAAACCTCTTCACAGCTAAGACCCCTAATAAGCAGTCGGACCATCCCCCAATCCTTTGCCCCCCCCCATCAACAGTCTCAATCCTGCGCATTTACCCTCTACCAATTGTTCCTCACCTACCATGATGAAAATCTCAATCTCTCGTTGCCAGTTCTACCTCAATTGCCTTATACAGAATAAATAGTCCTGATCGATATCTGGCTTGGTATCCTACTACGTTGCAGCTTTTAAGTGTTTACTTCACCACTCAAGATCTAGTGAGCGGTCCCGAGCAGCAAGTCAGTGCTTCACTTTGTTCAGACAGCCTGTTGGCTGAGAGACTATGTTGTTGTGACCTCCCCTAGATTATAAGTTAAATATTGATAATGTTGTCTTCTCTTGCTAGTTCAAGTAGAGTCGGGTAAGGCTTTTTTTTTTTTTTTTTTTCGAACTTCCTCTAGTGCTAGTGGTGCTGGTAAGAATAGACACCACTAGCATCTTAGGAAAGTCTCCATTATTGGTGGGGAGCGTCACCTGCTCGAAAACGGGTCCAGCATCCCTTAAACAAGATGATTAAGAAAGAAAATCGAAAAAATGGGGAAACTGAGAAATTCTTGCCAACATTGATTACTCTAAAAGCAGAGGATTGATTGAGCAGGTTGTTGAAACAGGAGCTGATACCATCCTTCTCCTAATCCTACCGTAGTCCACCGGGAGACACGAAGGCACCTCTGGGGGGCACCAGAGGGACCGTTCGTTCCCCTATCCATCCTAGCCCATTCCCTTACCACTACCTGGTTGCAAGCCTGTTCCTCTGCGTGACTTGAGTACCGGTGGGGGCCGCTGGGGGACACCAGTGGTTCTTCCCACCGTTTTCGAGCTTGCTCCTCTATCCTTTGTCCATTCTCAGAAGGGCGTAAATTTGTCTTTTTGTTTGGAAAAGGTCGTACTCTGATTTCAAGGGCTAAAGGGTGTGGTGCAGAGATGAGCAACGGGTACCCAGACCCACACCCACCCGCACCCACCCCACCCACGAGGCATTGGGTCAGGTGTGGGTTTTGATACGCTGGCATGGGTGGGATGAGGGTGGGTCTAGGTGAGCCAGCATGGGTGGGTGACGGGCGGGTCAATGTTAGGCTTAGGTCACCCGAATGGGTGGGTGACAGGTGGTTGAGTGCTAGACCTGGGTCACCCGACCCACAGACCCAGGACAACCCATAAGAACCCTCCCCCCCGAGCCCACCCCCCTGCCCCCACCCCACTCATACATAGTTCCCAGCTGCGGTCCAACTGTGGACTTCAAAAGTTGGTCGCCCACGAAACCGAAAGTCTCCACCCTAGCCCCCTGGAAAAAAAAAAAGTTAACGTGTCACTCTCTACTGGTGGTAGCTGGACCACAGCCCAAATAACGGGATGTTCGCTCCCATTAAAAGAACGGGAATTGAACCTAACCACAGCAAGTGGCAAGGTTCGCTCCCCAATTTCAAACTTGTGGAGCGCTTCAAATTTTCGCGCCATCATCCAAAGACAACTGAAAGTGGATATGCTTCGAATTTTTGCGCCGTCATCCAAGGATGTTGTTGTGGTGCGTGCAAATGTTCGAAAGGATTGAGACAATGGGGTACGGGCGGGTGTGGGTTCAAAATAATTAGGTGCCAGGTGCGGGCGGGTAATTTTGTTCTCGCGGGTCTGGGTGGGTCAGGGTGAAGGTTTATTACGGGTGACGGGCGGGTTGGGTGTGGAAGGAAAATTTCAAAAAAACACTTGGGTGGGTTGGGTCACCATGAGATTTATTTATTTATTTATTTTTTAGGGCGGGCTGTACTTAAACAAATGTGGGCGGGTTGGATGAAGTGTCAATTAAAAAACAAAATGCTCATCTCTGGTGTGGTGGGAAAGGGTCCAGAAAGTCCTCTGCCGGCCTCATTGGACTTTCTGGGCCGATATCAATCCAATTCATAAAAAGGAGGCGGTAGTCCTGAGGGAGGTCCCTTTCCATCCTATCTTCATCGGGTCCCCTCCCCTCTTGCCCACCCCCTGACCATCGCACCTTTGCCACCCATCCCCCTTGTTCCCCTCCCAGCCAGTCTTTGGAAAACCTTACAATTTTATCCCTAATGTCCACTGGTCAGTATGGCAATGGACAGACTGACAAAATGGGAGGGCCTACACACCTCGTTGGTGGGGTGGGCACTAGCAATCAACAACACCATCTTAGCAGCCACCTCCAAGAAACGGGCGTCCCTTTCGCTCTAACAACGAATTCACCCTGGCTCATTTGGGCCAAAAACGGTATCTACACAGTTGGGGACCTGTGAGACCTAGTGAGAGGGGAATTGGCAACCCCCCACCAGTTGCGACAAAAGCTCAAATATGTAAAGAATGTGGAAGATAAGGCTGACCGCTTGAGAGAGGCTCTCCCTCTGGCCTGACAGCGCACACTTAAGGAAGAACCCATTGTCCTGCAAGATGATTGGTAAGAAAATTCCCTCATTTGCCCCCCCCCATCACCATCTAAAAGGTCAGGGTCAAGGAAAACAACAATGGGCCCTGTGAACTGGAAGCTTACGAACCCCAACCGCCCACAACTAGGTTAGCAAAACTCATGAGGAAGGAGGATCTCGACACAACATATGAGTGGGGAGGGTTGATGCAGGTCAGAGTGGTGGAGGACCCCGAGAATGGTTTTTATGTATACGAAAGCACCACGCCACCGCTCCCCTTCGACCACGCTGAATGAGAATGGTTTGGATCTCAACCGATGCACACATGGGATTACACAGTTAAAGGGGGGTACAAGGCGTCTCGCCAGGACCAGCAGATCAACCACATAATAGCACGAAGATAGGCACAACACTCATTGTTGGAGCCGAAGCTCTCAGAATCCTTTACCCGGTCCAGATACGAGAAAATTATGTTCATAACCACAGGTCCCTGCAATGGCAGATCCTCCACCGTTGCCTCCCAACCCCGACGGGCTCGTGTCTCGAATCGACCTTAAACAGAAAAGGAAGTTGTCACCCAATTGTGCCTACTGTGGCAGGTCCCGACAGCCAGCCCGAGCAACCATCGAACACTGCTTGCTGATATGTCATATGGTTACCTTGTTATGGCAGTGGTGGGACAAAAACTTCCACTCCCTCACTGGGTACCATATCCCCTGGGATCTTAGATTCTTGCTGCTGGGAGATAAGCGTCAGCTACTAGCCCACTGGTCCCCCTTTGCAACCAATTTGTTCTCCTACACAAGGCTGCACCTCCTCATGCTTGCCTGCAGAGCCAAATCCTCCTTCAAAAGGAAGGACCACCAATTTGACCTGCAACAGGTGTAACAAGTCAACAGTCAAGGTCTGATAGAGTGGGATCCAGGTTTTGTTGAATGCACCTCACGAGAATCAGGATGTACATGTGGCACATTAGCACAAGTCCTACCCAAAAGGGATAGGCAACTCTCGCTAACTCCCATAGAAAGCCAGCATGTAGGACTGGGCAACAACACCCAGACCATTAGTAGAGAGGAAAACCCAGTATTAATGGAAATTAAAATGCAGTTGGTACTACAGACAGCTCAAGTACTAGATCTCACTGAGGATCTTCCCAACAGTCAACTTCATAATGAAGGAAAGGACATAGAGAACTCTCATCCCTCTCAAACCTCACAATCTTTGGTACTCCCCCAGACCCTTTCGCTGCCCCTTGACCCAAATTTCTCAACCAAGAGACAGAAGCTGAAACACCGCCTGACAAAATGCCATGGGATACTGTCTCCTATCAAGACGGGCATTATCATGTTTCCGGTTAGATGCAAGGAGGGCACGTGGTAGGTAGGTTTAACCGTACCCACGAGAGCAATGTATGGAGAGGTAACAGTCCTAGGTACCACCTCTCCTTTCCTCTCACTAGCCACCAAATCTGGTCGGCGTGCAGGGGAACCTCTAATTAAACATAAGATATGTAGATTCATCGAAGACAATCTCCCCCCGGGGAGTACGTCTTCCCTCACCATAACTGAAGGGGACCATCGATTGGCAAAGTGGGACGTGTTTCTGAAATACGAAGTCCGCAAACACGTCGACCTCAAATGGTTCAATCATGACCTCCTAACAGAACTACAACTAATGAAGATTAAAGCAAGTAGTTTCTGGTCAGAGACTGACGTTGGAACACTGCTGGTCCGTCTTCTAAGTCAACGCATGTTAATATCAGAGGGCCTCTTGGATCTAGACCCTTAGCATAAATTCTCAACTGTATCGGATACTCTCACTATAACCCAACCTTAAGTCTGTTATGTTGTTGAGACCGTTTTGAGACCGTTAATATGGAAACGTTTAAGGTAGTTGACTCCTTATATAACAAGTATTAAAACTGGAAATCCATTAAAAGACAAGTAGACTTGGAACCGAGATCCGTGAATGTCAATGGCCTTGCTTCAACCAAGTTCCAAAAGAAGCAAGTCATTTATGACCAACTCAGGGGTATAGGGGGAAAACAATGGTCTGACATTATTAACATTCAAGAAACTCACCTCATGGATATTGCCTCCCACAATCATTGTCATAAACAGTTATGGTACAACCTTCAGAGCTCACGCACCTCGGCCAGGAAGTGTTGAAGTTGCAGTATTCCGCCAAGATCCAAGGTAGAACCCGTCTATTGGGAGGTCGATAAAGATGAAGGGAGATGGACATATATCCTAGCATTGTTGGCAATGTTGGATATTGAGATTGTCATTGTCCTATGTGTGTATGGGCCAAATGAGGCTAGTAACCGTCAACGTTTTTTTGAAACCCTCGTTCCTAAACTTCCTGTGGGTATTCTAGTGATCATTGCAGATGATTTTAACGCTGCTTCGGATCGCTCCCTTAACCGATGGTGCATCCCTAACCCTTGCCCGGCCTATGTAGAAGCCGATGAAGCAATGATTGCTAATCTGACACAATCCTTCAATTTGTTTGACTCGTTCAGAAGATTGAACCCCACTCTCCGCTCTTTCACATGTTTCAGGAAAAGCCAAACAACATCGGTCTTCAAGTCACGCATTGACTTAATACTCCTTTCTGAAGAATTGGAGGGTTCTTTTCAAATTGGAGAGATTTTCCCTAAGAGTCCCCTTGCAGGGCTAGACCACGCCACGTGTGTAGTCATCCTCTCCTTTAGCAAAAAAACAAACCAAGGCAGATGTTTCTACAAGCTAAATACATCTCATCTAAAAATGGAAAGATTCATTACCTATTTAAAGGATATATCATGTCTGGTCCTTCCGGCGACAACAAAAAACCATCATCCAGGACGACATTAGGTGGTTCAAGAACGGTCTAGTGTTTCTAGGACGTAAATGCAATGAATACTCGAAGTTACTAGCAGCCGAAAGACATTTCAATGAGACAAGAATATACCAGTGTATCCAACATCTTCAATCCTTGGAAGATGGCAATCAAAATGAGGAAAACAATGGAACAGTAGCTCAAGAACTTCAAGAACTAGAAAATCACCTTCTATCTCAGATGGAGTATCGCTGGCAAGGCGCTAGGATCAGGGGGAAGCTAAGACAACTTATCACGAAAGGAGGAATGAACTCTAGATTTTTTGATATGGCTACAACTCGTTTAGGGAGAAAAGTCATTGAGGGCCCTGCTGACCCCCATCGTCAAAACGAGCAACTAGCCACTTCTACGACAGAGTGCACAAAGATTTCTAGAGAATTTTTCCAAAACCTCTTCATATCGCGAACAGTTAACATCCCTGACAACCAACGACACAGGGAGATTGATGAATTCTTGAAACCAATGACCAAATCTCTCTTTGAATCTAAAAAAGAACAGATGAAGTTGTTTTTTGCAAAGGAAGAATTATGGACTGCACTAATCTTAATAGAGGAGGAAAAAGTTACAGGTATTGACGAATTACCTAAGGAATTTTGAGAATCCCTATGGGACTTCATCTCTCAGAATCTAATGCAGTTCTATCAAAATGTTTGGACAACTGGTCAAATGAGAGAGATTGTGGGCAAGGAGTCTTAACATTACTATATAAAAAGAGTGATAAATGTAATATTCGTAATTACCGGTCCATCACACTGCTCACTATGGTATATAAACTCATCTCGAAAGCTCTGATGAATCGTTTAAACAAAATTATAGCTGATATAATTCATCCCTCCCAAACGGGCTTTATTCCAGGAAGGAATATTCAGGATAATGTTTTGTTAATTAATGAGTTAATTAAGCTCTCGCGTCAATCTAAGCATAATGCTGCCTTCATTTTTATAGATTTTGAGAAAGCATATGATCATGTAGATTGGTTCTTCCTTGATAAATGCCTAGACAAATTTAACTTCGGGCTTAATTTCAGAAGGTGGATTAAGATCCTACATGAGAATGCTACTACGAGAGTCATGGTCAATGACAATGTGGCTCCCCCTATATCGTTGCAGAGATAAGTAAGGCAAAGGGATCCAATCACCAAATTCCTTTTTGTAATCATTATGGAAGCTCTCGCGGCTAACCTCCGCCAACACAAAGACATAAGGCGTATTCAAGTTGCTTTCATGCCTAAGGAAGCCATACCGGTTTGCTCTCTATTTGCTGACGACCTCTCTTTGATGGTTGATGCAAGAAAATCTTATGGCAATCCAATGAATCGTGGACGAATTTTGTAAACTTTCAAACATGAGGGTAAACTGGGGAAACAAAGCACTTGGTTGGTGAAGCCACTATCAAGGAGGTAGGTCATCGGAAAGACCAATGATCAAATGAATCTCTCCTGAAACACCAATTAGAGTCCTAGGGATATCTCTTTCAACGCTAGGCAAACCAACTTCCAATAATGTTATGATCATATAACATGCACATTCAAAACTAGAATTACGGAAGGACAAACACACCTCGTTACTAAATAGAACACTAGCTATTAACAATGTGGTTCTGGCCTCAATTTGGTATAAATCTACTATTTGGGCTCTGGATAAAGTAACCATAAAAGTATTACAAAGATAATTAGCAGTCTTCCTTTGGCGTCGTAATCATGAATGTGAAAACGCCATTACTAGGGTGGCATGGTTATCTATTATCCAACCCAAATCTAAAGGCGGTATAGTCATTATCGATCCCAATACCCAAGCGATGACTTTGTCCATAAAGTGGCTTAAGTGCCTCCTATTCAATCCCCAGACCCCTTGGAGCAAGCTGGTCTGTGAACACATAAGAAGACTAGCTCTCCCCACTAAGAGGTAGTTGACCCCCTCATGTGGCTGGAAAATCGATTTTTGTCACTCCCGAGGGGCACTTCAACAATACTCCAAAATCTGGAACCCTCTAACCGTCAAACCACCAGGGCTGATCTAGTTAGGGATCCGTTTTGGATTGATATGTTGAAAATATGGAGGAAATTACCTCTCGCAGGTAAGACGGCACCTGAAATATGGGAAGAGGTATGTCAACAACCACTATTCAACAACACACTCATCAGAGACTCCCAAGGCTATAACCTTAATTGTTCAGATTCACCTTGGAAAGGGTGGATCAAAAATGGAATTACACGCATCAGGGACATCTGAAACACTATGGACAGAGACTGGATAGACCCGTCGATTCTTCATGGAAGACTAAGATTCTGTCACCATCAGAAAGTATCCCTGAATGCCCTTCTCAGTGCTTGTGGGGTTAACTTTTTTTTTTTTGTTTTTCCTCCGACCTTCGCTGCAGTGCTTGGGGGGAAGTTAGGGGGTTAACCTATGGGCTGAAAAAGGGGAGTCCCTGTTAACCACTTGTGCCACATTTGGGCAAAGTGGACCGTACCATTCTGCCAACCTACCGGCTGAAAAGGATACACACACCAGCAAATCAAGAGTTCAAACCCCTGTAAGGATGAAATGAGGTTAGGGGGTTGAGAAACATATACCACATAAAAAAATGGTAAGGTCCACAACTTCTCACAACAGTAAGGGGAATGCATATGGGAGGAAAGGGCGGGAAAAGCGCAGAAATGACAAATGTTATGAATTCATCTGTCCAAGTTGCCTGCCCATTGGTAGGATAATGGCCATGAGTGCTGGTCACACTGAGGTAGGATAGTGGGATAGGGGGTGTGCTGGGAGTATTGAAGTGAGGATAGGATGGGAGGTGGTCTCATATTCCAGGACACTCACGGCCCACTGCTCCAGGTGATCACTGTGCACTCAGTGACTGGCCTCTACAACACCATAGACTTKTTAAAAAAAAAAAAAAAAAAAAAAAAATCCAGAAAGATGTCCGTTTTTCAGGGAGAAACAAAAAGAAAAAAGTGAAAAAAAAAGGGGGAAGGGGGGAGGAGTGGGGGGGGGCAGGGGGAAGGAAAAGTGAAGCAGAAAATGATAAGAGGAGGAGAGGAGGGTGCAACTGACATACTGACGTATCATATCCTGGCAGCTAGAGCCGAAGTTGTTGGGCCCCACCAAGATCCCGGGGCATGATTCGACCAGCTGATGTGTCAGTTGATTTTGCAGATCAACGGTCAGAAATGCTTAATCCCTGCAAATAGAATCATGCCTCCACTGTCCAGGGTAGACAGGAGTCCAATGTCGAATCTACCACATAGCTCTGGTGCAGCCCTCGCGGCACCACTTGCCAAATGCCAATTCTGGTGAGCTCCTTACGGCTGCACATGCTTGCTAATCCTTCTGCCACCAGTGCAGAGTTTTTTCGTTGGTTACTTTTTAACAGAAACTGAGACATACTCCTTTCCACAGCCTGTTGCCGCAGGGAACTCCAGGGTCACAGCACGGTTCCATGTCTGCCGGACTACCCTGCGGAAGGTCCAATCTGATGGTGGGGAGCAGCACTTGCTGACAAATGACGGTAGTCTCCTATGATTGAACAGAGATGTGGTCTGAGGCAAGGGCTCCGTTTTTTTCTGTTTTTTTTTTTTTGAGGGAAAACCTTGGCTGTCTTCTAGAAGGGGTGATAAGAGCAGCCCCAACTAGTAGTAGCCTCCGGCTGCTCCATCTATTGGTGGGGGGCTGCACCTGCTGGAAAACGGGGAGCCTGGGGTAATTAGGCGGCACAACACAATGATCTGGATAAAGAGTTCTTTCTGACTGTGTAAGGGACGAGGCAAGGGCTCTTCACCTCTTTTTTTTTTTTTTTGTGGCAAATCATCTGTGGCAGCCTGATATTGGACGTGATACGAGCATCCTCCAATCGCAAGCCCCAGTTTATAGATGGATCCGATCTATTGGTGGGGAGCATCACCTTCTGGAAACCAGGTTCAGCGTCCCACTGACAAGATCAGAGAAGACGTATCTGGCAGAACAGCATTCACCCCTCAACTGAAGAGCTCGACAGCAAACAAACCGACCCCACAACCCAGCAATTCAACAGCACCCCCACACGAACCAACCAGGTAAACCCGACAAAACCACTTCAGGCCCCTTAGCTCAGTCCCAACCCACCAAGCTCCACCAGGGCTTGAGCATCTGGAGGAAATGGGTCCGAGAAGTCCACTCGAACCGAAGAGAGACCCAAGGTCCTCCTGCTTGTACTATCTGTCTTTCGTGAGCGAAACAAACTCCGGCTTGACATCAAGCATTTCCAACACCTGATTTTTGCAGATGAATAGTCAGATATGAATTAGATGTGGTCACAGAGACACACACACACACACACACACACACACACACACACACACACACACACACACACACACACACACACACACACACACACACACACACAC
>BFEA01000785.1:380324-391127 GCA_003427395.1 Chara braunii
AGAGAGAGAGAGAGAGAGAGAGAGAGAGAGAGAGAGAGAGAGAGAGAGAGAGAGAGAGAGAGAGAGAAGAGGGGGGGGCTACTCATACCAGCAGTTTTCTGGGTGTCCCGGACAACAATCAGTGGGAAGAAGAGCTAGGGTGAGTATGTGTACATCTACAGAGAAATCAACAGTGGTGGGTGGAAGGGCAAAAGGATGCAGAGGAGGTGAAAAAAAACAGAAGGGCGGAGAGTCACTCCCAGGTCCGGAAACGGCACAGCCTTTGTGCGCAATGGTAGTGGGCCAGCCGTCCACATGGGCATGCGATGTCGCCACTCTGACGGCATCTGAGTAGGATCCACTCTGGCATGACCTGTTCCCTGAACCTTTTCAGACCATAATTCGTTCAGAAACACAATTCACCCTGCCCATGTGGTTGAATGTTTACAACCCCCCCCCCAAAAAAAACAAAAGAAGGTTCACACCCATTGCAAGTAGCTGTTGATAGACAGACCTGAGTTTGGATCCCGATGATGCAATCAGATGAATGAGATCAGTCTTAATTACCTGGGGATGGTCAGTTCAATGAGAATAGTCCAAGGCCGTGCTCTTTGTTTTTGGGGAAAAAAAAAGAAAGAAAAAAGTGCAGCCGCCTCAGGTTTTGAGTTTCAAAAGACGAAAAAAGTTCAAAAAACTCACGTCGGCTGGTCGGGTGCGGCACGAGTTTCAGATGGGATTAAGAAAACATGAAATGGCAGTTTGCACACCACAGCCCCCGCCTGCAAAAAACCTGACCTGCCTGTTTCGGAACTCGCGTCGTGTTTTTATTGCCTTTTCAAACTCGACGTGTGACTGACTTGCTGGTAACTGTTTTTTTTGCCCATTAGAAACTCGAAAAGAAAACACCATTGAAAATTGAAATGCCACTTATCTTGTTTTTTTCTTTCTCAACATCCGCAGGGGTTACTATCTGGGGTGATATGGGCATCCCCTAGTAGTAGTCCCAATGTTGATGGCTCCAGTCTATTGGTGGGGAGCGGCACCTGCTGGAAATTGGGTCCAAACTCCCTTCTATGCAGCATGCACTTCTGAAAACATCTGAGCCCGAGATTCGTTTCTGGCATCCCAGGAGTGACACCGCAGCATCGATTGCCCTGTATGACCGACGGGTTAACTGCAGTGTCTTGCAGACGAAAAAAACTGAACACTTATCTTATGAATGAGAGAGATCACACATGACGTCGCACACACAGTCCAGCGGAAAACCCTGTCACAGTCACCCCTTTCTTTTCTTTTCTTTTTTGTTCGTGAAGTGGCGGTTAGCGAGTATGAAAACATGGACACACGTATGAAGCGCAAACATATAAGGGCGCACACACAGAAATCACAGACACAGGCCTCGCTTGGCGGGGTTGATTGGGTGGAACTGACTCGCGAATAGAGGCAGCGACTGGAATGGTGGGAGCACAGGGGGATGTATGGGAAGGGGGTTTCCTCAGGGGATGTGCAGTGGTGCTGGGGCAGCCCCTAGCGATCAAGAGACTGGCCTGAAGGGAACGGGTGACAGGGTGTGTATACGCCTCCTGACCCCTCCCTACGGTCCCGGGCTATGACCGAGTTCGGGCCGCCCGGCGTCAGCTGCAACAGCCCCAGGCACCTGCTGGGCCTGGTGATGCCCCATAAACCTTTGTTGCTGTTCTATCTTCCTATGACTTCTCGATCCTTGTCTGTCATGCTTGCCGGTGATAAGCAACCGGACTGACGCCCCCTAAAACAGAAGGGGCATGTGTTCAAAAAAAAAAGAAAAATTGCACACACGCACGCACGCACGCACGCACACACACACACACACACACACACACACACACACACACACACTCCTGATGAGTCGATGGAGGGCTGACACAACAGTCTGGCACAGTCATCCTTTTTTTTGTGGAGTTGCGTATGGCAAATATGACAAGCGCACGTACACACACACACACATACTTTTTTCGTTTTATGGGTGGCCTGTGATGATTGTGGATGGAATGAGAGAGAGAGTTTGGGGTTCTTTGAGAACACACAATCACACACAGAGTCGTGCATTTTTTTTTGTGGAGTTGTGTACAATGAACATGACAAAACACACACACAAAAAAAAAAAGAAGAAGAAAAAAAAAAACAGACAAACAAACAAACACAACCACACACACACACGCGCATGCACAGATAGTTGTCCAACTTCCTGACGAGTCGGTGAAAGTCCGACAAAACAGCCTGGCACAGAGAGGCTTTTCTCTGTGGAGTTGTGTACCACACACACACACACACACACACACACACACACACACACACACACACACACACACACACAGTCAAAGTCTGACGAGACAGAGTCACCCTTCGTCTTTTCCTTTACTTTTGTTTAGCCAAACACACAGCACACGTTGCTCCTGACGAATGGAGGGACAGCTGAATTGATGTTTAAGAGAAAACAAGTCAGAAAACACACACACTCAAACACACACACAAAGGAGAAACGAGTAATCATTCTCCAGAATTGTAAGGGAAAAGGGCTAGCTAACATAACACTTTCTTCATGCTCTAGGAGGAATGGGCGGGTCCCTAATGGGAGTTTGACTTCATCCGTAAGGGCCTTGTCAGACCACTATGACCCCTGCAATCCATCTGACCTCCCAATGGATGAGTACCGTGAGGCCTGGTCACCACCCTCTACTACACCCTGGACCTTTGAGGGGAAAAAAAGGAAAGGAAAAGAAAAGAAAAGAAAAGAAACAGCAAAATATTTCAAGAGCTGTCAGACGTATTTAAGAGTTTTTGGCCCTTCGCCACACAGCACTTCATTCAAACAAAGGTGTCCTTGGACGTTATATATCACAGCAAAGAACACCATACTCACAGTCACAACAATACTTGACCCTTCTGTCCTGCTCCTCAAGTCAAGGAGAGAGCACAACTCTCAATCAGTAGTTTAAGTCTTATCTGCTGCGGCACCAGGTAAATGAGTAGATGAAGTTCCAGTTGGAAGTTATGTCAGCGCCGTATCTTCCTAGCCATTCAATATTTCCTACTACTAGCTGTTTCGTGCTATACAAAGTCAAATTGAGTGGGGATAAACCCTGCACATGGACACGGTCCTGATGTTGTCAACTGCCCTGCATGATCCTCTTTGTAAGTAATCATTCAAACTTCGGCCTGATCAATCTTTTGTTTGGAAACTGCCATTTCGTCAAAATGGACATCTTTTATTTTTTGAACGAAATTGAAACCGAGTTTTTTGGCCGAAAACTCGTCAAACTTTGCTGTTCCTGACGGTCCGGCGTTTGTAAAACGCTGGACCCCCTGGCTGTACATGGACCTAGCTTGAGACCAGGTACCTCCAGGCAGTCCTGCCTGGAGGTGCCTGGTCTCCAGCTAGGTCCGTGTACAGCCAGGCCAGGGGGTCCAGCATTTGTAAAACGCTGGACCCTCAGGAACAGCTAATTTTGACGAGTTTTCGGCCAAAAAACTCAGTTTCAATTTCGTTCAAAAAATAAACAATGTCCATTTTGACGAAATGGTCGTTTGGAGTTCTTTATTGTGATAATCTGGTTACAATCATGTTAAATGTGTATCACAAGCCTAAGTCAGATGACTCAGCTAGCAGGGACTGGATGAGCGGGACTTTCAAATAGAAGTCCTCCAGACTTCAGTCTTGGCTTCAGAATTGGCAGAGGGGTTATTGACATACTTCTTGGATAACTGTTTGTACTCGAACATAAAGCTAATGCCTAAGTCATCCGTGCATGAGATCTTGATCGATTATTACTTTCAGGAAGCTATCTGATTTTCTTGTTGACGAGAGACTTAGTTCGTGAACTTCCTGGTCTGAAACACTGATGGTGGTATTGAGCCACTTTCGATCGAGTTGTCCAGAAGGAATTTCGTTCTCAACCTCGATTCACTTGTTCTTTCTCTTTTTTTTCCAATCACCAATAATCTATAATTTATCTGACATGTCCCTACCAATTAAAGTCGAAGTCAGTGGATTCTGAATGATAAATCGATCAACAATGCTTGAAATGCTTGAACGTTGATGAAAGCTAGGAGGCTGAGTAAGCTAGATATGGGAACCTAATTAAATTGAGTGCAAATCTTAACTCTCTTCGCTTCTTTAACTGCGGTCAATGACCCAGATCACCTCTCTGACAAATAACTTGAGGGTTTCCACAACGAACGGTCTGCTGAGAAACGAGTAGTAGGCGGGTCCTAGATCGACTCAACTATGGTTTTCTGCCACTTGCCTTACTAATAGACTGTTGCTAAGTGCTTTGACTAAAGACCTATCTCCTTGAAGCCTTTGCAGCCAATCTTAGCAGTTTGTCATTAGTAACTGACATTTCGTTAAAACTGACATTTTTTTCTAAATTCACGAAAGTGGACTTAGTCAAAATTTCATTGCTCATTGGGTGAGAAAATGGTTATCTCACTTTGTCCATCTGATGTACCTCAACGTCATTGCTCATTGGGTGAGAAAATGGTTATCTCACTTTGTCCATCTGATGTACCTCAACGTAAAGTATCGTTAACATACATCCGATGATAAGATCATCGGGAGTTGCCACGACACCCGATGATCTGATCATCCGACATCACGGGGACAAAAAAACACTAAAAAATGTTGTTTTTTTGTATGCTCAATTTCATGAATTAAGCTAGGCTACCAGCCGGGCCGTCCGGGTCACCCTATTTTCCCGGACAGCCCGGCCGTGCAAGGACCAACGAAGGTCCTAGCAAAAAAAAAAAAAAAAAAAAAAAACCATAAAAAACTCCCAAAAAAAAACTATGTTATGCAGAAAAATAATCAAAACAACTTTTGCCTCAGGGTCACATCGAAATTCTTTACCATATTTAATGTACACGCACGTGTAGGCCCGACCGAGGAAGGTCGCTACTTACACGCGTGTTTGCAAAACCTGTACTCGCCCCAACTTCTCAAATGTCTGACTTTCGGCCCCGCCTTGCAATATGAATATTGAAATCCCCTGTTGTATCACTAACCGCGAGTGGATGAGGGATCGGGAATTCCGGGAATATTGGGAACACACTTGTTTGTCAACACGATCAAGGGCGGAACCTCCGGAATTTCCCTACTTAAACCACCAGTACTTGGGCGACGCCTTAGCGTTAACGCTACGAGAATTTTGCTACCAGCGGGCCGTCGATAAATCGTATCGACAGCCTGCGCCGCTTCAAAAAAGGTGCGGCCGGCGCGGTGCGCAGTGCCCAAGTACTGGTGGTTTAACGGGGAACGAACGCATTTGCGAGTGGGACGTTGGTCAGGCATTGGGACGTATCCCCCATCTCCCCACACGTGTCACGTCGTCGAGGAACCCGGGATCATTATCGTGGGGACCGAATTCCCTCCCTATCACTGTATCCTACCCTTTCACTGTCTAACCATCGTCCCCTGGCGCGCAATCGCTCCCTACTGGCCCCAACCCCCAAACTTGGAGTGCCTACATGACCACGATTATCGAGCCTCCGGCTTCATCCAGCGAACTCGCTCACAGGAAGAACGGCGGGCGCACGACCTTCGACTGAGGCCGGCCGTGTCGGATTCCGAGACGTGCGACGTTCGACATCGGCAGGTGACCAGCCAGCGGGATAGCCATAGCGTCCCAGTGGTGCACCAGGTACGAGGCCGACCCAGACGACAGAACCAACGGAGGCAGTAGCTCTGCTTTCCGAAGCATAAAACAGGAGTCCGATCTGCGCCTACCCTCTTGCATTCATATCCCTGAAACTTGTCATCGGAGATCTCAATCTGACCTGGGACTTCACCCCCACTTTCCTAAAATCCTTGGCACACCCCGTTTTCACACTTTCTGGCCCACTCCAACTCCAATCAGGAAGTCGCGTTAGGCGTGAGGTTGGTATCGGAACCGACACGTGGCAGGCCCAGGGATTGTTAATCACGTAGGCTACAAAGAATGATCTGGCGAACAGAGGGCGTTCTAGGCAGAGGAACGTGCCACGACGCGACCCTATAGTAACTAGGAGTAGATCGACCGGACGGTAGGCGACCAATATGAACGCCAACCCAGCGCCAAATGCTGGCGGGGCTCCGACCCCTCGAGCTAGCGCACCTGCGACCCCGCCTGATCTGTACCTTTTCGATCCCGGCCATCATCTGGCCAGAGCATGGCTAGCCATGTTGGATGTGCAGCAATACGACAATGACGAAGCCAGGATCAACATCCCCACCCGGTTGGGAGGGGATGTGCACCACAGGTTCAACACTTACGCTTGGGTAGATATCCCGACCTTCGAGAGAGACTTCTTAAATCGATTTGACTATATCCACCCTGAAGAGGCCTTCTTCATGATTAAAGATCGAGTTCAGAAGCCCCTTGAATCCGTCACTGAATATCGCAGTTGGTTTTACAGGTTGTTTGTTAAGTCAGAGCGGGGTGCGGAGGTCGGGAGGGATTTGTTTATCGATGGGCTTTGTAGTCGTGCAATAAGGGCGAAATTGCGAAAGCAGTTCTCCCCAATCAATCACACCATGTAGCAAATCATGGATGTTGCGGAGGAAATGGAGCGAAAGTTTGCCGCTAGGTTCTTAGAAGGGGAAGGACGGCCACGAACACGTCATCGAGTACGCCTCGCGAACTGTACCCGATGAGTGAACGAACGATTCGGCCCCTCAGGGACAATGCTACACAGTCGTTTAGGGAATTCAACACTTTCATCCATATCTGTACGGACAAAAGTTTCTCCTCGTCACGGATCATGAGCCGCTGTTGGCTCTCAAGAGACTCACTAACTATACAGGCATGATTGGACGATGGGGTGTCCGACTACAGGAATATGACTTCGATATTATCCATCGGAAGATAGAGAAGCACGGGAACGTCGACGGATTAACACGAATGCATTGGCCAAGCAAGGTGGCCAAAGGTGAAGAGATCATCCCGTGGAAGGAGCCGGAGCCGACGAAGGGACCATCGTACGAAGAGGTGGCCATTCTCCCCCGAACCTCCAGGAATTGACACAAGGACATGATGGCGATGGGTGAAGAAGGTGATTCTAGAGGCCCCCTTTCTCCCCTCTCATCTTCTTATTTTCTCTCCTTGCCTGACAAACTTTGTTATTTTTGCGAAGCAATATCGTGAGTCTATTCGGTTCCTGTGTGTCCTAGTGGGGAAGGGTATGTTGAGTGGGTAGATTGTCAACGATGTGTCTCTCGTGCCCACGGCTACTGTGTCCACTACAAAAACTTGGATAAAGCCTGGTTATGTCCTTTGTGTCGAACTGACAAAATCCCGACGAAGGCTCGATTCCTTGAAGCCACGTCCGAAGGGTTGGAAAAGACACGCAGGTTTCGACGTGCCGAGGTATGAACAGACAACGTTCTGAGAGCTACCGTGGTTGTGAACTCCCTCCGCGAATTCACCAAGGAAGATTGGAGGTGGGCCAACAAGAGGGCACGGGATTACCGATGGAACGGCGGACGGTTAGAGAAACGAAAGATTAACGGTAGTGGGATTTAGATGTTGGTGCCTCATCCATTCATGAGGTACGACTGGGTTAAGTCAGCACACGAGGAAACCACCGCCCACTTTGCTGTCAGGATCACGTAGTCAGCAATTGACAAAAACGAATGATATTGGTCCAATATTCGAGACAATGTTAAATTCATCATTAAAAATTAATAAAAATTGTCCGGTCTGAACAGCAGACAAGGCGCCAGTTCAGCCGCCAAGGTCGATAGTGCCCACTGTAGTCGAATGGTCGTTCCAAAAGGTTAGCATGGATACAACGGATATTACTATGCCCCCTGGACCGAATAGCTACGAATATTCAGTTCTTCTGGTATTCGTGGATCATTCTCGAAATAGATCGAGGCCTACCCATGCAAACCGTGACAGACGACGGAGATTGTGTGGTATGTCGACCACTTTCTTGGAATCCATCAAGACACCGAGGAAATCCTAACGAACAATGGGGCAAAATTCTGAGGAGAAGTCTTAAGGAGCCTAGTCGTACATGACGTCTCTATTCGCAATACGGTTCTCCATATGTCGCAATCGAACAGACTGGTAGAGAATGCGAACCGGGTGATTAAGACAGTTTTGCGGCCAAATATCGCGGCTAGGGACACGAGGCCTTGGCCTTTTATCGTAGACCACATCCTTGCTATCCACCGAGGGACACCCCATGAGTCCAGCCTGACCCCTTTTCAGTTACGAACCAATATTTTGACTTGTGTAGCTCTGCCGAGCCTGAACGACGAGACGACCCTTGCGCGACGAGCCACGAGGGCGACGGTCAAGGACAAGGCTCAACGCCACTAAAAATTGATGGAAAAGACCATCCCCCGGTTAGCCTGAAAAAAACAACGGATGACCAAGATGGCCCACAAACGACAGGTCTGAAGCTATGAGGCCCGGAATGGATATGTTTTACCTCTTCCTCGATATAAATTAGGGGACATAGTGCAGGTAAGGGAACGTGCTCGCTAGGGCAAGTTAGCGTCACGATTCTTCGAGCGATTCAACTGACATTTCGTTAAAACTGACATTTTTTTCTAAAATCGCGAAATCGAAGTCCTTATTTTTTGTCCAAAACAAGATTTTTTTTTTTTTTAATGTGATATATATGATCCTATGGTACTATGCTGCACATGTGCAAATTTTATGTTAGTTTTGTTTGATTTTTTTTAGTTTGCTCTTTTTTAGTGACTAAGTCATCAGTTTAACTTCGAAATTAGTTACTTTTTCGCAACTTTGCTCGTTTCCATCATTTTTGTGTCGTGTACTTGTTGTTATTATTTGATGTTTTTTTTGGTTTTTGTTTTCCATGCACATATCCATTTCATGTGTACGAAGCACTTCATGCTTTGTTTTTTTTGCCATAGTTTACTTTTCTCTATTTTGTGTGCGACATTATCTCATTTTATTCGTTATTTCTCTGTTTTTTTTCCTACCTTGTGTATTTTGTACATTCATTATTCGATTGTCATGTGCAATGTAACATAATTTTTTTGCTCGTTTCCACTTGTCTATTCATGTTTAGTGTGTTACTTATGTGTTTTACTTCTTGCAATGACGGAATTGTCATTGATTCGTCCTCTAACGAGTAACTTCGTTTTCTACCAAGCAAATTTTTTCTGTTAATTTGTGTGTTTTCGAGTATGGTACAATCCCTTTTTGGTCTTAACATACATTTTTGTATTGTAGTCGTGACACTGTGTCTGTTGCTCGCACGCATAACACGCACACACACACGCGCTTCAAGATACAGAGACACACACACACATACACACACACACACACACACACACACACACACACACACATAACTTCATTCGCAAACACATGCATCTATGTATACACGCATTGCTTCTGATTAATATGTGTTGTAATTCTCTCGCATTCTGTCGATATATAGATTTTTTGTGCAATTGCAGTCTGACAATACTTTATTACACATGGAGTTTGATGTATGTTCTTTTGTTGAGGTTTCCACACTTAGTCACTGGGTATGTTGCTCCAACCGCAATCGCGGAATTGCCCCCCCCCCCCCCCCCCTCCCCCGTGTGCTCTTCTATTATACGTCCTTCTACGCGGTGAATGTTTATTTTATACACAACGCCATTGCTGCTAATGAATTTGCAAAATCCGGTCTCTTTTCATACTTCATTGTTCACGTGGTACAAAACTTTTCTCTCCAAACTATGCTAAAGATGAATGTGTTCGTTGCCACAGTAAGGACAGTCGTACACGTCTCTGCTCCAACCAGTCGAAAATGTCACTGTTTTTTTCCCCCCACGTGTGTACTTTTTTCTATCGAAAAGAACGTCTAACATGTCATCCCGATGTTCGACAGTCCATGATATCTTGTCATAATAATCAAACAGATAATGAACCTGACTGTGCACTAAGCATTCTATCCTCATTTTGAGTTCTTTCCTTACAGCATGATCACGGGATGATCGAGTTTTGAAGCGCTCAAGCGATCCGACGAGTTTAGGGTTGTTGAATGCCTGAGACGTAAGTGTGACATTGTGGAACTCCTCTCTAGCAAGAAACAATGTGTTGATTTTTTTATCGTTCACCTTGGCCGCTGTGAAAAGTGTCATAACGGTGGTGTTACGATTCAACACCCGGATTCGACCATAAAAATCTACAAAGATTGGGAACTGCAGATGCGGTTTTCCGATGCAAAACCACGCACATTGTTTGGCGTGTTTCCTGTCCTTTTATGACTATTGTTGCTTTACACACAATGTTTTTCACGCGTCAATCATCTCCGTTGGTGTAACAGGATCTTCAGTACTGCCCTCGTCGTCGAGCTTTACATCGACTTCTTTCTCCAATGAGTACAAGTACCAGAACTCTTTGCCGTCGTCACGATGAAGCTCTATGCCGTTGCCTCCCATGACCAAAGACATGGGGATTTTACCGTCCGACACGACATTTTCGACAAGGTGCAAATAGCGAGAGTCTGTGCTACCGATATCATTTTTCCATATATTTTTGTCGAATATTATGAGATCCAAGGCCGGTGTATTTGAAATGTTGCCTTGTGATGAAGTGTCAATCGATGATCCGTTGTCGTGCGGCGCATTGTGGTCGACATTCATCCTGCAGTACGATAATGTAGCATATGTTTCACATTTTGTCACTACTGTGCACATTCAGTCATTGTCATATACATCTTTGACAATTTGCAAGCTTCGACACTCTTTGCCCCCCGAAGAAACATCCCCCCCCCCCCCCACCCCCCTTTATACACACACACACACACACACACACACACACACACACACACACA
>BFEA01000785.1:399780-414028 GCA_003427395.1 Chara braunii
TTTTTTTTTTTTTTTTTTTTTTTGAATGAATGAAAAATGGGAAAAAAAAAAAACCACGTACACACGTGGAAGGGGAGTGTTATAACAGAAGCCGGGAAAGGGGTCCCATGTCCCATACAAATAAACATAACGGTCTGCTAGGCGGACATCACATCATCTCGACCAACCGTATTCGTGGAGCAGATAGGAGCAACCCTTACGAATAGGATCCCCAATGGAGATGGCTCCAAACTAGTGGTGAGGAGCTACATCAGCTGGAAACCGGGTCCAGCGTCCCAGTTTTGTACACCACACTGCAGTTTCATTTGACTACCAGCGATCCTCCCACCTTTACACCAGTTCGCCTTTCTCGATTTCCACCATATCATAACCCTACCTTTGTCCTTGGCATTTACATAAGACGGCAGTCCCAGAGGAGCAAAAAAAAACAAACATAAGAGGACATGAAAGGCGCGCCTGCAATAGACAGGTACTAGGGCATACCACACGGACCCACCTACGTAGTACACACTGCATATCTACTCGCGCAACCGAAATTTTTAGTGCGCATTCATGCGCGAAGAACACGGAATTGCAAGGACTCAGAAGGAGAAAAGGGGAGGGAGTGCCTACGTTTTGCATGGCCAGATTGCGGCGTGGCGGATGTAGCCACTCTCCACGCATTGATCCGATCATGCAGCCCAAAGGCCAATTAGACACAGCAAAGAAGAAAGACGGGGGGAAAGACGAAGCTAAAGAAGAAAGATACAGTTACAAGGGCGCCCCGCCGAGAATTACAGTTACACGCAAGATTAAGGGCGCCTACTAAGCAGAGCTCCGTTGCAGCCGCAAAAAGAAACGCGCGAGCGGCAAAAGAAATTCCGAATTCTTAAGTTCCTAAATTCCTAAATTCCTATGCACGTAAAAATGCAAAAGGAACTTTATGAAAGCACAAATTCCGAAAAGAAAGTCCGAAATTCCGAGAGCCATCGAGGGCTCGACAAGATTTGAAAAAGGAAGCAAAAAAGGAAGCAAAAACTTCCCGCGCGATCGCCGCGCCAAAACCCGACAACAGAACAAGAAAGAAGCGACGTCAAACATTATTAATCGCGCCTCTATCGACGCGCCAGCCACTCAACCGACCATCCCGGGACCTGCCCAGCCCTGGCCCCAGCCATTCAAAAAGAAGCAACGTAAAAAGAGGAATAAACAAGGGTATTGATTCAATTTCCCGTCGATCCCATCTCCCGTAATTGGCCCAACCTTCCCATCTTAGGACCCCTCATTGTCATCGCGCAGAAAGTCGCGCGGCACAAAAAGTGGTTCGTCACATATGTGACGCCCAGGGGGTTCCAATTTTAAGCAAGCTCCCGCTTGCTTGACATTACGACACGTATCGATCTTTCAAAACGATCGACAACGCGGAGCTTTCTACGTGCCACTTACCGTGTGAAAGAGTGTGGAAGTCATCCAGTGTGGCGTACGTGGCTTTATCCTACAAGTTCCCCAGGAAGGGCTCTATCCATTGGAGGAGGGGATCGCTCGTGCCATCCTTGCGATACATGCCATGCGATCACACATCAATAACTAGCAGGGAGAGGAAAGGGAAGGCGGTACATGGGGGCGTGTTGAGGGGGTGGGTCAGTCGGGAGAGGGGGTAGGAAGTTTTCCATTCCCTCGACTGTCACCGGAAGCTCCTAATATCGGACGATCCTATGGAAGCGAGGGAAGTGGGTACCACTATGGGGTAGAGAGGCGAGATAGTCGGGGTAGAGGGTTGTGAAGGTGCGGAGGAGGGCCGTCCGGAATCGATCATGGTTTTCGCACGCGGGGATCGCCCCCGTAATCATGCAATAGACCTCGATCATGTTGTGGCCTCGCCACGCGGCACTGAAGAGAAGGACATGGAGGCAAAAGACAGGGGTGGCGCACCGAGCAGAAGGGTGCGGGTGTACTGTGACAGCGAGGCGGAAAGCGTAGAAGTGACGGAAAGTGTTGGTGGGGAAGGGTTTGTGGGGGAAAGAGACCGGGATGGTAATCTGGCAGAAGGTGAGGTAATCAAGGCAACGGGGGGATAACGACCGGGGACGAAGCCCGATGCCCCGCATCGACACGTGTTCGAACTCGAGGGCGCGGGGATGGGGAGGGGGATCGGCTCCGTCGCCTCCGCGCCAGTGCGCTCAAAGTCTCGGCAGTAGGGTCCCCATCGTCGTTCTTGGGTGGCTCGGGATCCTTGGTCGGGTCGTTCGGGATCGGCAGATCCGCACCACTTGCGTATTCCAACGGCTGCTTCCCGGCCGCGATCTCCTTTCTCCGCCATGCTGCCGCCTCGGAATCCTCCTCCCGAGTTTCTGTGCGATCCGCCTCCTCACCCAGAGTCTCCCACTCAGATCCTTCTTCTTCCTCCGACTGATATTTTTCTTCTTCTTGTTCTTCACTCTCCGCCCCCTCTTCTTCCTCGCTGTACTCACTGTAGTTTCCTTCTTCGTCCGAGGTTTCTTCTTCGCTTTCGTCCTCCACCTCTGCTTCCTTTGCCACCGTTGTCTCTTCCACAGCTGTTCGAGGCTGAAAAAAAAGGACGTCGATGATCTCCCGGGGGTTCAGATACTCTGCACGTAATGGGTAGATGCCACCTCCCGTTCGATCCTCCAAGCAGGCTGACCACTGCAAGTATGGCGTTAATCTTCGCGAAAGAACGTGCGGTATTGGGCTCTCGTCGCACCGTGATACGATGTCGAGGGGGAGGTCGTCGATCAGCTGTGCAAAGGGGATCGTGAGCTCCCACACTATCATCTGCCGATGGCTTGGCTCTACCACTCCGAAGATGAATTCGATAAGATCTCCTTCCACCTCCGTTCTCCAGGCCAGGATGATTAGCAGCTCAACTCTCTCTTCCGCGGCATGATGCTCACTGTCCCGTGTCCACATCAGCTCCACTTCGACCAGGCACAGCGAAAGAGTGAGGTAGTGTTCACACCAGATTTCCCAGTGTCTTGGCTCGATGAGGGGAACGGCGAGTGGCTGGATACAGAAAGAAAGGCGGGGATGGAGAGCAGACTGGCAGAAATTGGGGACGAGAGAAGGGAGGGTAAAGGTTGAGAACTGGGATCGGTTCATTGAGGGCGCAGAAAGGGGACGAGCTCTGGGAGCGCCACGGCTCGCGTCGGGACGTGCGGAGCCCGCCGACGTCGACGTTGTTGGTGACGACGAGGTTGTCGTTGTGCCGCGCAAGCCACCGACTCCACTCCTGAGTCTTGTGTTAACTGTTCACACCACTCCCTTAGCGATGTCTAGATTGTCGTATGCCTCGTAGGATCCAGCGCGCTGATGTCCCCGCTGAAGATGACGAGGGTAGTCATGTGGCTGACCCCTGGCCCCGAAAGCCGTCGATAAGCTGATGCTTCGGCCAACACGAGTGTCCGGCTATGCGCCGCAAAACGGAACTCTGCCGCTGCATACACCCCAATGGTGATGAAGAACTGTGCAAATCGGAGAAAATCCAGACTGATCCGTGGATGATGGACTTGTCTGATTGCTGAAATATCGCTGCGTGGTGCCAGCATGTGCTCGCCAAGAACCTGCTCGGTGGAAAAACTCATGGCGATGGCAGCGGGGACAGAGTATCGGCAGGGGAGCAAGATAGAGAAGGAGAAGGCGATAAGCAGTAGTCGTCCTCTTCCGTGCTGGAGGAGGGGGCGAACGAAGGTGGAGATGGAGAGGAAGGGAGAGGCCACAGATAGGACACGTGGCGAGTGATCGGACGACCAGATTGGCTGCCAGAGACCTCAGGCACGACTCGCATCGTGTTCACTCTGTTCGGACCGAGCTCGATTACGTGAAATCGCCCGAAGAATCATGGCGCTAGCTTACCCTGGCGAGCACATTTCCTCACCTGCACGATGTCCCCTAACTTATATTGGGGCCGTGGTCCCGCATTCCCATTCCGGGCCTCGTAACTGCGGACCTGTCGGCCGTGGGCCAACTCAATCATTTTTTGACGCTTTCGGGGAAGGGACCGCTCCATCAGCTCTAGGTGTCGCTTGGCCTTGTCTCGAACCATGGCCCTCGTAGGCCGTCGGTTCAACGAAGATTCGTCTGGGAGGCTCGGTATTGAGACGCAAGCCACACTATTGGTCCGTAATTGAAAGGGGCTCAGGCCCGTCGATTTGTGAGGCGTCCCCCGATGGACCGCTAGGATGTGATCCACAATATCACGCCAGGGTCTCAGATCCCATGTCGCGATATTTCGCCGCAGTGCAGTCTTACTTACCCTATTTGCATTCTCTACCAGCCTGTTAGATTGTGACATGTGGGGTGCAGTATTCTGTATGGCGACGCCGTATATGACCAGATTCCTCAAAACTTCCCAGGGTCTTTGAATTCTACCCCATTATCGGTCAGGATCTCCTCTGTGTCCTGATGCATTCCTAAGAAACGCTTCACGTATCTCGCTATTTCAGCCGCCTGTCGCGTACGATACGGATATGCCTCAATCCATTTCGAGAAGTGGTCTATGAATACCAGTAGGATGGAATACTCACAGCTATTAGGTCCAGGGGGTACTACAATATCGGTAGTATCCATACTAACCCTCTGAAAGGGTGGTTCAACTACCGTCGGTACTATCGACCTTGGCGGTTGAATCGGCGCCTCGTCAACAGCTCAGACCTGACACTGCTGGACGATGAATTTAACATCTTCGTGGATGTTGGACCAATACCACTCGTTTTTATCAATTGCCACTTCCGTAATTCGGACGGCAAAATGGGTTGCAGCTTCCTCATGGGTTGTCTTAACCCAGTCATACCTTATGAACGGGTGTGGCACTATCATCCAGATCCCGCTACCATCCATCTTCCGTTTCTCTAACCAATGCTCGTTCCAGCGATAGTCCCGAGCCCTTTCATTGGCCCTCCTCCGTTCCTCCTTAGTGAAGTCTTGGAGGGGGTTACCTACCAAGGTGGCAATTAGAGCAATATCCGTCCATACCTCCGCCCTTCTAAATTTTTGGGTCTTTTCTAACTTGAACCCTTTAAACGTGGCGTCGAGAAATCGAGCCTCTGTCGGGATCTTATCAACTCGACACAAGGGGCACAACCAAGGTTTGTTGCCATTTCGATATTGAATGCAAGATCCATAGGCTCGCGCGACACACTGCCGACAATCTACCCACTCGACATATCCTTCCCAGTAGGATGCATAGGGACGGAATAAACGCGTGAAATCGCTTCGCAAAAATACCAAAATTTATCGGGAAGAGAGAGAAGAGATGAAGGTGAGAGGGGAGAGAGAGGTGTTGTAGGATTACCTCCGTCCCCCATTGCCACTTGTCTACTTCTTGCCACATGGGAGGACTGCCACTTGTCCATACTTGGGTCCGTTCGTCGATTCCGGCTCCTTTCACGAAATGATTTCCTCGCCTTTAGGTACCTTACGTGGTCGATGCAGACGTGTCAAACCGTCGGCGTTCCCGTGCCTCTCCGTCTTCCGATGGATGATGTCGAAATCGTACTTTTGTAGGCGTACCGCCCAACGCCCAATCATACCGGTGTAGTTAGTGAGCCTGTTCAGAGTCTGTCTCGTGATCAGTCACTAGAAGAAACTTATGTCCGTAAAGATACGGATGAACGTGCTGGATTCCCCAAACCACGACATAACATTCGCCTTGCGGGGCCGAATCGTTCCTCCGTTCGTCTGGCATCGTGCGCGATGCGTATTTGATGACGTGTTTTCGGTCGTCGTTCCCCTTTTGCGCAAGAATGGCAGAAATTGCCTCCGGTTGCCAGTCCGTAATGAGAATGAACTGCTTCGTAGGATCTGACCGGATCAAAATAGGTGTTGTGGCCAGGGCGTTCTTGAGGGTGGCGAAAGCCTGCTCGCACTCGGCGTCCCAACTGAGAGGCTGGTCCTTCCGCAACAAGTTCATTAGGGGCCTTGCTATCACGACAAAGCCCTTGATGAAACGACGATAGTATGATGCCAGTCCCAAAAAGGCTCGAACCTGTCATCCTTCACCGTCGCGACCTTTCTCGAATCTGGCCGCAGTCCTCCCCGCGTCACTACGTAACCCAAGAACGAGATCTCTGATAGGAAAAACTCGCTCTTCTCGAGCGCGATTTTGAACTCAGCGTCTCTCAGAGGCCCCAATGTCCACTCGATATGTTGTGCGTGCCCGTGATAGGTTTCCGAGTAGACTAAGATGTCGTCCATGTACACGATGACGCAGAAGTTCATCATTCCTTTAGTCAGTCGTGTCTTGTTGACGAAGTTTTGAAACGTTATATTCATAGCCCGTTGAAACGTGGCAGGCACATTGCAAATCCCCATCGAACACTGGATCCACTGCCACGTGCCTTCAAACAATACGAAGGTCATTTTCGGTCGGTCTTCCTCCTTAACCAAAATATGATGGAAGCCGTGACGGATATCAAATTTACTAAAATA
Organism: Chara braunii; assembly: GCA_003427395.1. Lineage (NCBI taxonomy): Eukaryota > Viridiplantae > Streptophyta > Charophyceae > Charales > Characeae > Chara > Chara braunii. Next base: position 406,204 of record BFEA01000785.1, read on the forward strand.
ATTAGCACACCCAATCGCATCCAACAAATCATCAATCCGGGGAAGGGGATACACATCCTTGATCGTGATATCATTCAGTTTCCGGTAATCCATGCAAATGCGAATCGACCCATTCTTCTTCGATACTAATACTATCGGGAATGACCATGGTCCAATGGCGGGTTCGATCAAACCATTAGCTTCGAACTCCCGAATTCGCTAAAGCCCAGTTTTTCGCTCCACTAGGGAATATCTGTAGGGTTTACAGTGGATAGGGGGGTGGTTTCCAGTTTGAATCTCGTCCTGTATGACCAATGATAGTCCAATGTCTATGTCCGTCACGCTAACCGCTCCCTCGTATTCCTTTAGGATATCCGCAATGAGGTGGTGGATCTCGTCGGGTACGTAGTGGGGCACGAGCAATTCGTACGGATGGTTCCATATCTGCACATCGATCTGTTTTGTACTTACCCGCTTAGTGGTTTAAGGCGGGGGTGCAGAAATAAACGAGTTGTCCGACCGCCAAGAAAATATCGTAGCCATCATTTGCGCATCTTCTTCTCGAATGGCTACGTGTTCTTCTGGGGTCACTCCATCGCAAATGTTTTGCTATGGCACCGGTTTGGTCGCGATGTGAGGAAACCCGGGGAGGGGTCGCCTACCGCTCGCTGAAGCCAAGGGCAACGACGCCTGTCACTCGCCGCGCCCGCTTCCGAGGTCCTCAACGACCAGGGCGGTTCGGGGCTTGTGCTGCCTGTCACGCGCCCACTTAAAGCTTGAGTCTGAAGGCTCAGACCATACACTAAAAAAAAATAAAAAAAAAATAAAAGGGTGACAAAAGAGGACTGCAGTCCTGCGAATATGAGATCTGTGTCGAGGACCTTGTGGGAACCGTCTTAGATACTCAGGGATATAATCTGCAATTTGTCTGTCCGTGGAACGGGAAGAAGTTTCGTATGAACAGCAGATTCACCCCGCAGGCAGGGCACATGTGAAACTGGGTTTAAACCTTCGGGGCTCATCCGCAATTTAGTTCAAACAAAATGCGGTCATGTCTCCCCCAAAGATTTAACCTCAGCGAAAGCTCAGTGGGAGTAATCTCTCAAGAATTCCAGAAATATTTCAGGGATCACCTCGACATACCTCCCCCTTTACTTCAACCCCATGCTGGTTTTATGTAATGCCAATGGTTTAAACCCCTGAAAAACCCACAGCCAATGGTCGAACTCCCAGCAAACGCTGCGCATTGGGCCGTTACACTCCTAAGGGCATTGACCTGTTGCCCATTCACAGGCGCTATGATATCAAAGGAACGTTTCTGGTTCCCGCTCCGACTGAAGCTTCCTTTTTCAACAGAAATAGAGTGACAGAACCCAGGGGCAGCATATAATAATAAAATTATTATAAAACTATATATGTTATAATATGTATATGAAATTGTAGTGGACGGAAAAAATATCAGGAGACAACTTCCTGCAGCTAATTAACAGTTGAATGATGGTGGAGAGACGTTTCACCATAAAGCCTCATCGGTACCGTATGATTGAGAAAACCATAACAGTCTCCTTCAGCCGTTACCCCGCTGCACTTCCTGTAGAGCATGCTGGTGACGATTTTTCCCTTTTCGTTTTACTTCGTTATGTTCAAATGTTTGAACCATCAAGATCCGAACGGTCAAATCACTCATGTTGAAGGCTTATTGGGTCGTGCATGGTCTGATCTTTAATTAGGAGTTTGTGTTGAGAGAGATGACCCTTAATCGACAAGGGAGGGGGGGGTGAAAATCCGCCCAAAAACTTCTGAAGTGTTCATCAATGGAGGATGGGGTCTATTGCAGCCTTCGCGTCATCAACATTGTTAAGTTCCTGCAGTGCTCTCAAGTTTCCCCCCCCTTTTCTCGCTGAGCAGAGGGAGCGTGAGGGAAAGACTGAACAGCGAAATCTTTTTCCCACTCTCTTATCTGGATCTGTGGGATTTGGAGGGATCAACCAACAAAGAACAGAGAGTGTCGTCCCCACTGGAGAACCTTTCTGACCAACGAGTAAGGTTGGACTAGTTTTTTAGCATGCCATTATGACATGATGATGAGGCATCGACCARCTTCCTCCAYTGCCAGCTCMTATTGCAGATCAGACCGCATACCCCCAAGGGGGACTTGAAGACGCAGGTTCTGACCGCACGGATTTCGATTCCGTGTCCAAACAGACATAACGCCAGAAGAATATAGAAGGAGGGAAAGAGGCGGAGACTGCGCACGCCCAAAGAGAGAGAGACTGCAATTAGAGAGGAAGACTGCAGAGAGGGAGAGAGAGAGGGAGAGAGTTCTCTGCTCAGCGAGAAAAGGGGGGGGGAACTTGAGAGCACTGCGGGAACTCAACAATGTTGATGACACGAAGGCTGCAATAGACCCCATCCTCCATTGATGAACACTTCAGAAGTTTTTGGGCGGATTTTCACCCCCCCCCCCTTTTTCGATTAAGGGTCATCTCTCTCAACACAAACTCCTAATTAAAGATCAGACCATGCACGGCCCAATAAGCCTTCAACATGAGTGATTTGACCGTTCGGATCTTGATGCTTCAAACATTTGAACATAACGAAGTAAAACGAAAAGGGGAAAATCGTCACCAGCATGCTCTACAGGAAGTGCGGCGGGGTAACGGCTGAAGGAGACTGTTATGGTTTTCTCAATCAGACGGTACCGATGAGGCTCTATGGTGAAACGTCTCTCCACCATCATTCAGCTGTTAATTAGCTGCAGGAAGTTGTCTCCTGATATTTTTTCCGTCCACTACAATTTCATATACATATTATAACATATATAGTTTTATAATAATTTTATTATTATATGCCGCCCCTGGGTTCTGTCACTCTATTTCTGTTGAAAAAGGAAGCTTTAGTCCGAGCGGGAACCAAAAACGTTCCTTTGATATCATAGCGCCTGCGAATGGGCAACAGGTCAATGCCCTTAGGAGTGTAACAGCCCAATGCGCAGCGTTTGCTAGGAGTTCGACCATTGGCTGTGGGTTTTCCAGGGGTATAAACCATTGGCATTACATAAAACCAGCATGGGGTTGAAGTAAAGGGGGAGGTATGTCGAGGTGATCCCTGAAATATTTCTGGAATTCTGGAGAGATTACTCCYACTGAGCTTTCGCTGAGGTTAAATCTTTGGGGGAGACATGGCCGCATTTTGTTTGAACTAAATTGCGGATGGACCCCGAAGGTTTAAGCCCAGTTTCACATGTGCCCTGCCTGGCGGTGAATCTGCTGTTCAGACGAAACTTCTTCCCGTTCCACGGACAGACAAATTGCAGATTATATCCCTAAGTATCTGAGACGGTTCCCACGAGGTCCTCGACATAGATCTCATATTCGCAGGACTGCAGTCCTCTTTTGTCACCCTTTTATTTATTTTTTACTTTTTTTTAGTATATGGTCTGAGCCTTCAGACTCAAGCTTTAAGTGGGCGCGTGACAGGCAACACAAGCCCCGAGACGCCCTGGTCGTTGAGGACCTCGGAAGCGGGCGCGGCGAGTGACAGGCGTCGTTGCCCTTGGCTTCAGCAAGTGATAGGCGACCCCTCCCCGGGTTTCCTCACAACTTTGGCGCCGTTGCCGGGGAGGGGAGCAGCACCCCCAAGGCCACGGCCTTCCCCAACCAACGGGGGTGCACGGGCTAATTAGTCAAACACTAATTAGCTTGTTTTCTTGATTAGTTWTATTTTTKATAATCATTTTATYTAGTTTTTTTGAAATATCTCCCGATCCGCGSGCTTTYGYGCGAGCCGYGCWGGGAGCAAAGTTCGYCCTCTCGTCGAGGCGAACGTTTTGAGAMGTTTTTTGAAAAATTCTAACGGCTAGAAAAAAAGATATGGATTTTTTTGTATTTTTCTAATTAAAAATCCCAAAAATCATGAGTTAAAATTTCTAATTGGTTTTTCCTCGATATCTCCTGATCCGCGCGCTTTTGTGCGAGGCGCACAGGGAGCAAAGTTCGTCCTCTCATCGAGGCAAATGTTTTGAGACATTTTTTGAGAAATTCGAATGGCTGAAAAGCGAGATATGGAATTTTTTGTATTTTTTGATAAAAAATTCCAAAATTTTTTACTTTTGTTTTATTGAAATGATCGGGAAAATAAGCGAAATTAGGGGAACCCCACTAGGACCAAAGTTGGTCTCTCTATTTTTCCCGACATTTTGAGATCCTAGTCGGGGAAAACGGACTTCGTTTGGACAAACGGCGAGCTCCAACAGATAGAAAAGGTGGAAGAAAATCAACGGGAAATTGAATTTCTTTGTAATTTTGTTTAAATTAAAAGAAAAAGGAATTTAAAAATGTAATCCAATAAGTTTTTCTTCTAAAACTAGTGAAAGGTAACAAAAATTTTCTCGCGTCGAAGAGGGCTTTGCGGTGTTCGTGCGGTTGCGCGCAAAACCCAAAACCCTAATTAGGGGAAACCCTAATTAGGGAGAAGTCCGAACCCCAATTTTGAGAGAAGCGGGTAGATAGAGGGAAGCCATAGCTTCTAGCTTCCGCATTTGTTTCGGATTTTTTTTTTGTCAAATATATCCTGTAAGATTGTGGAAATTAATTCGGGAAGTTTTGCCCCATTAAATAATTAAGAATTGTTTTACTTCTGATTTTGTTATTTAAAATCGATAAAAAAATTGAAATAAATATTAAAAATTGCGTAGGGGCATTTGTTTCACTTCAATGCTCTTCATATCTACTTTACCTATTTGAGGGACTTTTTTCCGAACCCCATCTCACCGGGGGGGAAGGAAAACTGTTGTCGAAATTTCTCGAAATTTTCCTTTTAATTTAAATTTTTGCTAATTAATTAAAAAAAATATTTAAAAATCGAGTTAAATCAATTTTCCTCTTTTTTTTCATTATTCCTTTTGATATTCCCTTTTCGGCAGCGCTGTTTGAGGGCTTCGCCCAAACCCCATCCCAACGAGGGTAGACGAAACGCTGCCGATATTTTAGTAAATTCCCAAAATTTATTTCTACCCCTAAAAATCATCAAACTCGGCGGGCTTATATATGTATTGATCCTTAATATATATAAACTAAGAAAGAAATTTTATCTTAATTAAATATATTTTCTTTAATTTATAATTGAAAAATACGAAAGAATTCCCTAGAAGAAGAAGGGAAAGAGACGCTGTGGAAACCTGGTTTCGAGTGAACCTACTAGCTTGTTCTCGAAGGCGTGAGGCGAGCGACGAGAATTTTTCAGTTATTAATCTACACCTCCCTCTTGCTGCGTTCTCTCTAGCTGCCAGTTGAATGTGGCCGCGGGTGCAAGTAGAGGTCTATGGGGCAACCATTGACTGGGACTTGGAGCCCCCTGAACTCATAGAGGGGAATCTGGTCGAGCTCACGATCCCCGGGCGCAACATTAGACACGTTGACGGCCAGTTTGCGTGGAGGTCCATAATCTTGTCCGAGGACGTGTGGCTTTGGACGTACAGAGAGCACCGGCCGGGGCAAGGAGTGAGCGTAGTGAGAGCCTACTTGTATTTGGGACCGGGTGCGGTCAGGGAGGTCGTGGTGGGCCTCGCGACGACAGGGACTAGTGGCACAATTAGCAGGGCGTTACTCTACGTAGGGGAAGAGGTAGCTGCCTTCCGAGCGGAGGACTCGAGCGACCCGTTGACCCTATTTCACGGACGTCCTCCTCTTGATATCACGGGCGAGCTGGTGGTAGCACAGGACGGGTTTTTCCCATACACCGTCAGGAGCCTGCGGGCGATAGTTCCGACGTTCGTAGTAGAGAGCGTCTTTGGAGGTATTGGTGGAGTGGTGAGACATACTTGGCCTATCAGGATCTCAAGATCCTGGCGAGAAGGCCTGCCGATCTAAACTACATTTTTTATTCGCTCGCAACCGGTGGGCCTCGTTGGGGAGACGAGAGGGTTCAGCTTATAGAGCTGATCCGCTCGATAGACGACGAGTGGCCCCAGTCTCCGTGCGTTTGGGATTGGCTAGACTGCGAGCTCCGAGCAGGCCCCGAGTACATGACATGCATCGGGCGGCTCTTCTCAGACGACTGGGAGAGCTGGTGGGGTGAGGACGCCGGGCGGCCTCTGATATACAGCCATCAGTTGGCGCAATACTACCAGGGTATAGGACAGGCGCCATACCGCGTCGAGGACGAGTTTGACGACGAGGGTTGGGAGCGAGAGGACGACGAGGACGCCTGGGAGTCAGACTGGGTCGACCCAGAGAGTGAGGTTGACGAGGAGGAGATTGACGTTACACACGCCCATTTTCCCAGGATAGGGGTAGCAGTCCGGACGTAGGAGATAGAGGAGCACATTAGAGTGACGGTTGAGTGAGCTTAGCTACTGATCCTACTCGACCATACTGGACCTGAGTGCGAGAGTTGTCTGGACGGTTAGCAACGTCGAGAGATGGGGTGCATCCGAGGGAGTAGAGTGATGCTGACCGAGAGTAGGAGAAGAGATGAGGAGTGATTCAGTGGCCTGGTTAGCTTATGTTATCTCACGAGAGTCTGAATCGTATAGTGGGAGGAAACTTGTGAGACCCAGAGAGACGGCGGTTGGATACGACATACCACTTCCTGTGGCGTTAGAAGAGGCAGGGTGTGTACCGATACGATACTTGGGAACGTGGCTCGCAGAGGGGCTCTTCCTTTGGACAGTGATACTATGAGACGAACGACCCGAGAGGACTCATGATCTAGAAGGGGTCGTACATCTGATAGCGGATAGAGCACACGATTTAGAGATAGGACTAACGCTCGCAGGGGTGAGGAGGAGTTGGTGGAGGAGCGAGTTGTTGGCCGGAGTGATCGTTAATCAGCAATTGACGAGACTCTCTGGAGGGAGGACGAGTTGGAGCTGCTTGGTATACGGTCCACCACATCCGACCCTCTACCCGAAAAAGGATTGGCGATTCGGACTTCCTACCTTCGTGATAGGGCATACCTATGGGAGCATGGATCGTTTGAGTAGAGCAGTGGACCACACACTTTACGCGCTCTGGGAGGGCTTAGCGCCCCGCTTCGAAGAAGTATACTAAGCCATTTGTGTGAGGTGGGGGCCGCCCAATAGAGAGACACTTGACGACATCATAGACGTTACTAGCTGGGTGGACTATCTGAGGTCAATCGATCTAATTAGGTACTGCAGGAGACGGGCAGAGATCGATTACGCGGGGCTAGAGGATGTGAGATTTCTCTTCGAGGCCGCAGCCTAGGGAATGCCGGGAAGGACGGCCACGGTGATGCGTGTGGTAGAGCAACTGGTAAGCGCAGGATACACTGTGACARTACTTCTCCGAGCGTACGTAGACGAGGACTTGACAGCGAGTGAGTGCAGACAATGAGCCAGGGATTTGATCCACGAGCGTAGAGCTGATGTACTGGCGCGAGTGACCTTCCAGACCTCGATTTCCTATGATGTCATGATATGGTCTCATGGTTGTATGCGCGCGGAGCACTACCACGATGAGACGGTCACGGAGGCTAGAGCGAGGGTGAGAGGATGAGCTGGAAAAAGATGTGGACTGAGTATAGTAGAGGATAGTAAGGCAGTCGGAAGAGTCAGAAAGCGCGTTAAAGAACTACTCTTGAACCAGGTAAAGAAGTTGGAGAACAAGTTAAGGGAGATCTGGTCGTGCCAGGACGAGGGCAAGTTGCGTAGGGCTGAACTCGTGACAAGAGAGTTAGACAATCTGTTTAGGGAAGAAAGAGAGATTATCCAGGCGTGGAGATCAGACTTTCTGGAGAGGGTAAAGGCTAGAAGCGTATCACGCGAAGAAACTAGTGAGCGATCTGCAGAGAGCGAGACAACGGAAGACAAAGTAACGCAGGG
>BFEA01000785.1:419435-438298 GCA_003427395.1 Chara braunii
CGCCGCAGGTAGGTCGATTTATTCGGTCTGTGATCTGTTCTCAGGTTATGATGAGGTACCGCTTGACCCTAGAGACAGGCACCTCACGGCTATGCATACGCCATTGGGACTGATACAGATGATGGTTGTCCCTATGGGTTGGACTAATGGGATAGCCGTTTTTCAGAGAGCCATGGTAGCCGTCCTCAAGGACTTAATCCCTGATAAGGTTGAAGTTTTTCTGGATGACTTTCCTATAAAAGGGTCAGGAAATAAGGATGAGGCAGAGGTTGCACCTGGAGTTAGAAGATTCGTCGAGCAACACCTAACGGATATCAGCGCGGTACTCGAGCAGCTGGACGATGCGAATCTAACAGTCAGCGGAACAAAGAGTCGATGGGCCGTCTCGACTATTAAGATCTTGGGCTTTATCTGTGACGCGAGGGGACGCCGAGCAGATCCGGCGAAGTTAGACAAACTCCTGAACTGACCGTCACCATTACATAGTCCAACCGAGGTCCGACAGTTTCTGGGAGTGGTCGGTTACTGGCGAATATTCATACGAGGGTATGCAGAGAAGGCTGAGCCATTGAGACTACTCCTTCGAAAAACTGAGAAATTCTACTGGGATTCCTCGCAGGAACTCGCTATGCAAAAGCTTAAAGATGAATTTAAGGAGGGAGGACGCGTACTGGGCGTGCCGTACTTTGATGATGAGGCTGGGAGACCCTTCATAGTAGCCACGGATGCTGGGCCTTGTTCGATAGGAGGGTTGCTGTCGCAGAAGGACACTGAAGGGAAAGAAAGACCATTAAGATTTGAGAGTAGGACAGTAAATACGGCGGAGCGAAACTACAGTCAATTCAAGAAGGAAGTATTAACTGTTCTGCGGTGTCTAGACATGTTCAGACATTATATCTATGGACGGCGGTTCATCTTGAGAGTAGATCGCACCACGGTTGCCTCTGTCCTCCAGAAGGATTTTAGCCTGACAGACCCGACTATTGCACGATGGTTAATACGAATTCGGCTATATGATTACACGGTTGAGAGGATATCTGACACTAAAAATGTCGTGGCAGATGAACTTTCGCACATCCCTCTTGAGGCCGAGCGCCCGATAGTAGCCGGGGCCCTGACTATGGCAGAGCCAGGACGCACCGAGCGATTTCTGGTTAACCTTTACGAGGGCAAATACCGAATGATCAGGTTACATTTGTCAGGAAAGGAGAGTCAAGAATCAGATATCCGGAGACAAGCAGCTCAGTACTGCCTTAGAGCTGGCCATCTGTTTCGGAGGCCGGGCGGCTGGGGAATGCCCGTACGAGTAGTCTGTAACCCTGAGGAGAGACAGACAATAGTTGCGGAGCTTCACGACGGGGTAGTCGGAGGACACAGGGGAGTCAAAGGAACCTACGAAAAGGTACGCAGGTTGTACTGGTGGGAAGAACAGTATAAGTACGTCGAGAGATACTGTATGACCTGCGAAGAATGCCAAAAGAGAGCTCTTGTGAAATACAAAGAGTCACTTCATCCATCCTATCCAACCAGACTAGGAGAGAAGGTACACATCGATCTGGTGAAAATGCCGAAAGGGGTCGGCAATATGAACTATGTCGTGAACATACGAGACGGCTTCACGGGGTTTGTAGACGGTAGGCCTATCAGGAGTAAGACGGCAAAGGAAGTGAAGAAATTCGTTCTAGAGTACTTATCTAGGTATGGTTGTGTCAGCAAGATAGTGATGGACAGAGGGGCAKAATTCCTAGCTGACGAGGTTCAGAGTGTGTTCAAGAGAGCTGGGGCGAGAGTTTCGATAGCTACTGCCTACCACCCGCAGTCGAACTCCCCAGTAGAGAAAGGGCACCAGACCCTGATAGCGTCGCTATCCAAGTGGTGCAGAGGTAAGGACAGTGATTGGCCACGATATTTTCGATACGCAATTTGGGCGGACAACGTCACGCTCCGGGCTAGCACGGGATACCCTCCATACACCTTATGGTTTGGGCGGCATTGTCCCCTTCCCATAGAGTTTCACGTCGACAGCTGGACAACCGTCGACTGGGCGGAGGAGATGTCCAGAGAGGAACTCATAGCTGCACGAACAAGACAGATAGCCTACGGTTTGGAAGATAACCTCATGACAGCGACAGATCGTCTGGCAGTGGAAAGGGACAAGGGTAAAAAGAGATGGGATAAGAACGTGCGGATCAGGAAGGAGAGGGTGAGTGTAGGAGATATGGTCCTTCTCTACGATGCAGCGCTGGAAAGAACCTAGACCGGAAAACTCGCCAACAGATGGATGGGACCTTACATAGTGGTTAAGGCACTCGACTGGGGTGCATATATGATAGCAGAATCAGACGGATCCAAGTGGAAGGACCCAGTGGCGGGTGCTAGGTTAAAGTTGTTTAGGCCCAGGCCCGCGCCCGCCTTATCACTGCCCAGCCCGAAAGGGAAAGGAAAAGCCATAATGGAGGATGGAGCCCCCTTGAGGCGATTCGAGGCAGGGGAGAGTTCCAAGAAAAGGAAAAGAATAGAGAAGAGAAAGGTCATAGGGTTAGCTTTAGGAAGAGAGAAGAGATGGATATTCGTGCTCAAGCGAGCTAGACGGAGAGTTCGCGTTAGACCCTTCTCGGGGCAAAGACAGAAGAAAAAGAGGATCGTGCAGGGGCCAAAAACCAGAACAAACAGGAGAGACAAGAAGCATCTTCTTAGCCCCAGGACTCATAACAAACTGAAACATAAGATAATTGAACGCCGACGAGGGCGTCCTTTACGGACCATCACCCTGAAGCTCGTCCGCATCGTCTGACGTCAGTTGCTAGGGCTCGACGGGGGCGTCGAGAAGAGGTCCGGGCTAGCCGTCGGGCGGCCACAGGCAGTGGGCCACCCTACGTCAGCGGTGTTGACTCTTCGACTCGATGACTAGACCGTATTTTGACGGTACTCTTGTTTGACCTGACGGGGAAAATCAGGGGTACCCAGAGCACCCCCAATTTTGGGTGTGCTGACCACTGAGAGTAACCCTCAAATTAACGAGGGGAGTTACMACTTCTACCACACTGTGCCCCACCTCTTTTTCGCTTGTTCYGAGTCTATTCCCGAAGCAGCTAGCCGCGGGATGGGAATACGGGAGTAAGCCTTGCCACGGCCCTTTTATCTTGCATTATTGGTGCGGGAATGATACCTCGAATTTCCTTAATCTTAATATCGAAATTAAAAATGGAAGAAAAGTTGAAAACAATAGATGGGAAGAGAAAACGGTTTCCTTATTCTATTAAATTTCCTCGGTATTTAATTTTAACGGGGTCGCCCTGCTTAGTCATTATTTCCGATAATAGAATTAAGAAGGAAGAAAATAATTAAAAATAATAAAAGAGAGGACAACGAATGATTGTTTATTATTTGATCAATTTTAACGACGTTTATTTGTGATGATTTTAACTAGGAATTATTCATTCATCATGATTTCATCTGTTTGTACGGACTTCCGATAATTATAAATTCACGTGTAATTTTTYCCCGATTSAACTGATTATTACTTTAGTTATAACTCGGGTGTAATTCTCGAGCRCTGAGCGGTACCAGTTTCGGGGTTGCTATAACATGGTCGGATGGCTGYGGCTATCGATTCCATTTTGGGACGGGTCACGCMACATTATTATCTTGGTACGGTACACTGGTTCRGTATGGTCACGACACTTTTGCTGCACTTTACGGCGTCCGGCGTTGGGCTGGTATGGTAACGGGACTGGCGAATGCCGCTCTAGCCAGCTATGCCRTTTTGGTACGGTAATTGTGACTTGTTGGTTCGGTACAGGGATGACACCGGGGCAGCGTACTGCAGCCTGCTCCTAATTCTTATGGCTCGGTAACTGGTAYGGTACTAAGCGGAGCTGCAACTCGACCTATTCATTTCTTCTCTTCGGGCCCAGCGCTGGTGACACTCATGGCGGTCTGGTATTATCATATTCGGTCCGGTCCAAAACTGGTACGGTTCAACTATCTTCGGCACTGCTGCTCGCTGCGAGTTGGTATCATTAACATTGGTGCTACGGCCTGGTACCTGGGTCCTGCTACTGGGCCTGTGGGCCTGAGACATGCCACCGTTCCATTAGAGACTGGGTGGCCTGTGTGGGATAAAGGACAGACCAACTAAAGGATTGGGACATTCAGGTGGGGGCAGTCTCTCGCGGCATGCAAGGTGTACCCCGCCCACGTCGCAGATACGAACGAAGTCAACGGGCATCTGGATATGGAGACGGGGGGAGCTTTTCCGAAGCATGCACGGTGTACACAGCCCACCGCTGCCAACGCTGGTTGAAGTCAACAGACACGGACAGTGAACGGCGACGAGCGCAGCGAACGTACCTGTTCGCGAAGCGCGGTCGTTCCCTGCTGCTCACGGTCAACGGTAGCTGTGGCGGCAGTGTGTGTGTGTGTGTGAAAGAGAGCTGGAGAGAGAGAGAGAGAGAGAGAGAGAGTGAGCCAAAGAGACTGTGTGTGCGAGAGAGGGAGAGGGAGAGGAAGAGGCTGTGCATGTGAGAGAGAGAGAGAGAGAGAGTGAGAGAGAGGGATCGTGCAGTGTGAGAGAGAGGGACTGTGCAGTGTGAGAGGAAGAGATTGTGCAGTGTGTGAGGGAGAGAGTCAGCGAGAGAGAGAGATTGCGCTGTGAGATAGAGAGACTGCGCGGTGAGAAAGAGAGAGAGTGCGCATATTGAGAGGGAGGGGGTGTGCTGAATGAGAGACGAAGAATACTCTACTTCAGGGAGAGGAAGGGCGCTGAGAGTGAGTGAGTGGGTGCTCTGATTGAAAGAGARTGGSCAYGTTGTGAGTCTACCAAAGAGAGACACTGAGAGACAGGATCTAGTCTCTCTCCAAAAGAGGGAGCAGCCACCTGTCGATGAGACCTGCTTCAAGTTCTTACYGCAGTTGAAGAGAYCAGCRTCAAGCACTCACCRCTGCTGATGCGACCAGCTTYAGAAGCACTACCGCTGCTGATGAGACCAGCGYYGGGCACTTTAATGAGACCARCTTCAAGTTCTTACCGCTGTTGATGAGGCCARCGTCAAGCACTCACSGCTRCTGATGAGACCAGCGTCACGCACTTACCGCTGTTAATGGGACCAGCTTCAGCCTCTTACCCCTGTTGATGAGGCCTGCAACAGCCTCTTACAACTGTTGATGGGTCCTGCTAAATGGATGGGGGAACCTGGCCTCAAGTGAACAGTCTTCAGCTCGAACCCCACCATGGCTGCGTAAGAAGTTTGAATCATCTGCATGAACAACGGTTGTTGCTATTCAATCAAGATGTGCATTTCCTTCAAAATAATAATAATAATAATAAATTAAAAAATAATAAAGGGAGTCAGATCTTATAAAGAGAGAGAGACACTGCGGAGAGATAGAGAGACAGAGACTACAGAGAGATAGAGGGAGAGAGAGAAAGAGAGAGAGAGTAATCAAGCACGAAGTGGGGGAGAGCTGAGTGGGTGAGGGAAAGACTGAACAGTGAAATCTTCTTCCCACTCTCTTATCTGGATCTGTGGGATTAGGAGGGATCAACCAATGAACAACAGAGAGTGTCGTCCCCACTGGAGAACCTTTCTGACCAACGAGTAAGGTTGGACTAGTTTTTTAGCATGCCATTATGACATGATGATGAGGCATCGACCAGCTTCCTCCATTGCCAGCTCATATTGCAGATCAGACCGCATACCCCCAAGGGGGACTTGAAGACGCAGGTTCTGACCGCACGGATTTCGATTCCGTGTCCAAACAGACATAACGCCAGAAGAACATAGAAGGAGGGAAAGAGGGGGAGACTGTGCACGCCCAAAGAGAGAAAGACTGCAGTTAGAGAGGAAGACTGCAGAGAGGGAGAGAGATTCAGACTTCTTACGCAGCCATGGTGGCGTTCGAGCTGAAGACTGTTCACTTGAGGCCAGGTTCCCCCATTCATTTGGAAGGACCCATCAACAGTTGTAAGAGGCTGTTGCAGGCCTCATCAACAGGGGTAAGAGGCTGAAGTTGGTCCCATTAACAGCGGTAAGTGCGTGACGCTGGTCTCATCAGCAGCGGTGAGTGCTTGACGTTGGCCTCATCAACAGCGGTAAGAACTTGAAGCTGGTCTCATTAAAGTGCCCAGCGCTGGTCTCATCAGCAGCGGTAGTGCTTCTGAAGCTGGTCGCATCAGCAGTGGTGAGTGCTTGACGCTGATCTCTTCAACTGCAGTAAGAACTTGAAGCAGGTCTCATCGACAGGTGGCTGCTCCCTCCTTTGGAGAGAGACCAGATCCTATCTCTCAGTGTCTCTCTTTGGTAGACTCACAACGTGGCCATTCTCTTTCAATCAGAGCACCCACTCACTCACTCTCAGCGCCCTTCCTCTCCCTGAAGTAGAGTATTCTTCGTCTCTCATTCAGCACACCCCCTCCCTCTCAATCTGYGCACTCTCTCTCTTTCTCACCGCGCAGTCTCTCTATCTCACAGCGCAATCTCTCTCTCTCGCTGACTCTCTCCCTCACACACTGCACAATCTCTTCCTCTCACACTGCACAGTCCCTCTCTCTCACACTGCACGATCCCTCTCTCTCACTCTCTCTCTCTCTCTCTCTCACATGCACAGCCTCTTCCTCTCCCTCTCCCTCTCTCGCACACACAGTCTCTTTGGCTCACTCTCTCTCTCTCTCTCTCTCTCTCTCCAGCTCTCTTTCACACACACACACACACTGCCGCCACAGCTACCGTTGACCGTGAGCAGCAGGGAACGACCGCGCTTCGCGAACAGGTACGTTCGCTGCGCTCGTCGCCGTTCACTGTCCGTGTCTGTTGACTTCAACCAGCGTTGGCAGCGGTGGGCTGTGTACACCGTGCATGCTTCGGAAAAGCTCCCCCCGTCTCCATATCCAGATGCCCGTTGACTTCGTCCGTATCTGCGACGTGGGCGGGGTACACCTTGCATGCCGCAAGAGACTGCCCCCACCTGAATGTCCCAATCCTTTAGCTGGTCTGTCCTTTATCCCACACAGGCCACCCAGTCTCTAATGGAACGGTGGCATGTCTCAGGCCCACAGGCCCAGTAGCAGGACCCAGGTACCAGGCCGTAGCACCAATGTTAATGATACCAACTCGCAGCGAGCAGCAGTGCCGAAGATAGCTTAACCGTACCAGTTTTGGACCGGACCGAATATGATAATACCAGACCGCCATGAGTGTCACCAGCGCTGGGCCCGAAGAGAAGAAATGAATAGGTCGAGTTGCAGCTCCGCTTAGTACCRTACCAGTTACCGAGCCATAAGAATTAGGAGCAGGCTGCAGTACGCTGCCCCGGTGTCATCCCTGTACCGAACCAACAAGTCACAATTACCGTACCAAAAYGGCATAGCTGGCTAGAGCGGCATTCGCCAGTCCCGTTACCATACCAGCCCAACGCCGGACGCCGTAAAGTGCAGCAAAAGTGTCGTGACCATACYGAACCAGTGTACCGTACCAAGATAATAATGTKGCGTGACCCGTCCCAAAATGGAATCGATAGCCRCAGCCATCCGACCATGTTATAGCAACCCCGAAACTGGTACCGCTCAGYGCTCGAGAATTACACCCGAGTTATAACTAAAGTAATAATCAGTTSAATCGGGRAAAAATTACACGTGAATTTATAATTATCGGAAGTCCGTACAAACAGATGAAATCATGATGAATGAATAATTCCTAGTTAAAATCATCACAAATAAACGTCGTTAAAATTGATCAAATAATAAACAATCATTCGTTCTCCTCTCTTTTATTATTTTTAATTATTTTCTTCCTTCTTAATTCTATTATCGGAAATAATGACTAAGCAGGGCGACCCCGTTAAAATTAAATACCGAGGAAATTTAATAGAATAAGGAAACCGTTTTCTCTTCCCATCTATTGTTTTCAACTTTTCTTCCATTTTTAATTTCGATATTAAGATTAAGGAAATTCGAGGTATCATTCCCGCACCAATAATGCAAGATAAAAGGGCCGTGGCAAGGCTTACTCCCGTATTCCCATCCCGCGGCTAGCTGCTTCGGGAATAGACTCRGAACAAGCGAAAAAGAGGTGGGGCACAGTGTGGTAGAAGYKGTAACTCCCCTCGTTAATTTGAGGGTTACTCTCAGTGGTCAGCACACCCAAAATTGGGGGTGCTCTGGGTACCCCTGATTTTCCCCGTCAGGTCAAACAAGAGTACCGTCAAAATACGGTCTAGTCATCGGGTCGAAAACTGAACACCGCTGACGTAGGGTGGCCCACTGCCTGTGGCTGCCCGACAACGATATCAATTCCGAGTCCAGTTTCGGGGCGCCCAGGGGGTTCCAAAGAATTGGCCTCCGCCCCTAAGCGTAGCAATCGTATCTCTTTTGCAGGTGGCAAAAGAGATCGCAGGGGGCTCGTAATGTCGCAGAAGTGTCTCTTGTCGTTGTATCGCGCAAGGAGAGGGGAGACACCTTCGTACAGGGTTCGAGGAGGTTCCAAAGAATCGACCATCCTCGATATCTGTACGAGAGGTTATCCCAGAATCATCGCTTGAGTCCTTTGCAGGTTTCGATTGGTCAGGTTCAACGGCTTAGCATTCGCTTGTTGCGCAGGGTAACAGATGCGCTATCGCTTCAGCTCCAGAATTACCGCATCATCCTCGTCACTGCTGTCCACATCTTTCGATGATTGCTCATCATTCGCGCAGTTTTCCCAGGTGATCACTCGGAGAGTCCCCACCATTACCTTAGAAACTTGCGAGGCTATATTAGCAGTACAAAGGGTCAGCCTCATAGGTATGGCGGAGGGTTTTCTTCCCGTATTTCGGAGGATAATCGATCGTCTTTCGAAGTCCAAGTTGGCTTGCAGAGCCATGAGAGCAGGTAAACCCAAAAGAACATGATAAGTGGTGACATCTAACACTATCATACCTAATCGAAACGCAACATTGGTCATTCGTCCCACTGTTTTGATCTTTTCCTCATCTGCTGAGACGAGCTGATCATAATCAGATTTTTCTTTCTTCCTGCTCTTTCGACTACTCGTAGTGAGATAGCCAAGACAGCTGCTCCGGAATCAATAATGGCGTTGTATGGGAGTCCCCATACTTCGATATCACATTTGGCGGATTTCCATGGAATCGCTTTAATCCACAGGAAGTGATCATATTTCTTGATTAATCCCAAACGTATGGGGTCCGAAGCACCAACAGCGTGTTCATCTGGCGGCGGGTTTTTCGTTTTTCTGTTTGTTGTTCGAGCGAGGGCGGACCGTTTCCGGTTTGCCTTGCAATGTTGCAACTTCCGTTCATTGGCTTGTTTTAATATCGAAAGTAGTTGACCAATCGGAAGAGGAATCCGATGATCTAACGCCGTACAATGTTCAAGACGTCGATTTCCCCGGTGACGAAGGTGGGTCCTCTCGACTTCATTTCTCCTGGAGAAGGTCGCCACTCCGCAACTTCCCTCTGTGCTGGGGTGGGTCTGATCGTTCCAATCATGCCCAATCCCGGGTAACCACGCGTGATGTACTGGTCCAACAGAATGAGCTCGGCGACTTCTTTCGTCGTAGCTAACGCGCTGCCCCCTCCTTATATTTCTTCCATTAATGCTCCTACTCGTCCCGGCCCGTTAGCGATCGGGGCTGCTGCTACCGATGCGGCTCCGATCCATGGTTGCGGGGGTCAATGAGGGCAGTCCTGGGCTATATGCCCTGGTTGGTGACACATGTAACAGACGTTCAAATTACCAGCGACCCTCCGAGAGCAGGTGCTGCGGCCAGCCCGTGTTGAATCGGGGCGACACGTACTGCTATCGGTCGCATCGACCTCATCATCGCCTCTATCCGAGCAGTGTGTTCCCATTGTTCCGTCTTGCTTTCCTGGATCAGATTGACCAGTGTTTTGGTCAGTTCCAATAAGACGGTTGATTCATTCGGTCGTGCGAGACTTTCGATTGGAGGTGGGGAGCGTCGTCATCACGGGAACTGGCGTTCCAATAATCACACTCGGGGCTGGTTGCTTGGGGCTAATCTACTTCAAGTTGGTGACAGGGCCAGACACAAATCCCATGTTTTCAAACTTATTCTGTAGCGCGGCCAACTCGGCTTTAGCTCTCGCTAGTTCGGACGAGTCTCTTTCCCTAGGACGTTTCAACTCTTCTACGGCCGCCATGATCTGTTGCAGCGTGTGATTGATGGGGGATAACTGTTTTCGCAGTTTCGCCCTTATCGTTCTGCTGCAAAGTCCATCAATAAACAAATCTTTACCTACCTGTTCGTCTCGTTCGGTACAAACATTCGGTAAAATCGATTTCGTTACTCAGTGACAGACTCGAGGGGTTTCTGGACTCGATCTTTAATCATAAAGAGGACCTGTTCCGGATGGATATAATCGAATCGGTTTAGAAAGTCTCGCCCGAATGTTGGGAGATCAACCCATACATAGGTGTTGAACCAATGATGATCATATCCCCCTAATCGAGAGGGAATGTGTACTTGTGCCTCGTTGTCATCGTACTGCTGAGCTCCGAGCGTGGCCAGCCATGCTCCAACAAGGTGGTGGGCGGGATCGAATAGATAGAGATTGGGTGGGGCCATGGGTGCCCGCGCTCATGGTACGTGTTGATTCGGATTTAGCTGTTGGTTGGGGTTCTGTTGTGGATTTGGATTTTGTTGATTAGCGTCCATGTTAGCCACCCGTCGAGCCGCAGACTGGCTTCTTGTAATGACGGGATCGCGTCGATGCGCGTTCCGCGGTCGAGGTCGCCCTCTCTTAGCCAGATCGCTTCGATCTCAGTTATCGCCCTATGAATCGTATAACCCCGCCACGTGTCGGCTCCGATACCAACCTCACGCCCAGCGCGACTTCCTGATCGGAGTGGGATGTGGGCTTGGTAGTGCGAAAAGGGGTGTGCCAAGGATTTTTGGGAGATTGGGGGTGGAGTCCCAGGTCAGAACTGAGATCTCCTGTAGCGGGGTCCCAAGGGCATAGGTGCAAATGAGGCTAAGAGACGGGTTGCTTTCGGTCTGATGGCGGTCGAGGCCATGCAGTGTAAGGCAGATGGCATGCGCGGTGCATCCTGGGGTTGTCCGACCCGCCCGTCTCAGCGACGGTGGTTCGGAAGAGGTCCGTTCGCGGGGCTTGCGGGTTCTATGAGTCGGACCTCCGGGTGTGGACACATGTCGATTGATGTCGTGCGTTATAGTTAGACTCCGTAGTTCCGAACGCTCGGCGGTTGCCGCGTCGTCTGCAATTTTTGCACGGCGTGTGGGGCCAGTACGGGGCTATGGAGTTCCACAGTACCACCGTGAGCTGGTGGTATGGGAGGAGGATGTGGAACGGAGGGAAATTGGTGGCGACAACGACGAAGCCGGGAGATATGAAATATTGCGTGTTATACGTAGTTGGGTAGTCGGGAGCCCTTGGGTCGTTAGTTACGGCGCAACAGAAGACCCTAGGACACAGTCGGTCATTCTCAGTTAGACAAGGGAATTTCGAATGTCTCAGTCTTAGTTGTTCTTCCTCCCAGTATTCACTGCACTCTGACATCTTGGCATTCCGGCGGATCACTAGCTAGTGAGAATTTTCTGCATACATCGGATCATACTTTGACCGAGAAGGGAATTTCCCGGGTATGGGGGCGGAAATTCTTGCCGGCTCAAATTCTCGCTATCTCGATGCTGGAGGTGCCCAGTTCATCAGTGATCGTGAATCACCCGTGTGTGGACACGTGTAGGTCACGCTGATCAGATCGCGCTTACACGCGCGCACACGAGGTGTTCGGTCGTACACGGGCCTGTTGGCTGGTTTTCATGCAAAAGTGAGAGTCCAATCCTACATGCAAAATCGCCACGTGGCCATCCAATCCTCTAATCATTCAGTGATCCCACAACCAATCCTTTCCGATCATGCAAAATGACATCGCACGCTGCAACAACATCAAACTCTTATTATAATGACAACAAATCAAATTGACAAGCAACGATGATGATTAGGCAAAAATGGCAAGCGTATCATTCCATCGAAAATTCGTGCATCCAATATACACAAAAGAGGGAGGATTGAGACCGAATGAGACACCATACAAGGGACAACGTCGAGACAAAGATGCCGAAATAAAATAAGGGCGAATTTGCCCGAGCCGCAATCCAAACTTATATATAGAAGTAAAGGAGAAGACAAAGAAAATTACAAATCCACGCCCATCCATCTCACTCTCTTTCTCACTCCGTCTCTCCGATACGGACAGTCCATCGTCACGCACCAACCCACAAAGCTGTCACCCCGCTTAGTCCTCCTGTACCCGTCGGGCTCGCCTGCGTGCCATAGTCCGTCGTAGCCCCACGCGTCAACCCCGTACATTGGGCACCAGCTCGTCGGGTCGCCCAACTCTGAGTCCCACTTCAACTCACCTCTTACCTCGCTCGTGAGCCGACCCTCACTGATCACGCTACACCGAGATTCCAGCAACTGTTTAAGAGAGCTATCTACTGGCGCAACCGAAATTTATAGCGTGCATTCATGCGCGAAGAACACGGAATTGCAAGGACTCAGAAGGAGAAAAGGGGAGGGAGTGCCTACGTTTTGCATGGCCAGATCGCGGCGTGGGGGATGTAGCCACTCTCCACGCATCGATCCGATCATGCAGCCCACAGGCCAATTAGACACAGCAAAGAAGAAAGAGGGGGGGAAAGACGAAGCTAAAGAAGAAAGATACAGTTACAAGGGCGCCCCGCCGAGAATTACAGTTACACGCAAGATTAAGGGCGCCTACTAATCAGAGCTCCGTTGCAGCCGCAAAAAGAAACGCGCGAGCGGCAAAAGAAATTCCGAATTCCTAAGTTCCTAAATTTCTAAATTCCTATTCACGTAAAAATGCAAAAGGGACTTTATTAAAGCACAAATTCTGAAAAGAAAGTCTGAAATTCCGAGAGCCATCGAGGGCTCGACAAGATTTGAAAAAGGAATTCAAAAAGGAAGCAAAAACTTCCCGCGCGATCACCGCGCCAAAAACCCGACTACAGAACAAGAAAGAAGTGACGTCAAACATTATTAATCGCGCCTCTGTCGGCGCSCCAGCCACTCAACCGACCATCCCGGGACCTGCCCAGCCCTGGCCCCAGCCATTCGAAAAGAAGCGACGTAAAAAGAGGAATAAACAAGGGTACTGATGCAATTTCCCGTCGATCCCATCTCTCGTAATTGGCCCAACCTTCCCATCTTAGGACCCCTCATTGTCATCGCGCAGAAAGTCGCGCGGCACAGAAAGTGGTTCGTCACAATCTCCTCGCCGACTTCCGGCTCCTATGCTTACCAACAAATATCTTCTGGAAACTACCGAAATGCTCTCTCTTTTGCCCTAATTAATTTCGGGCGAGGCAACAACTTTACCGCTCGTGCCTGCGAAGAGCAGGTCCGAGTTTCGGGCGAGCTTATCTAGCGGAAGGCGCTGATCAAGAACTACGAGCTCTGCTATAGGAAGAACGATCCGGAGCGGCGATGCGGTGGACAGTGGGAGAGTCCGCAGCATCGGTGGGAGCGAGCTGGAAGCTCTACGAGCATGTGATCCTGAGGAATGCCCAATCCAGAGGTTTTGCTTCTGGTATTGACTAGAATAGATTCACTGTTTTGAATGGATATGCTTAGTATTTGGCCATATTGGTTGGTTCAATCTATTTAGATGAGCAGGCTCTCTGATGGTTAGACCCCATAGCCTTATACATCTATTGGCCAGAACAGGCTAGATTCACGGGTTTCCCTAATTCGACCTTCGTCCTAAATTCGAGATGTGTCAGGAGATCGCTTTGGTCGGCGTATTATTGTGTGCGCCTCAGCACACGCCTTTTAGGGTCGAAGTCGGGGAAGGTCGGCCGAACGCGATAGTGATAATTTCCTTTATACGGATTGAATGTGGTTGCATGTTAGGTTAGATTAACTCATGTTCATTAGACTGCAAATGACTTAGCTGATGTTCCTGTTGAGTACTGCATGCCTGGTTGGCTAAGCCCCTTGCTAAGCTGGGTACTAGGGGGATTACTTGGTTTGGTATGATATTTTAGAGTGAGTGAGGGCGAAATTCCCGGAATTACTAGTAGTGGTGCCACCTTGAACAGTGAGAACACTACTGGTCAGGCGGAATGAGAGAACCAGTGAAGAGCAGACTTGAGGTGTATCCATTGGGTGCAAACCCGTCTCGGCAGCTCAGGCTCTTAACAGTGTAACAGTTTCGGACAGTGAGAGATGATGAGATTGCCCTGGTAGAGTTGAGGGAAACATTCTGGGTGAGGATCTCAGCTGTTATGTTTGTGGCTCTTCTGAGAAGGCTGCTGCAGTATTTTACAACTGAGAAGAGTGAAGTAAATTAGATTGGTTCAGGATGAAATTCACAGAACTTCTAGTAGCAGTGCCACCTTCGACAGTGAGAGTGTGGCAAGGGGCAGTGGGAACGCTGCTGGTCGGATGGACAGAGACAACCGGTGAAGAGCAGACTTGAGGTGTATCCATTGGGTGCGTGGTGGGAAACCCGTCTCAGCAGCTCAGGCTCTTTATGGTATCTTGGACAGTGAGAGATGAACCTAGCAGCATCGTGTAAGAATAATCGGCAATTCCCTGAATCAGAAAACTGCCGAACCGTCTTGGCAGCTCAGGCTCTTTACAATGTTGTAGACAGTGAGGATGAAAAGTTTGCCCTGATAGAGCTAAGGGAACCATGATGGATGAGAAATTTAGTTGATGTCTACAGTTGCTTTGAGAAGGTCGCAGTAGTAGTTCACAAATAGAAGAGGGAAGTGAGGTGCTAGTGGTGTCTGCTCTTATCAGCACCACTAACACTAGTGGGGGAAGCTGTTTGAAAAAAAAAAAAAAAAAAAAGATTAGTTCAGGGCAAACGTCAACGAGCCACTAGTAGCAGTGCCACCTTGAAGAGTGAGAGTGGGTCAAGGGGCAGTGGGAACGCTACTGGTAGGGAGGAAAGAGAGAACCGGTGAAGAGCAAACTTGAGGTGTATCCATTGGGTGCGCGGTGGGAAACCCGTCTCGGCAGCTCACTGACAGGCACTTTACAGTGCTTTGGGCAGTAAGGATGAGAAGCTTGCCCGGATGGAATTGAGGGAACCATTGTGGGTGAGGAAGGTAGTTGATAGGTCTGCAGGTGCTCTGTGATGACTCTTGCCCAAATTCACCAACAGAAGAGGGAAGTAATTTAGAGTAGCTCAGAGTGAAGTCCACGGAACTACTAGTACCAGTGCCACCTTGAACAGTGGGAGTGTGACGAGGGGCAGTGGGAACGCTACTGGCCGGGAGGAAAGAGAGAACCGGTGAAAAGCAAACTTGAGATGTATCCATTGGGTGCGTGGTGAGAAACCCGTCTTGGCAAGCTCAGGCTCTTCGCAGTGTTTCAGACAGTGAGAGATGAGGGAACCACTCTGCTCCTAGGGTCTACGGTAGTAGATTTGGTTGGTAGTGGATAGTGTGTTTGGCTTTATTTCGTTTGCGAATTCATTTTATTTTGCTAGTTTAGACTAACCTAAACCGGCTGATGCTGCCGGGATAACTCCGGGTTGAATTGTGAGGTCCCGGCCTCGTCAATTGAATTTTGGAACATACGAGTTCCTTTTCGGGAAAAAAAAAAAAAAAAAGAAGAAGAAGAAGAAATACAACAACCCTAAGTGAAAGGCTCCACATACTATGCAAGGTAGGAGGCAGTTAGGGTCTCGTTAGACACTCCTAAAAGTTCCAGTTTTTAGGATTGCATTTCGGTGAAACGCAATCCTAAATCGATTTCGGCGATCGGAGATGTGAAAACGGCGTTAGGACTCGTCCTAAATCATTTAGGATTCCCCAGCCAAATCGTCCTAAATTTTTCAGTAGCCCCGGGGCTACTGAAAAATTTAGGATTCCCGCAGTTCACGGAGTCGTGGCGTCGCGTGCAGCACATCGCCGTCTCGGAAGTGGTGGTACAGAACCGGGCCGATGGCCCAGCGGCCGGACAACGGAGGTATTACGTGGTCCGACGGCGGCAACGGCCATGAAAGTTGGCCGTTGGAGGGTCGCCGCGCCGTGGTGTGACGGGCTAGTGGAGGGCTGGCGTAGGCGGCGGGGGACCCTGGGTGGCCGGGCTTCCGTAGTCGACCGTTGGGTGCTGGAGTGAAGGGCATGAGAACGGAAGCGTGCGCGTGTAGATTGAGGTGGGCGCGGGACGGCAGTGCACGGGCACCAACGGTCGACTTCTGAATTCGTCGCCCTCCCATTTTGGCACCAACGGTCGGCTTCTGAATTCGTCGCCCTCCCATTTCGTCGTCTTCCGTGTCGGTTGCGGTCATATGAAGGTCTCGCCTTGTTGTGTACTGCCGACATTCTTGAGTGCAGTGCTGTGATAGGACAGCATTGTTCTGTGGACTTCATGGCAGCCGTGCAGCGTAGGTTGCCCCTGCTGGTACTCGTCATCGTTGTCTTCATTTTTGTCGTCTTCCTCCACGTCTGCTTGTCGTGGCGGCCTTGGAAGACGAGTCGCAAGAAGAGGTTGTCCACAAAGACGGCGCACAGTGACAAGAACATGGCGAACATGCATGTAGGCGGCGGGCAGGTGAGAGGTCAGGCCCGTGGTGAGTTGGCGGGGGCTATTGCCCCGCGGCGCTACGACCCGTCATTGTACAGGCATCTTCCATCGTGGGAGACTCCGCTGCCGCCATCAGATGAGGAGGTGGACACCGAGGAACCGGGGACGATGCCATTGGCAAGCGGATCAACCCAGTTGTTGTTCACCCAGACGCTGACAGCTGGCGGGTCGGCAGACAACGAAGGTGGTGAATTCACTTCCCTTCTGCATGGAGGATTGGATTGCAGCAGTGGCGGAGACGTCGATCTGAGGTTGTCTTCATTCTCGTCTGGTGGGGCGAGGGATGCGAGTCGAACGTTTATCATCGAACCACAATCTTCGCCTCGATTCCTCCAGCAACCACGAAGTGAGCAAACGGAGCACACTGCAGTCCGTGGGCAGGCATCCGTGACTGGAGGTGCGGGGTCATCACCTTTGCCGCGGCAGCGTGGATCGACTGTGGCCGCAGTCGAACGCGTCGTCAATAACTCGCCAGCACGCACCGGAATCCGGGCTGCGCCAGCGTGGGTGGTGTCTGGATGAACACATCTCTCATCAGCAGGCGTGCCACGTGATGCCGAAATGAGCAACGACGCCCCGACTAGAGCATCGTTGCGTGCACAAACCTCCGTGGAGAATATTACCAGAGGAGTGTCGAACATGAGGGCCAACAGCGATGGCGGCGAGGACAATGGCGGGTATGGTGACGATGCCGACGAAGGGTGCAGGGAGGACTTCGAAGCAGCTGAGGACGACGACGACGAAACGCTAATTCGGCCTTTGGGGAAAAGTGGTAGCGGGGGTAGGGGGCGTGGTCTGTCTCTTATACACATCTAGATGTGTATAAGAGACAGACGACGCCCCGACTAGAGCATCGTTGCGTGCACAAACCTCCGTGGAGAATATTACCAGAGGAGTGTCGAACATGAGGGCCAACAGCGATGGCGGCGAGGACAATGGCGGGTATGGTGACGATGCCGACGAAGGGTGCAGGGAGGACTTCGAAGCAGCTGAGGACGACGACGACGAAACGCTAATTCGGCCTTTGGGGAAAAGTGGTAGCGGGGGTAGGGGGCGTGGTAGAGCAGGTGGTCCAGGCCGGTCCGCGGGCCGGGGCGGGAGAGGGGGGGGCACCAGCGAGGGGGGGAAATCGACATCCTACTGGTCTACGGACGATGAGCTGGTACTCGTGCGGTGCAAGAGGGAGCAGGAGATGCACCTTGTAGGGCTAGGACACAACTACGGACGGATGAGGACGAAAGAGTGGAAGTGGGACGACATATCGAAACGAATGGCGTTGGCGGGGAAGCCTAAGGACACGGATGACTACATGAAAAAGTGGGATAACCTTTTTCAGAACTACAAGAAGATACTGCGTTTCCACAACATGAGCGGCGAGGCCGATTCCTTCCGACTGTCGAATGAAGAAAGGAAGGAGAGGAACTTCAAATTTCGAATGGATAAGGTAGTGTACAACGAGATACACGGGAGCATGCTTGGGAATCACACGATTTTCCCGCCGAACATCGTGGACACCGGTCATCCGGAAGGCGTGCAGTTGCCCAGACGAGGACCGACCGGCGGGGAGTCCGTGGGTAGTGAGGATGGTGGTGATGCGTGCCCTGAAGAACGGTCGTCGACAAGGGACTGTGATACCAACACAGGCAGCGGGGCAGGATGTGGTAAGCGGAAGAATGCGCGGAAGCAGGCGCTGGAGTCCATCGCTGATGTGATGGACCGTCATGGAGAATTGATGTCGTCAACAATAGACACTTCCAGCAAGCGGCAGTGCAGCATTCTCACTAGGCAATGCAATATATTGGAGCAAGAAGTCGCAGTTCAGAAAGCACATTACACGGCCTCGGAAGAAACGCAGAGGATGATATGCCATGCTTTGATGGAGATTGTTGCCGCCATACGTGGTCGGTCGACGACATAGGGCGTTGTTTGATGTCGACAAGTCCATTGCTTTGTTTCTTCATACGGGTTGTAGTCGTGTGCAATGTGGGTACGACAGCGGCGGTACTGATGATGACTTGGACGAAGGGGTGATGGATTATGGGGTAATGTTGATGACTTGTTTGCGGGTGTTTATTTTGGGATTTTTTTTTGGGGGGAATTCATACATTCCTTTACGGGTGGCGTGGTTTGTTGTATTCGTAGCTATCCGGGGTGGTGTGCGCAAAACGTACTGAGTTGTCGTGGATGTCGGCTCCTGTTCAAACATGTATGCAAGCGCCGATTCAGTTGTGGCGTGGTGAGTGGGGCGACGTGAATGGGGGGCA
>BFEA01000785.1:438501-458156 GCA_003427395.1 Chara braunii
TGGTGTCAGCCAGTGGGGGGAGTGGCCGACCTGGATGGTCGAAAGCGGGCGGTGGTCGGAAGAATTTTTTTTTTGATTTTCAGTTTCCGACTGATTTGCTTTTCATCCTTGATGTCGGGGTGCGACGTGCGGGCTTCCATTTTGGACTTCAAGGGTCGGTTTTTTTCGTCATGGTCAGTGTGGATGGCGTGGCCGGATTGAGGGTGAAGTTTCACGAGATATATCCGCGGGTGTTGACGTCGACCAACCAGCGATCCTTTTTTGCATCGTAAAAGTTATAAAGGCCACCCCCTGCTCACCACTAATGCATGATCCGCAGTGCGCGAAAGTTGTCTTGGAGAGTCTAGAGGAGCTCGAGCAGACGCGCCAGACATCCGTTGCACGTCGTCAGCGCTCGCTCTTGCAGATCGGCTGGTCGTGTTCACACACACTTTTGCAGATCTTCTCTCCCTCCTCCTCACTTCTGCAATGCCTCCAAGGGGAGGAAGCAGTGGACGGACGAGTGGACGGAAATGTGAAGCCGCGGACGCAGACACGGCGGGTGGGACAGGTGGAGGGTGTCGTTTTCCGAAGCATAAACGTGCGCGTCATGACGCAGCTTCGGCGAGTGGGACGCAGTTGGAGGGCGATGGGTGGGGTGGAGGTATGGACGGATATGATCACGACGACGTCGCGCGGAAAGACCATGTCCACTCTGGACCGTTGAGTACTTCGCTCGCCATGCCTCAAGGGAGAAATAGCGCAGGCACCGGTCACGCCAGCACTCCGGTCGCACCACGTCAGCAGCAGGCAGGCTCTGGCACGGCCGCACATGGCGGTGCAGCCGAAGCCGTTGTTGCCGCAAATGCGGTTCACGTGGGCGCTGCCAAGATCGCTGTTGCCGTGGACGGCACTGCTGAAGGATGTGGGGGGGGGAAGGAGCGGAGGGGGGCAAGGGCGATGACGCGGCTAAAGCGTTGGAGATCGCCCGCGCGGAGAGAAAGAAGGCGGCGGAGGACGAAGAGCCGCTTGCACACAGGGTCCGCAACAAAGGTGGAGTGGTGAAGGAACTGGCGGATCGGGCGAAAGTTTGGATGGAAGACACGACGTTCTGGATGAGTGGAGAGGGTCGTAGATTATTTAACATCGTCAAAGAGACAAGGGAATACCTCGTCGCCATCGCCAGCGGTGATTCCCTCCCGAACGTCCCACAGAGCGTGGCCATGCCAAGATCGAACGTGACGGTGGTGAGGCTGACCGATTCCGCACAATTGCGCGGAGCGGTTGAAAGCGCGGCGAGATGCCAGCACGTCATCATGCGTGTCCTGCACGGTTGGGTGTTCAAGTCTGGTTGTAGGGAGAGGGGATACACCATCGCCTTTCAATACGTCCTCGAATCCGTGGCGACGGATTTTGCGTGCACCATGTGGCACGGGGAGGATTGGAGGAACGTCGTCAGTCCCGCGGCTTGCGCACACACACTCGTACTCGGGATGGACCTACCATTGTGGTTTGCTGGTGCGTACATAGAAGACAGGCCCAGGGACGCCGACATGGCCGCATACCAGGAAGCGTTTGTAATGCGACTGATTGCTGCTTTCAGTGTTGCAGTGGAGACAGGGAACTCGGTCGACGGAGGGTGCATTACTACAGAACGCCTATGTCGTGTCGCGGAGTGCTTCAAGGTCCTTTTGGCGGTGACTATGTGGATTATGCGGATGTCGGGGGACGACCTGCGGTCTTATTACGAGGCCGTCTACTTCTGCAACCTCGTCGCGAAGCTCGTGATGGTGGCATCCATGCACCGCTTGTTCGATCATCGGCGTCACATCTTGGCCGCAGCGAACGCCGTGACGGAACGCCTTGGGAAAGCACAGGTAATATTGGTTCACGAGCCGCATTTCGTCCCCGAATGGGCTTCATGCGGGGTGAAGTTCTGGTATGATGCGAGTCTGAGCGGGCCGGAGGAGGCGATCGGTTTGGATTGGTTGGGCAGTGGCCCTCCGGTCCACTACGACGACGACGACGGCGAGGATGACGACGATGATGACGACGATGATGACGGCGATGATGACAGCGGTGACAGCTGAGCGCCAGCACTCCGGGTGGACGACGGTGATAAGTCGTGCGTTTGCCGTCCATGGAGTTTTCGCATATAGTCGGTGGTTGCTGCTGCTGCTGCTGCTGCCCATGACGATGATGGCGATGACGATGATGATGATGATGAAGATGATGATGACGATGATGATGATGATGATGACGCCGTGGATGATGATGATCATCATCATGATGGTGATGATCATGATGGTGATGATGATGATGATGATGATGATGGTGATGATGATGATGATGATGATGACGAAGACGATGATGATGACGATGATGACGATGATGATGATGACGATGACGATGATGATGTTGTTCCGCCGATCGGGGATCGATTGCTCAAGGCAGGTTTTCTAGTTCTTTCGTGCGAGTACAGCGGAGGCTGTCGTTTTGTACAGCGGATGGACGGCAACCCCTTTGTCGTCAAAGTACATTTTCGTTGTCGTTTTTTTTTTTTTTTTCCCTTTCAGTTCCGATATCCTATGTTGTTTTTCCAGTCCACTTGAATGTGTCGAAGTTCAAAGGAGGAGGATCGACGTCGTGTAAACAGCATAGAGACGTCGATGCGTTTTAAAGTTACCGTGGCTCCACCGTTAGGAATAATTCAGTTCGATGTGCTTTTGTGTTGCGCGCAACACAATTTAAAGTGCTCTTTCGAAAACTGATACCTAACTTTGTTTTTCGAACTTTGCCAAATACACTTTCTGTGTTTTCTACCCATGTGTGGAATGATGAGAAGCGGATTTCTTCCGATCAACAATGTCGTGAATTTTTTTTTATTTTTTTTTTTGGCAACGGGTTGCTCACGGGGTTGCTGACAATGGTCGACATGCTTATTTATCTTTAGCAATGGGTTGCCCATCCACATTGTGTTTTTTCTCTTTTTTACTACAATCGTTTTCGCCAGAACAATATGAAAAAATACCCATGCATGTGAAAAACAGCGAAAAACGAACATCTATATCACCTGAATTTAAAACTCATGTCAACTGTATGAGCGCATCCTTCAGGAAACACTACGCAAGTATTGAGAGCAACAAAGGGATATAAGACAACAAGTCCTAATGTTAACAAAAGTCAGGAGAGACATGCACATACGACATCCATGAAATGGGAATCATCCACACAGCGGGAAGACAATGATATTGGAGGGAATGAAGCTTGCCACACGTGAGCATTACACCAAAAAAAGGTTCGTCGCATTTCGCACGAATGTCCGGATCGAACGTCGCACTTCAATGTGACGTCGAAGCGGCGGACAACCTTGCTGGAAGTCTATTGAATCGCCTAACGACGAAGCGTCTACCAAAGGAATATAAGGAACTACCGTGCGGGAAGTCTAGTGAACCGCCGAAGCGTCTACCAAAGGAATATAAGCAACTATTGAACTGCCTAACGCCGACACGTGTCCCGGGAACGCACGACGGAAATGGATTGCCGACCGATACAAAACACAACAAAAGGAGCCGAACTCAAACGACGTCACCGAGGGAAAATACTCACCCCACGACAATGCGACATCCACAACCCGCCACCCATCAACCCCGCTATCCCATCCACCCATCCAACCATGCACCTCCTCGTTCAAAGCACCTGCCGAAAATGGCCTTCCACCAAGCACAGCAACGCTCGTTCCACCCTTCTCCAAAGGAAGCGATGACATCCTACATCAAAGCCGTCGGTCTCGAAGTGCATCCCTGAGCAAGTCGCCTTCCACGTTCGTGCATTCCCGCCGCCCGCCCGCGCCATTGTCGACAATGGTCAAATCCACTCTGCGCCGAACACCGTCCTCATCCACCTCCCACAACAGGTTGTCGTCGAATTCAATCCCCGCGTCCAGAAGGATGTTGTGGAGCGTGCAGACGGCGACGAATTGCTGCGGCAACGTATTCAGGTTCGTCTTGTGTGTCCGCAGAAAAAGGCGCCACATGCACTTCAATCGACCGAAGGCTCTCTCCATACATCCCCGCGCCACCTTCTGCCACGTGTCAAAACGCTCCTCGTCGGGCCCCTGGTTTATTCCTCCGTACGGTTGCACAATCCAAGGGCAAGCAACCGGATAGCCGTTGTCACCCAACAGGTAACCGCGTGTCACGACGCCATGTGGAAGATTCTCCGAGGGCGCATCAAAAAGCTCACCTTGTTCCACACGCCTCCATAGTTGCGAATTGTATAGAACGCGCACATTGTGGACGCTCCCCGGATATCCGACGTGCACGTCAATGACACGCAGGTCAAGAACGACGACGACCTGCGCCTGGACAGAGAACTTCTGCTTC
Organism: Chara braunii; assembly: GCA_003427395.1. Taxonomy (NCBI): domain Eukaryota; kingdom Viridiplantae; phylum Streptophyta; class Charophyceae; order Charales; family Characeae; genus Chara; species Chara braunii. The sequence goes on from BFEA01000785.1 coordinate 442,866, forward strand.
TTGTCGTAGTAGTTCTCGGATGGTGCGTTGGACGGCTTGTCAATAAAGATATGCGTGCAGTCTATGGCGCCGAAGCAGTTCGGGAACCCCTTCTCCCGGAAACCGCGGAGGATCTGCGCACGTCTCCGCCCAACAGGCCACTTGATGGCGTCCGAATACGCCTTGAGCAGCGCAGAGGTCACATCACGGACGACTTGCAGCCCAATCGCCCTCCCGATACCGAAGGCCGACGTTCCGCTCTCGTACGTTTCGCCAGACGCCCATCTATACAACGCAAAAGCAATCACCTGTTCAGGAGGAATAGGCGTCCTGTAGTGCGTCACCTTCTTTTCAACGTGCGCTGCACAAGCGGCAACTATCTGGTTGAACAACGCTCTAGACATGCGCAACTTGTCCCGGTAGTAGTCCGCAGTGGCGTCATCAGACTGTCTCAAATCCTCCCACGTGCCACCTGTCCGACGTTTAATCCACCACCTGGGCGTCGCCCGCGGAAACACGCCACACGACAGGGCGGAACACATCTGAAAGACTGCTTGGCAAGTGGCAACGCAATCCGGCGCTTCCATGACCCTCTGCAAAAGCAGTCTCCTTTTACGAAGCTGCAAACGCATGCCCCGTGATGATGATGACATATGGTTCATGTTGTTCAACACGACGGCGGTGACGGCCGTCGCCACAGCCTCCATCTCCTCTTCGTCAAGAAAACTGCCGCATCCATGGGCGTCCATCTCTTCTCCTGCACTCGCCTCAAGGTAACCGTCGACTGCGCCCTCGTAACCGCGACAACTTCCGCGTAACACCCTCCTAAACCGCACAACAGGGACTGCAACATGCGCCCACCGAAGGGCGGTGACGAGTTGCAAGGCACGCACGACTCGCCCCACCTGCGCGTGCGCAACGGTAAGCGAACCGCAGAAGAACAGCCACGACGAAACAGCCACGACGAAGCCCGGCGCCTGGAGACGACGAGGAAGACACGCCACTCGCCACCACTCAACACTTGAAGCCCCGCGTGTGGAGTTGTACGAAGACTTCCCAGCGGTGGCGGAGGGACTCCTGCGCAGCCGACCGACGCACGAGCACTGCCCGCCACTCCCGCCCACTCACCAGCCGTCTGCCCGCGCCGGAATGACGTCTGCACCGTCTTCGTGCACGTAAATACAGTCCATTGGCGGATAGACATTTCGTGCGCCCCACGCATGCAGAAGGCTGCCGCGCCGCCAGCAAAATTCAAAATTCGAATTCCGAACTCCTCCAGCTTACGCGCGCTTCCCACCGAAGGGACCCGCACGGCGGCGGTCTGCAGCGCTGTGTACCACGGACACCACCCACTGCGGGACGGACATCGACGAGGCGGCTGCGTATACGAATATACAAACAGGCCGCGGGACAACTTTTAGGACGAGTCCTAAAAGATGTTTTTTAGGATTGCATGCAACCACACCGGACGAAATCGTAAAAAACCTTTAGGACTCCTCCTAAAAAGTTTAGGATTCTTTTAGGAGTGTCTACGAGACCCTTACTCACTAAAAAGTGAAATGAACGTGGACAGTACCCTGGCTTGGTGCTTTCACAGAAATGAGTTTGGGGCTGCAGGGCCAAAGACAGCATGAACACCCTCGGTCAGAGTGTCCTCCCACGGCTGTCAGAGAGTCCTCCCACGAGGAGGTAATGATGGCACAAGCACCATTGAACCCAAACCCCACCCCAAGTGGGGTATGCTGTTCAACGGAAGGTGGGCAGGGTTAGCACTTTTCTTGAACCGAAAAAAATAAACTTTTCATTTCCGCTACCTTAAAACAACGGCTAGATGCACAGCTCCACATGCATCTCCAACGTCGTGCGGGGTCACACGCGTTGGACTAGTTCGACCGTGTAGGTATGTGGGACTTGGCCCCCGGCCTCAACTTCATTTAATTTATTCAAATTCAATTCAAAGATACAGAATTTCATAAAACGTCGATGGCCAGCACGTGCTTGGCTACAGTTGTTTGATATGACAACCCCGGTTCACCGCACTTGGCCGCGTTTCCAACCGGTAGAATGTCTGAGGCCATTCTCACCCTACGAGTTTTCAACCGGATCTGGCGGCAATGCCAGTCGCTTACATACATCCAGCGAAAACCCAGTGTCACTGCGGCCTACCCGCTATCAGGGCCCCGCTCCACTACTCACCAAATCTGCAAAATCAGAATGAATTTTCCCCAGAGACAGCGAAAGATGCATGGCCATGTTTTTCGTCTTTTGTCCAATGGCATGTGGTCAGTAGTGGAGCGAGCGCCCCCATCCGCCCTGGCGATCCACAGTCCGGTTGGAATCCTCATCCGCTAGAGCGAACCAGAGGTTGAAAATGAAAGGGTAGGGCGCCGGCATGGGACTGCTTAGCTGGACATGGGAGGATGTGGCATGTCAATACGCGCTGTTTCATGTCCACGTCAGTAGAAATAGTGCAGCAGGGACACCCTGGAGGGTTGGATTTAATTTGGTTTTCGTTGGACAGGACGGCCTTCCAGGCCTTTTTTATTGTCTTTATAGTATTACGGGGGGGGGGGAACCCCGTAGCAGGCACATCCGTGCTCAAGCCTCCAACGAGCGAGGGAACATGCGGGAGTTGCACCTGCTACAGCAGGTGGGGCAAGACCGGGCAGGGGTCAGCCGGTAGCATCAGGATCTAGCTTCTTCTATGGGCCAGTCACTGTGCCTCCCCTCTGGTCCCCTATCAGCAGTCTCTTCTCAATGCCACTTGGGGGACCAACGGCATATCTCTAGGTGGCAGGCGCCAAGCTTGCCCAGGAAGGTACATGAGGTGAATGGAGATTGAACCCAAAACCTCCTGAATGCCATTTGCGTGCCTTACCAACTGAGCTAGGCCGCTGATGCGGAAGTGCACATATTTGTCAGCGGCCTGGAGAGCCACGGGTTCACATATTTTGCGGGGACCTCTCTGGATGGGGGGATCCTGAGTCGGTTTCTGAATTTTGTCTAATTCCGAAGTCTGTAGTAGTAATTTCCTAAGTAGCCCCAATTTTTCTTAGCCAAGCCGGGTAAAGGCCCCGGTATCTCAACTTTCGAAGTCTATGTAAATTTTCATATGGGACGCTGGGCCCGGTTCCCAGCACGTGCTGCTCCCCACGAATAGATTGGAGCCTTGTTCCCCCCCCCCAAAAAAAAAAGAGGTCCCTACAAATGGCTATTTTTCCTTCTTTTTGGTATGCAAATGCCTATTTCCGTTTCACCTTTTCTATCTCAAATCAACAAAAAAATATATATATGTCAATCAATTGCCCGTTTGCCTTTGGCTGGCGGAATCTCATCAGGAAAACAAAAAGAAAAGGGGGGCAGATATTTGCGTGCTGCGTTGTGTGACTGCACAAAACGTATGTCAGGAAACGGGTGAGCAGTGTGACCCGCAGGTGCCACATTTTTGCAAAATCCCATACCTAAAGTTTACCAAAATGCGTGCTAGTGTGAGCATGCCCTGAGTTCTGGTCGTGATTCCCCTTAAAGGCATCCAGGAGGACCCTAATTGCAGTCAGATACATCCCGGAAGTCGAGCGTGAGTATGCTCTCTATCAAAACCTATACTTCCCACACATCCACCGGACGGATCCCGTAGGATCTTGTCTGACTTGCGTCTGGGTCGGGGCGAGCCTTTTTCCTTTTTTTGGAGGGGGGGGGAACTACGCCGGAGTAAAAAAAAAGAGTTATAATTGCAGTATGGTCTACAGTTTCAAATTGCAGTTCGGGCAATGTATACAAACCAGCTTTTTTTTCTTTTTTTTTTTTCTATATTCTTCTCTCAACTTCTGTTTTTGCCTTTCACTACCTACTCCTAAGGCTATCTAGAGGGGACCCCTGCAAGCATAGTGTCCTCTCACTGTGAAGGGGAGATTTCATGTTGCCCCTTGCCCCTAATGTTTAGGGTATAGGGTTGGGGCCGCCAGTGGGGGTCTGGCTAACACAAAGACAGAGACCTGCCAGTAGCTGCGCCTCCCTTTCTCATCGTCCCCCAACCCAGCTTTCTGGCCAGGTAGGGTGCCTGAAGTGCAATTGAAAACTGTATGATAAGAAAAAAGAAGTTATAATTGCGCTATGGACCACAGTTTCAAATTGCATTTCGGGCAATGTATACAACCCAGCTTTCTGGCCAGGTAGGGTGCCCTAAGTGCAATTGCAAACTGTATCTTGCCCCATAGTGCAATTATAACTCCTTTTCGTGACTCTATTTTTTATTTTTTTTTGGAGAAATGAACCGAGTCGATTCCAGGGGTGCTGGTAGGAGCAGACACCGCTAGCACTTCTGGGGGGGCTCCATCTATTGGTGGGGAGCATCACCTGCTGGAAAACGGGTCCAGCGTCCCTATACATATGATGAGAAGTAGGCATGTTTATGTGTATGTTTGATCCGCTTTGTACAGACTGGGCTATGATAAGCCCTGAGTTCTATCCGTGCATCTTACAGCCTTGAGCAGGCATGCTGTGTAAGTGTAAGTTTGTGTGCAGTGATCGGTTTCCACTGTCCATTATGTATATTACAGCCTTGTGCAGGTATGCTGTGTAATATGTACTTTTGTGTGCAATGAGCTGTGCTGGGAGCTGTGCATGTGTATGCTGGAGATGCCGTGGTTTTCTGTGAGTTGTGACTTGCAGTAGATGTGAGGTCTTTATGCCTGTGTGTGTCTGTCAGTGCAAATGTGTAAAGCTTCAAGTGTATAAACTGTGATTTCCATGTGATAGGCCGTGCCTGTGAGGTCTCTACTGTCTATTGTGCATACTAGCTAAGCGCCCACGGTGCGGGCGGTGTGGGCCATGCCCGCAGAAAATGAAATACGAAACGACAAACTGCTGCCCTGACGAAAAGAAAATGAAAAACGAAACGACAAACTGCTGCCCCGAAGAAAAAGAAAATGAAAAACGAAACGACAAACTGCTGCCCCGACGAAAAAGAAAAAAAATGACAAACGGAGGATGGCACGTCGCGCGGCGGTTGAGCGCTGCGGCCCGACACCGCCGGGTGCGGCGCTTAACCTGAGGTCATCATGCCCAGGGCGTCCCTACCACCCGCGACGGCCATAGCTGTGTTTTACGGCTATGGAGTTTGTCTGACGCGACTGACATCTGCGTCGGGAGCGGGGGCGGTGTGCCCATCTATACGCTATTTGTAACCAAGTACACGCTATTCGCAACCAGGATCGGCGCTTCCGTGTCGGCGCGACTGGTCTTCAGATTTGGAGCATTATGATCCACATCTCAATCTGCTGTGTTTGCTGCCTCTGCTGTGCGACAGCTTCTCGTCTATTGGCCAGGGGAGCGAGTTTGTCGAAGTATGACGAAGGCTCTGCCCACGGCTGACTTCCCGTACGTCAGACTGTGATGGGCATTCGTATCAGGTTTTTGGCTGCTGACAGGCAGGAGAATCTGATTGCTATATTTTACCGTGTGCCGTGTTAGGCCAACTGCTGCTTCTCTTCGCTGGATATCGCCGCTTTAGGCGAATACTCCTAAGTGTTTAATTAGTTCTTTTGGTTTTGGTTTCTGTTCCTTCTCGCCTCAGTTACACGGTTGTGGCTTGACACAGCACATTGGGCTTGTTCTCATCAGTCAGATAATGGTAACTGTGGTAACCCTAATAGAAATTGTGTGGTGCATTATGATGTGGAATTGATGGCAACACTAATTAGGAATTCCATTGTGGTATCCTTGTTGGGACAGGAATTTTTGCGGTAACCTTGGCAACCCTAATTAGGAATTACGTAGGGCATTACGACTTAGGAATTAATCAAAACCCTAATTAGGATTAGTTCGGTGCCTTTGTTTTGGTGTTCTTTAGAGAGAGTATTAATTAGGATTAGTTTGGTGCGTTTGTTTTTTATGCTTCTTGACTGCGGGTTGCTGTGTGTTTAATTGGTATTTTTGGAAAGCGGGCGTCGGGGATTTGGTAGATTTTTTCTTTGCAGATTTTTTAGGAATCGGGGATTTGGTAGTATTTTCTCTTTTGGAGGACAGTGGTTTTCTATAGGGGAGGGGCTCCACCCGACGAAGCAGGATTGGAGACCTTGCGGCCCCTGAATTTGCAGCTCTTTGACATTGTATTTCTGCCTTGGGCACTGGACCCCAATAAAACTACTGTTTCTTTGGGGAAAAAAAAAAAAAAAAGAAATGACTAAGTGGGTCAATCACTCCTACCCCCCCATTACATTTCTTCTCCGTGATTTTCCACCAAACCAGCTTGGATATGCATGAGGGTATGTCCGAGTCTCCTTTCCAAATGTACCTAGACAACAATTGGCGAATCAATTGCGCCGACGTGTTATATAGCTCTCTAAACGATAGGATATACAATTTTGTTGAGAGGATACACATGTTGTTCACTATTGCCCAGCCAAAAAGGGATAAAGATTTCCTTTTTGACCATTTTAAACATGCATTTCTGATGCGCTCGTCCACTATTGAGTCTTGGGTTTTACTGCACTCAGAGAAAGACACCAGGATATCTAAGTATCTTTTTGAATCTGTGTTGGTTAGGGTCCTGATGCCGAAGTCTAATGCCAAGGATTCTCCATTCCATTTGGAGTCAGTGCGACATATTTCTTCCATCTTCATTTCATTTCAGATGCTGATGCATTGTCTTTGTGCATTTAGGGATCCTGAAGAATTCTCAGCAATGGTACAAAAGTCGTCTGCCAATGCTAAAACCTTCAGCGAGTATGATGGATTTAGGGGGAGGTCTCCGAATCAAGGATGAGTTCTGACCATATTCAGCAAAACCTCCATTTGGATCACAAATAGGGAGGGCACTACGGGGCACCCTTAGCGTAGTGAGTGTGAGACAGTGAATGGTGCAGAAATGCGGCCATTGACCAGTACTTTGCCTTGCGACCCCCTGTAGATGGAACGAAACTATTTCATGAAATTAGGTCTCACTCCCACCTTTGTTAACGTAGCTTGGACAAAGTCTCAGTTAACCCTGTCATATGCTTTCTCAAAGTCTATGAGAATTACTATGGTGTTCACGTTTCTTAATTTAATCAATTCAATAGTCTGTGAAATTGTCATGACATTGTCCAACACTTGTCTCTCGGAAATAACACCGGATTAGTTAGGTGCTACCAGTTTCCTCATCAGGTGTGACAGTCTTGTTGTCATTGTTTTAGCTAGAGTTTTGCCCGCTACATTAAAGAGAGAGAGATGAGACACCAGTTCCGAATGTCTCTCTTGTCCCCTTTCTCATATAGCAAAGTAATGATTCCTTTCATGGTTCGGTTGTCCAGTTTAGCCCCATCCAGGATGCTACTTAAGACTCTTACCATATCTGGACCCAGAAGGTTCTAGAACATGTCGTAGAACTCAACAGGGAGACCATTGGGTCCTGGGTATTTACTTTTGGCTATGTTTTTTAAAGCATATGTTGGTTTTGTAAGTGTGATGAAAATTTCTAACTTTTTTTTCCCTTCCTTAGAGAGAATGCGTTGTGTAGAACCCCACAGGAGCCTGTGAGGACCTAGCCACTGGTTCATCAGTATTGAAGGGGGGGGGTCATTTCAAACATCGAAGAGGAGGCTAGTCCTCCTCTATCTGGTTTCAAAATAATCTTATTCATTCTGTCTGATTCAATTATTTTATTTATTTGCCTATAGTTTTTTCATGCTTCATGTTTAGCGTTCGGAGCCGAACGAGAACATGTTGGCCCAAACGCAAACAAGCGCCCAAAACCCTCCGAACGCGAACATAAAAAATATTTAAAAAAAAAAAGTTTTCAGCAACATCTGAAAAAAATATTCATTATGTAAAATATTAATACAAGCAACTTTTGTCTTGGAGTCATGTTTAAATTCGTATCCAATCATGAGTTAAAAATAAAAAACCGAATAAAAAATATTTTTTATTTTTGTTTTTTACGAAAAAAATTACGTTCGCCCGAACATGTTCGCGCGAACATGAAGGGGCGCGAACACGTTCGTTGTGCTATGCAGATTATTCTTGATATTCTTGCAGCCATTTGGCGCGACGTCTTAATCATACTTCGTACGAGAAGGATGTGATGCCCAAGTTTACCTCTGCTTTCTCAATGTTCCTTTTCTATCGGATATCTTTCATCTTCTTGTTCACGACTTTGATGCAAAAGAACAAGTTAAGATGGTCTGCAATGAGGTGAATTCCTTTGTCTAGTCATTCTCCTGAACTGTTATATAGGTCTGTGAAGTTCCTTCATTCTTCCAAAAATTCCACGACCCAGTCGCACGTACCCGAATCTTCAAATATGTGCATACTATGATACTGAGTCTGAAACAACCCCTACCTCTTTCCAATGATGCCCCGATGTTCAATGCAATTGAGATTAGTTTGTGATCTGAAAGGTTTCTTACTAAGATGTCTGCTTGAGAGATTAGCGGCATCGTCTGCTCATTGACAAAGATGGCGTCCAATCTTCTTGTAGTTCGTTCACACGTTTCCGATTTGTTATTAAAGACCCATGTGAAAACGATCTCGTCTAAGTGAAAGGATTAGTAGGGTTCAAATAGGTTATTCTCTGCTAGCAACTCACACAGTGTCAGCGACTCCAGAGGATGCGATAGTGAAGTGGTGGAGTCAAGGTTTAGGTTAGGAACCGTGTTCTAGTCCCCCCTAATGATGACATGATCGGTTCTGGGAATTACGTCGTTGAGGGAGTGGATAAATGAGATTTTGTCGGTGTGTTTAAATGGGGCATATACTGACACGAATCCCCAAGTGGTTCCGTTGAGGACTAACGTCATTTTGACTCATTTTCCAGATGGATCGAAGTCAATACTCGAGATTGTGCAGGAGAAGGACTTATGAACCAAAATACCACAACCTCTCTTTGTACCGTCAGACAGGGACCATACCTGGGGCCCGCTCCATCAGTTCTTGAGTGCATTTATCTTGTCCATGTCTATTTTGGATTCCTGGATCAAAATAATTTGTATCCTTTGCTCATGAATCCAAGATTTAAGGCGAGGTTTCTTATATTTTTGGTTCGTGTCAACCAATCCACGGATGTTCCATGATGTTACGTTTACTCTATTGTCCATCTTTTGCTGTGTGCAGACTGTCGGGTTGGATCTGCAAGTCTGCTGAAGGTATTTGTGATTTGTTGGGTTGTAGCTGGTCCCAAGGGGGTTTGAGTGCGTCACTCATGAACTTAGAGTGCAACTTCATGTCTTTGGGGAGGAGGTCATTCACATCTGTGATGACCTCCCCCTTCATTCTATCTCCCAAAAGAGCAATATTCCTTTCCTTGTTATTGTTGGTCTTAATCCATGTGAGTGGGGCCCAATATAGTTGTTTCCTTGCAAATTAAAAATTTGTGTATGGTATCAAGGTAGCATCCAAACAGACCAAGTGGACTTTTAGGTGCAACCTGAGACACCAGTCCTTAACACAGTGGTCATTGGGAGGTTGGGGACTGGGCGAACATATAACTTCTTATCTAGCATTCTTCTTGCCATTTCCAACACGAGGGCCGGTTCCGGTGGGGTTTGCGTGGATAGGGAAAGGATCTGTGAGCCTCCTTTTTTATCAAAGCACAGCAACAACTGCGACCCTTGATTGTTGTTCTTGAGAATTAGAGGTATAGCCACATAATTTCGGGACCTAATTGAAGGAAAGGGGGTTCCAACCAAATATTCTGTAGGCCGCTCTCTCTTCCTCTTTCTCATTCCTATGACGTTTTTTTGGGGGAAGATAAGGAGCGTTGTCGAGACAGTACACCCGGGGGGATGGCCAACCTAAGCTAGTTTTGCAAAGATCCGGGAACTGGGACCATATCCACTTCTGGGGTCATGATTCTGGAAGCTGGATGATTCAGGTCGACTGACTGTTCCTTATCAGAAGTTGGTGCTACAGGAGGGGTTGCTCTCCAAACTATAGTTGGGATGCGAAACTAGCTAGTGTCCAAGCCGGGTGCAGAACCTCCGGAATTTCCTTTAGTTCCGCCTCGTGATCGCAGCTTAGATGTAGAGGAGGGGCATGAATTTTGTCCCCCCCCTGAGCTTGCAGTAGTTTTGAGGTGTTTATCGGTTTGGTTGCCCTTCAGGTCAGAGTCAATCCACCGGTACTGCATGGTGGATTGTTTTCCTTTAAATCTGGGGTTCTATGTTTGTTTCCCTTTTCTTGAAGGCATCTGTAGATTCATTACTTGCCTTCTCGGTGTTCATTTCTTCTCCAGTGTAGTTGGGACAATCTAGAGAAGAGTGTGTGTGACCATATCTTCGGCAGGATATGCACCATGGGGTGTTGTTGTCCACCAGCTTGCCCGTGAGCTTTCCTTTCGAGGTCACAATCCGGAGACTGGTCTGAAATTTGGCCTCAGTGCTGAGATCAAGTCCAAATTTCAAATTGGCTAAGGTAGGATCTACGGGGTCCTTGACTGGGTCGAATTCCTTAATGATCTTAGTACCAAAGTCCTTCTCTATACCCGATCTGATGAATATACAGGCATCAAAGGAAAATCGAAGAGTCGTGACTCAGTAGTTCTTCTTCTTATCTTCATCCATCTTTTTCTCCCATTCTGCTTTAGGTAACCATTTTCTGAACAAAATCGTAAACAGCTGATTGTTCTCTCTGAATTTGGTTATCCTTTTTTTTATCATCCAGTCATAAACCCCTTGGTGTTTTGCCACGTAGGTAAGTTGAGTTCTTCCTTCAATATGAGAAAGGCCTCGAAGGGTGTGGAGCCCTTTTTGTTGCGCCTGGAAAAAAAATGGTTACAGTTTGTTCCTTAAGAAGATTATCCTTTATATCATTGATCTCTTATGTGGGCCGAATCTCTAGGCAATCGTCTTCCTCGTCAATTGTGACATCTATAAATTATGACGCATCTTGAGAGGTGTAATTAAGGTACCAACCGTACCATCCCTTCACCATACTGGTGAGCCTATCTCTGTCCGAGGACGATGTCTGCCCAGGCGGCAGAGCGTGAGGTTCCTAGGTAACATTACTTCCCCCTGAGGCTTCCATTTGTCAATCCAACCTATGTCGGTAGGAGTATATTCATGGGTGTCTGTCTCGTAACGATCACGTCCAGTCGAGTGAAAGGATGTACATATACAACAAATCTGAGTCTAAAGGTCGTGACTTTTTATTGTCTGTGAGGCCAAATGGAGGGAAAGGTCAGCAACCACGAAGTTGTGTCAGTGTTTTACTCAAAGAAATTCGCATGGAGTCCAAGAACCACCTATTGAGGGGTGAATTATTCAAAAGGAGTGGAGTTGGATTGCAGTGGGGGTGTAGAGACTAGATCCAATAATCAATAGAACGAGGCTGAAAGGAATAAAACAATGGTTAATTAAGGACTGTCCAGGTGAATCAGAACAATGTTGGGTGGCACTACGTACGTGTACGCAGGTTGCACGTACACATGTACAAGTATTCTTGTACGTGATATGTACGTTCATACACGTACTCCCTTACGTGGGAATACGTAAAAACAAAAAAACAAAAAAAACTATCATCAGAAAAATCTGACAAAAACGTATGTTATGCAAAATGATATTATGAACAACTTTTGTTCGAAACTGATCTCAAAATTCTATACCAAACTCGAGTTAAAAATCAAAGACACAAAAAACAAATAAATTGAAATAAAAATGAAAAAAACTAGGAAAAAAACAGAAAAACAAAAACTTATGTAACAAATATATGTTATGCAGAAATATGATACAAACAACTTTTGTCCGGGAGTCATCCCCGAATTCCCAATCAAACTCGAGTAAGAAATTAAAAACTTAAAAAAAGGTAATATTATCATAATAATTTTGACTACCAGAGTGGTCCGGGGTCACTTACCCGACCGGGCCAAAAAACAATTAGAAAAACAATATATATATTTTTTAACTTTATTTTTTATTCTAAATTTGGTAAAGAATTTTGATGTGACCCTGAGGCAAAAGTTGTTCAATTTATTTGTCTGCATCAAACTTATTTTTTGTCGCTTGCAAAAACCAGGGCGGATATCTTTGTAAGGGTATTCGCACCGATAACGAAGGAATATGAGCGGTGGGGAGCAGATCGGGCGAGGGGGGATGGGTGAAGAGATTGGCGAGCGGAGGATGTAGAGCTGCTGGTTCGGTGGGAGATGGAAAATATTGGGGAAAGACCCCGAAGAGAAAGGGGTAGCAGTGCGGGTGCAACCAGGATCAACGATGGTTGAGGCTAATAAAGAATTAAAAATATGTAAAATAGTAAGCGAAATAAATAAGGATAAATAAGAGGGCTAGGGAGGACGAGAGAGGTCACCGTGGAGTCGGGGTTGACGTTGAAAGAATGGGCGGGTCGGGAGGATGAGCGGGGTGGAGCATAGTGTGTGGGGGAGAGAGTAGGGAATGACATGAATAATGCAAAGAGGGAGATGAACGGTGGGGGGCTGATCCGACGAGGTGAAGCAGCTGGCCGGGGGGGGGGGGGGGGGGGGGGGGGGGGGGGGTGGTGGAAAGATTAGCGAGCGGAGGATACGGAACATCAGGTTTGACGAGGGTGATGGGGAGAGGTCTCGGGGAGAAAGAGGGAGGGCAGTGCAGGGTAGCAACAACTTGTCAAAAGAGTTGTGGCTATAAGTTGACGTATAGGCGGAAGGGCGTGGGGGGGGGGGGGGCGCTGAAGTACTCGGTAGCAGGGCAAAGTGGCAGGTTGGGGCTCGAGAAGCGGGGGGGGAGCAAGGTAGCTGTATCGTTGTGACAGGCTCGAGGTGGATGGGAGTAGCGATATTAGAATGACCGATCAGGGGAGAGAGTCAGGGGGAAACGAAAGCTAGGAGGAGAATAAAACTTTGGGGTATGGACGGAGAGGGGTGAGTGGGGAGGTGACGCCGTAATGCTCGGTAGTGTGGTTAGATGGCAGACATAGAAGGAAGAATGGGAAAAGCAGGCGGGGAGCAAGGTAGTTGTAAGTGTTACGGGGGAGGCGGTACCTAGGAGGAGAACTAAAGCTTGCTCGGTGGAGTAGTGTTCAGGTGGGGTGGGTAGATCGAACTGGGGGGGAGGGTGAGAGTGGAGGGTGCCAGTGGGCGGATATGGGGTGGGAGGGGAATGTCGAGATGGGAAAGATGTGGGTTCGACTTGATGGACAGGTCGAGGTTCGGGGTAGGATTATTGCAATAAGGTTGGGGGGGTAGGGTATCACGGTGGTAGGCTCGAGGTGGATGGGGGTATCGATATTGGAATGATCGATCCGGGGAGAGAGTCAGGGGGAGAGGGGACAAGAGGAGAGCATGTGAATGGGGGTGAGGGCAGGGCGGCGGGGATGGGGGACGAAGGTGGCCGATAAGGTAGCCGGATCAGTTACATAGAAATGGACAGATGTGGCGGGTTGGAGTGCGGAGGGAGTTGACATTGGTATGATGGCGTAGTCGATTGAAAGCGGAATTCGCCTAAAGGGAGAAAAGACCATCCGATCTATCGGAGGTTAGAAGAGAGGAGATTTAACAGTAACATAAATTTCGTACGTGTGTAGTTGAGTGCGATTCGAGCCATAGAGTTAATAGGAAAGTTATCTTACCCGATTCAGTAAGAATGTTGAGGTGGAAGAAGACCTAAAGGCGGCCTGCTGAAGTAAACTTCCGTTACTAACTCTTGGTGTGTTATGGACCCGATTCATACGAGGAAAGTCGAGACGGTATGATCCGGAAGATCGTAGACCCAAAAACCTTGACATAGCCGCCGTGTCTTGCAGTGGACGTGTTCATGATGACAAAGAGGGACCAAACAACTGCGAACTTGTCCCGCAGAGGAGATTCGAATGTTGTAGGACATTTTATGGGCCCTTCTACAGAGTCCTTACATCAAGGACAACATCGTATGTAGCCTAGAAAGAATCCCTTTTGCGACTTCATGCCTAATCTGGCCGAACGCTGGGAGCCGAGTACTGCTGCAGCAGAGCGAGTGACAAGTGCGCTACGCTAGTGAGTCTCGTTAGGTCTGATCGAAGCTAAGTTGAGCTATGACATGAGGGCTTAGTGGGAGACGAATGCCACTTTCCGGTACCAACACTCTCGGGAGACTCAGGGGGGCGAATATGGAAACGGGGGGAAGGCGAGGAACACTCGTAACTGGTTGGGAGGCTATGGTGAGATTTGTTGTAGCCGCAAGCAGCGCAACAACGCAGGCGTTTAGCCCTAACGCCGCAGGGGTCTTGCGCCGTCCCTTTTTTTTTTTGGCCATTGACGTTTTCCCACGCCCGCCTGGTGAGTCCGTTGCTCACAACCTGCCGCCACCCACTCCTGCTACCCCTGGAAGAACCACCCTTGAACAAGGCCCTTCGAGTCTATCTAGTGAAGACTGGACATAAGGGCTCGCTGCACTACTCTCCACATGCACAAAAGACATAAAAGATGGCAATGTATCTTTCCATGTTCTAGCGGTTCATTCCATGTCGTTTTGCACGTTTGGAGACTCAATGGAGAGTACTGCAATGACGGCCATAACACAATGTATCTTTCCATGTTCCAATGGCGGATTCAGTGTCATATTGCAAATTTGGAGAGTAGTGCAAGAGGCCCATAACACAATGTGTCTTTCCATGTTCCAGCGCTGGATTCAGTGTCATTTTGCACATTTGGAGAGTACTGCAGTGAGGGCCATAACACAATGTATCTTTCCATGTTCCAGTGGCGGATTCAGTGTCATAATGCACATTTGGAGAGTAGTGCAGGAGGCCCATAACACAATTATGTATCTTTTCATGTTCCAGTGGTGGATTCAGCATCATTTTGCACGTATGGAGAGTAGGGCAGCGAGGCCTATAATCGTTCACCATGCAAGGTGTGGAGGCACAACCAACAGGTGAATATTTTTTTTGCAGCCAGGGCCCAGTGCCGAAGGCAAATTACAAATTATATTATTAGTTAAAGGCATCCAGGGTAGAGCGACATTCTTCCTCCGTTGTTCCTGGTCCCCCAGTTCCACGGGGTGAAGCGGTTCCCACCGATCGCCACCAAAGGCCATGGGGTGGGTTCCACAGGGTTCTAGTGGCATGGGGCGGGTGCAGTTGGTAGTCGCTACTAGTCGCCCTATGCCACCATTTTTTTTTTTGAAAAAAAAACACGGGGTCTCTAAAATGGCAGGATTGTCAGATCCTTTCATGGGACCGACAGCTAGAGGGAACCACCCTCGACATTTCCTTGATATTGGGCCCTGCCAGTGGGGCATTTCCATTCTGCCTCACCCACTGGCGGGCAACTCAGTGTGTGTGTGTGTGTGTGTGTGTGTAAGAGAGAGAGAGAGAGAGAGAGAGAGAGAGAGAGAGAGAGAGAGAGAGAGAGAGAGAGAGAGAGAG
>BFEA01000785.1:478653-491394 GCA_003427395.1 Chara braunii
CCGTGCAAGGACCAAGGAAGGTCCCAGCGAAAAAAAAAAAAAAAAAAATCCAAAAAATACGAAAAAAAACTATGTTATGCAGAAAAAGAAACTGAACAACTTTTGCCTCAGGGTCACATCAGAATAAAAATTAACATTTAAAAATAATCCTTTTTTTGGGCCACTCTGGCAGCCTAGGTGCGGAGTCTTTCATCCGCTAATTATAAATTTTTTGAGATTTTTTTTTAAGTTAATTCTAGTGGGGACTCTTTCATCTGGTAATTATAAATTTCTAGAGATTTTTTTTTTTCTTAATTTAATTCTAGTTTGCAGTCTTTCACCGCTAATTATAAAATTTCTAGAGATTTCTCTCTCTCTGAGATGAACGTGCGGTAGCGAGGTTTGGTCGAGATTGGTTAGATCGTTCTTTAAATTGTTATATAATATATTTTCCAATTGTGTTCCCAAAAAAATCAGATTTGGTTAAAATTATTTGTCGCATAATAGTTTCAGAATTTTTCAATTAAATAACAAACAAACGATTTCGGACTCTGATAGGACCGTATTAATTTTTTTTACTGTAAGAATACAGTCGCTGGTCCCGAGGGAAAAACAAAAAAAAGAGCAGAGCGGGTGATCCATTCATTCACCTGCATGTGCGTTGTGGAAATAAGTTAATTATTATTACTGTAATAAAACATTATTAAAAATATAGAAATGAGTACTGTAATTAAAAAAATTGAAATTATTTACTGTAATTCAAACTCCGAGAGATCAACAATAGTTTCTCAATTTTTAGTTGTAGACTTTATTTATTAGTAATTAATAAATAATTTGTTTGCTGTTTTTATTACCGTCTAAAGAATAACGGCGGCTGTTAGTCAGGTGCGTGAAAAAACAGGTGGTTGTACCAGTGCATGGGGCTTGCCAAACGCAAACATTCTAAATGAGTCTGACCATGGAACTGGTCCATATACGTTCAGAATGTTGGCATTTGGTGAGCCGTGCGGCGAGGCCCCTTGCCCCATCTCAGCAGACTGAGCAGAGGACCAATGCATAGTGTGTGCATGTTGCATGCAAATACGAACAAATGCATGTGCATGCATGCATGCATGCATGCAATATTTCACGTGCGCATCACTCCTTTTTTTTTTTTGGGGGGATTCATTATGATGCGTAGACGTGCGTTATACGTCAAAAAAAAAAACAAAAAAAAAGGGGATGCCATTTGGGGTCGAAATAGTAATGTTCTTGCAATTTTTTTTGTTTTTTTTTTTCGCTTGTTTTTTTTTCTAGCATGACGAGTTTATGTCCAGAGGTGGTGAAATGGGAAGGTGGGGATTGGGTGGTAGTGAAGGCTGGTAGGAAGAAGAAAGAGAGTAATTCAATGCATCTGAACGTTTGTTGTTGGTTTGTATTCTGTCTGGTAAAATTGTCAAAAAGGCCGTATCACCCTAGTAGGTACTTTCTTGACTGAAGTTGGCCTTATTTTGTGGTCATATACATCCAGTATCCAAGGAGGTCCTACTGTAACACAGGGCTCACTATGGTGCGGTCTGATCGAGGGAAGGAATATTCGCAGGGCTTTCCCATGACAGGGTTGCTCCGACCGAATGAATGTGGTCCAGACTTCGTCTACATTCATTCCAAAGAGTCCCGGGCGTGGGTTCGTTTTCTTTTTCCCTTTCCCCTCTCTCTCTTTTCTCGTGCTCGAGCCAACGAATATTCGCAGGGGCTCAGACCGAATCTGACCTCAAACTAGTCGACATTCATTCCACAGAAGTTGTAGTCTGCGCTTCTCTCTCTCTCTCTCTCTCTCTCTCTCTCTCTCTCTCTCTCTCTCTCTCTCTCTCTCTCTCTCTTTGTGTGTGTGTGTGTGTGTGTGTGTGTGTCTTCCTTTGCCTCCAGCTTCTGTTCTGGGGCCAGGTCCCACTAGCAGCGTTGAGTTTCCTTAACGCCTGAATCTGGACGTGTCTGTGGATATGTGCAGAAATGGCGTTGAGTTTTCTCAACCGCACATCTCCACGAACGCGTCCAGATTCAGGCGTTGAGGAAACTTGTCGCTGCTAGTGGGACCTGGCCCCTGTTCGAGGGAAATCATTCTCACAGGGCCAAACTAATGGCAGGGGTGCTGCGATGTTCGGACAGAGTCTGGACTCAATCTGGACGCTTTTGCGGAGATGTGCAGAAATGCATTTGTCCCACGGGAGTTCATAGTGTGGGCTCTCAATCACGTCTGCATTTGTTCCACGGGAGCTATAGTGTGGGCTCTCTCTCTCTCTCTCTCTCTCTCTCTCTCTCTCTCTCTCTCTCTCTCTCTCTCTCCCCCAACCCCCGCTGTTTCTTTCCCTGGAACAACAAAAGAACAGAGGTCAGAGCAGCAGGGATGCACACGTAGAAGAGTTGGAGAGAGAGAGAGAGAGAGAGAGAGAGAGTACTAAACCCCCTGCGGAACGAATGGTGTCGGAATTGAGGACAGACTCCGTCGGAGCACTCCAGTTTTAATCCGCCTGCCATTATCCTTTCAATTTTCAAATCCCTTGAACACAACGAATCCTCCAAATCTCTCTCTCTCTCTCTCTCTCTCTCTCTCTCTCTCTCTCTCTCTCTCTCTCTCTCTCTCTCTCTCTCTCTCTCTNAAAAAAAAAAAAAAAAAAGACGCACGGATAAGATCCATGGCCAGTATGATCATGATCTCTTAATCCATGTTTGGACGTAGACCCTCGCCGCAGGGAGTTTTTCGACTGTGTCTGGACGAAAACGCGACCAGATACATGTGAAAACGTGTGCGCGCGCCAGCAGTCTGCCAGCACGAGGGCCCATTTCCTCAGATTCTTCATTTCGGGAAGAAAAAGAAAAGAAAAGAAAAGAAAAGAAAACACCCACCTCCTCCGAGAAGGTGCCCCCTCCACCAAAATCCGAGGCCCCACTTCTTTTTTTCTTTGCGGAAACTTGGCAGCAGTCACAGAAGTGAGTTATAATTGCACTAGGGGCCAAGATACAGTTTGGAATTGCAGTTCGGGTAATGTATACAACCCAGTTTTGTGGCCAGGTAGGGTGCCCAAAGTGCAATTGCAAACTGTATCTTGCCCCATAGTGCAATTACAACTCCTTTTTGTGACTCTACTGCCAGTGAGGTTACCCCTTTTTTTTTCTTTTTCCCCCTCAACATCCAAACCGAGGGCCTACGGTCTTCACCCGAATAGAATGCCCCGGTCATTATCGCCGTATTTGGGGCAGATTTCAGTCCAGATGCAGCGTTGATGACCAGGCGTTCTATTCGGGTGGTTCTATTCGGGTGGTGAAGACGGACAAGAGTTATGGCGGGTGCATCTTTCCATGTTCAAGCGGAAGATACATTCTCTACTTTAGTATTTTGCATATTATTTGGTGAGTAGTGGGGCAAGGCCCTTCCTGACCCTTGATCTTGGAGGAAGCGGTGCCGCACTCTCTAAGTATTTTTGTTTTAACTGTGGGGATCTTTTTTTTTTTCCCCTTTTAAAAGATATCAAATCGTATACTAAACCAGGACCTGGAGCACGGTCCCACTAGCAAAGAGGATGGAATCAAGCTCCTGAATCTGGATGTGATTTATGCAGAGATGCAAAAAAGCAGTTCCATCTCGATTTAACGCACCTCTCCACAAACACGTCCAGATTAGGGCAGTCGATCGGATCCTCTTTGCTAATGGGACCACGGCCCTGGTGATGGTGATCAGATAAGAGTGTGTGTGCGAGGCTCAGTCATGTATACACAAGTCAAAACACAGTACATGCGACGGTCGCCACATAGTAATCTTGAGGGGGGGGGAGGAAATAATAATAAAAATAAAAATAAAATCTTGAGGGGGAACAACCAAATGTCACCCTCGTCAACATCCCAGGGCCGAGGTCCTACTAGCAAAGAGGATAGGATCAAGCTCCTGAATCTGGATGTGTTTTATGCAGAGGTGCAGAAAAGCAGTTCAATCTTGATTTCGTGCACCTTTCCACAATTACGTCCAGATTCAGGCATTCGATCCGATCCTCTTTGCTAGTGGGACCTCACCCCAGCTGACCACACTCCCACCTCTATGTCGCTGACTCACTGTCATCTCTGGCGTCCCTTAGCGTACAAAACCGGGCCAGCATACAAAACCAGGAACCGGGCCCGGGCCCAGCATCCCTTATTATACAGAACCGGGGACCGGGCCCGGGCCCAGCGTCCCTTACAAAGACGGCAGCCTTGATGCTGGCTGCAAATCCCCAGCAACTCCTGACAGGTGGAAGGATCTTGATGGAGCTCCCAGCCTGTGGGAGGAAGTGGTGTTTTTTTTTTCTCCCCTTTTAAATTTGTATTTGCTTTTGTTTTTTGTTTTTTTGAAATTTTGAGCATGAACTTTCCGGCCAAGTGGCCTTCACCTCTGGCTTGCATGCAATGTCATGTGGCACTACCTTCCTCCCCCCCCAAACGCCACCTATCCTGATCATAACTGAACCCAGTCACAAAGATAGCTTGTGTTCATTCATGATGAGCGTGCGTTGTGCTCAGGGGAAACCAGTACCAGTAGCTGCCGAGCCCGTGTGGGTCCCTTTATCCCGTCAGATGGAAAGGTGTGGCCTTTCGGGGAAAAGAAAAAGAAGAAGAAGAAGAAGAAGAAGAAGAAGAAAATAAAATCAAAGGTCTATGCTCCCTTATATTTTTGAAAAAAAAAAAAAAAAAACACAAAGGTCGTGGCTGGAAACACGCTGGCGGTTGTTACATGCTGGCTGCGGGATGCGAGGGCATGCCTACCAGCTTGCTGCGGCAAAGCACCTTCCGCCGAATAGAATGCACAGTCATTCTCGCTTGCCCCGAATGCAGCTAAGATATAGGGTCGCACTCCACTACTCTTCACCCTCCACAATTTTGCCAAGTACTTGGGAGAGAGCTGTCAGACTCTCCAAAATTGTGGGAAACAAGTCGTGGGGGGCCTTGCTCCACCCTACTCTCCTCATCCAGAAAACACACAAAATATGGCTGTGCATATATGCATGTTCTAGCCGAAGAATGACCGCTCCACTACTCTCCCCCCTCCACAATTTTGCAAAGTACTTGGGAGAGAGCTGTCAGACCCTCCAAAATTGTGGGAAACCACTCATGGAGGGCCTCGCTCCACCTACTCTCCTCAGGGCCTACTAGTTTGCAGTTAGAAGACAAAATTTTTTAACTTTTCTGTAGAAGAAATAGAGTGGTGAGTAAGTGCAACCAGGCCTCGAGTTCGGCACGATCTTCTTTTTTTTTCACCCTCCAGTGTCTCCACGCATCTGCCACAAATTGTGACAGATCGTGAGTAGTGCAACTAGGCCCTCATCCACAAAACACAAAAAAAGGTTAAGCTGCGAAGTCCCCAGGCTTGGAGAGTGCCTTTCGATGGGCCTGTCTTATTCGGTCAGGGACAAAGTCCCACTAGCAGGGTTGATTTTTCTCGATGCCCGAACCTGGACGTGTGTTCCTCCAATGTACAGAAAATAGGGTCGAGTTCCCTCAAGCACACGTCTCCACAAACACATCCAGCTCTGGGCATTCAGCTTTGGGCATTGAGGAAACTCGACGCCACTAGTGGGACTTGGACCCTATTTTCTGTACATCGCCGAACCTGGAGTTTTTTCAGGGCCCGGATTGGAGAGTTGCTGTAGTGGAGAGAAGAGCTGGAGGGAGACTTTCGGCATCGCCACACCACTCACAGAATGTGAAAAAGACAAAACCTATGGCGGATGTATCTGTCTGTGTTTTTTGCGGAAGATGCATGGTCCATTTTGCACATTCCGGGTGTGGAGTGGTGTGGCGAGGCGCTTGTTCTGACAAACTAGCGCGGAGTTTTTCAGGGCGCAATTTTTTTTATGGTTTTTTTTTTTTGGGGGGGGGGGGGGAAGGGCACAATTTGGAGAGTGAGTGGAGCGATGCGGGACTCACTCTCCAAAATTGAAGAGTGGGTTTAGTTGCACCCCTCGCCATCGGCCAAGATTTTGAATGCACCTGGACAAACATCCGTACATCCGTCCAGGTGCATTCATGAAGTGGAGGGAGGCCCATAGGGCCTTGTGGCACCACTTGCCATGGGGGGAGATTTTGAATGCATCTGGCCATCTGTCCGTCCAGATGCATTCGAAACGTGTAGGAAGACCCACATGGCCTCATTGCACCACTCGCCATTCGCCAAGATTTTGAATGCACCTGGTCAAGATGCATTCAAAAAGTGGAGCGAGCGAGACCGATAGGGTGTATTAGGGCCTAGTTCCACCACTCACCATCTGCCGAGATTTTGCATGGGCCTGTACAAATCTCTGTCCAGATGCATTTGAAGTCTTGGCAGATGGCTGAGTGGTGACACTAAGCTGTACACAGACATTGTTTTGTATTTATTTAGGCCCAAATCAAAAGAAGGCGCAGCTACCGGCAAACAAAAATGCTTGGTCTCCTTCCCCAGGATCCAGAAGTTGTCTGCTTATAAGTCTTTTTGAGAAGAAAGGGACGCTGGACCCGATTTCCAGCAGGTGCAGCTCCCCACCAATAGAAAGGAGTAATCTAAGGGCTGTCTCTTATACACATCTAGATGTGTATAAGAGACAGCTTCAATTGTGAGAGGTAGCTATGCGTGCAGGGGTCCAAAAGCAAGGCTGTACCATCCCTCATCAAGGTGATGGGTTGGTTTGGTTTGGACTGTACAACATTAGATCTGTTCTGGATGCATATCTGACCACAATTACGCCCAGAAATCAGTGGGAAATGATTTTCCTGGGGGTAAACGATATGACGTAATGGGGGCAGCCGTTTCATATGATCTACAATTGCCAGCAGGTGCATCTCCCCACCAATTGACAGGAGCCATCTTGGGGGGGGGTTCTACCCAGGGATGCTCGTATAAATAGGTAGAGGGCTAAGAGGGGGTAAAAGAGGGAGAGGATGAGACACTGGGTCTATTTAGGTTTCCAGCCTTGAGGTTTCCTGGCCTCTGTTCTGTCTTTTTTTGTTTTGTTTTCTGTTCTTTCCTAGGCTGGTCCCGGGGGGGAGACCGGGCCACCTGGCCGGTTATCCCGCCCGGTTGGCCACCGGGCAACCCCAGCGCATCACAGAAAGGGGGGGCCAGGTCAATGCAAAAAAAAAAGGGCCGGTAGGCCTCATTTCAGCTTTTCGTAATCGGGGCTGATCTGCGCCATCGATCTCCAAGATTGACGGTCCAGACGGGCCGCGATTTGAGAGGCGTGAGGGCGGGAACTACCGGCCCTCTTTCCCTCGCCCACCCCCGTTACCTCGCCCGACGCCTCCCTTCGCAAACGTCGACGGCGGCTCCGACGACCCCGCCAACGCCCGCCATCGCACGTCACCCGCCAGCGCCAAGGCAAGTGGGATAATTGCACAATGCACACACACACACACACACACACACACACACACACACACACACACACACACACAGAGAGAGAGAGGGTTCTTCTTCTTCTTCTTCTCGTCTTCTTATTCACGCGCGCCATTTCTCCTCCCCTGCCCGCCATCCTCCACCATCCGTCTACTTCTTCCTTTTCCTCTTCTTGTCTTCTTCTTCTTCTCGCCCGCCGTTTCATACCCCCTGTAAAACCCTGACCCCCTCGGGCCTGACCAGCCGGGGTCCACCCAGCCGGGCGTCATCCCAGCCTGGGTTCTTTCACGATTTATAAGGCTTCCAATCTTTCCGAAAAAAGAAAGAGAAAAACAAAAGTGGGAGAGGAAATTGGTGACCGTTTCCAGACCCTGCAAAGTCCTTTTTTTTTGTGAGGAAGCCTAGGGTGTGCGACAGCAGGACAGCAAACATTAAACCGCCACTACCTTTACCATATATCGCCCGCGGGCAGGAAGAAACTTCAGAAAAGGCCTTTGGGGGAGGGAAAGAAGAAAAAAAAGGGGGAACTACGCAGGAGTCGCAGAAAGGAGTTATAATTGCACTATGGCCCTATGGGGAAAGATACAGTTTGCAATTGCACTTCGGGCAACCTACCCCTGTCCAGAAAGCTGGGTTGTATACATTGGCCGAACTGCAATTTGAAACTGTATCTTGGCCCATTGTGCAATTATAACCTGTTTTTGTGACTCCCCCGTAGCTCCCCCCCTCCCCCCCCCAAAAAAGAAAGACTGTCGGCCTGGCTGCACTACTCTCCACATGCAGAAAAGACAAAAAATATGGGGGTGTATCATTGGGGAGTCATGGAGCAAGCCCCGCATCCCCGGTAGTAGAGGGCTCAGGGCGGGGGGAAATTGTTGAATTTTTTTTTTTTAATATCTTGAACTGTTCATTTTGGTTGGAGTTGGCACAGTAGGGCGAGCTGCCCACGTTTTGTAACATCATCGTTAGACTGTAAGGCCCCATCGTTCTCTCTCTCTCTCTTTTTTTTCCCAACTAAGCTATATTTATTGATTTTTTTAAATTTTTTTTTTTTCAAGTTGCTGTGCTACATTCTTCTCTCAAAGTCTTTCAAATTTCACCTTTCACTACCAACCTACCACTGCTCCTAAGGCTGTGATATAGAGGGGACCCCTGCAAGCATGGCTCAGATGGCTGTCTACCGCTCTCGGTGAAGGGGGTTCATTTCAGTTGTCTGGGCCTTGAGCCCGCGATCTGTATATCAACAGTTAGTAGGTGGATGAGCGTACCAGTCAGCCTCGTGGGCTGTCTTTCTCTCCATTGCAAGACTTCGGGCCTTGTTCGACACCACTTGAAAATACTTGAGAGTTTCAAGGGAGGCCTAACTCAGGGAGGGTGAGTAATTTTCCCGAAGTCAAACCCGTTTTTTCGCTCCACAGTCCCTTGCACCTACACTTGAAAACCTCCCCCTTGAACCCCAGGATCGATCCTTTTTTTTTTTTTTCCCTCGAATGGACAGGACCAATCCTCGAACGGAAGGGACAGAAAAAGGAAAAAAAGGAAAGGGGGGCCGCGCGAAATGTGGGCTAACGAAGCAGCGATAGCGGTGGTGGCGGCGCCTGGTCGTCATGGGCGGCTGTGTAGGACGCAACGTCGGGGTAGATGGACGCTGATCTCTTCCACGAGGCGCCTACCCTGCCAGGCACCATAGCTGTGTGAGAGCTATGGCGACAGTGCCCTGGCGTAGCCTAGACCTTGAGTGGGTAGGGAGTCCCTTGCACTCTTACGCCATGGCATCCTGGCAGCTCCGTACCAACGGTCGTACCTAACAGAATCTCGATACCAGAGGAGCTGTCCTCCCCTCAAGCCTTCTGCTGGAAAGGGGGGGCTCCTTTCTCACCATCTAAAGGCCGCGCGCTGTATTTCATGACACGCCATCCCGACTGCGTCGACTACTAGGAAAAGCATGGAAGGCGGAGCAGCGCATCTGGACGCAGTGGGAGAGCGTGCGGCTGCGGTGGCAGCGTTCCGGCATATCCAAGGGCTACAGCAAGTCTCGTCTGACCTACCTACGTCACAAGGCAGTCTGAAGTTCATTCACTTCATGTTATGTTTTTACTTAATTTGGTTGCTGCTTTGTCTTCTACGTTCTGTGTAGTTTTCAGTTTGATGTAGTTTACAATTGAAGGTCTTTTGTCCGTTACTTTTCAATGCCCCTAGCTCCTCTGCCCTTTGCCCGTCTTCTTCTCTCCCACTCGTTCCTCTCTTCCCTGCTCGTTCCCTTCCTTGCTCTTCCTGGTCTGTGCTCCCTTCGATTGTTCCGTCATCGTTCTGCGGCCGGCCGCCTGTGTGGGTAAAGCGATCCTCTGTTCCTTCGTTTCTTTTTCCACCTCGTTCCTCCCGCCCCGGGATATCTCGTCGGCTGCTGCTCTGCGGACCCCGCACTTGCTCTACTCTTCCTCTAGGTTGCTTCCCGTTTGACCGAGCGTTCCCTAATCCGCTTACGACTTAATCGTCTTTGAGTTCTATAATAGCTGGTTACGAGCGGTGTCGCTTCGTTCTCCTTCACTTCTCCCTTGCCTTCCCTCGCTTTCCGTTGACCTCCATGATCTCTCCTTCCGTCAACCGTACTTCTCCTTTGCTTGCTCTCCCATTACTAGTGCCTTTTACCATTCATTTTAGCCGGGCTGTGTTGTCGTCTATCACTCGCGTTGGTATTGAGTTCTCATGTATGATTGAGATTCACAGATTCTCGATATCCTTGAGCGCTGGGGTATGTTTGCAGTGGTTTAGGGTGATACTCGCAGGGTTGGGATGATATGAGAGATCCGGTGAAGAGCAAACTAGAGTTGTATCCATTGGGTGCGTGGTGGGAAACCCCATTGGGTGCGTGGTGGGAAACCCCTCTAGGCAACAAAGGCTCTTTACAGCGTTTCGGATAGTGAGGTTGAGAAGGTAACCGTAATGTCTTTTTCTCCCTCCAGGACCCTCCCAGCTCTTAGTCATTGAGATTGTTCTTTTAGTTTGATATTTTGTAGATCTCCAGAACTTGGATTCAATTTGTCGTAAAGCCCTGAAGCCCTATGGGTGGCAGCGCCATCAGCGGGAGTGGGAGACTCACTAGTGGCGGTGGGAACGTTTCCCGGGCGGCGGGCGCTAAGGGTAAAATCATTGCCAGCCATAACTGTGTTTGGAGCTACAGGGTCGTTTACGTTCTACGAGTGGTTGAACTTTTTAAGTATAGGAACAGTGACACAGGGTCACCCATGCCTTGAGTTGTGTGGGAAGTGTGCTACGCTCGACTTTCGGATTTTGTGCCACCAGGGGAAGTCTAGGTCGTATCTTCTCCGCTCATATATTCTGTGGGTGTGGTTATGCATCTCTGCCTGCCTTTTAATTTCCGAGGACTCTCTATATGTGGCCGTTTTCTTGGTTGTTTTCAATCGTTTATTTTCTGTAAACAATATTAGTACGCCCAGTTTAAAATTTAGTATGTACTACTTGGATTGAATTTTAGAATTGAATTGTATCTAAGAATTTAGTTTGCCTTTGGAAATAATTTTAGGGTTAAACTGTAAAATTTTCGTGAATTTGCAGATTATAGTTCGTAGTTCTTTGCCAATAGTGTTTCCATCCTAGAAACATGCCGGCCGGCATTTTCCTGTGCAGCAAGGATATTATACTGCTATAGATTTGGTTTGCATTTTTTTATTTTTGGAGATTCCTTTAAGGGAAACTGGACCTGGTTTCCAGAAGCCTAAGCTGAGCATTGGCCTAGGGGTGTGTTCCCGGGCCCCGGTGGTCTCCGTGGAATGCAAAATGTTATGTTTCTCCAAAAAAAAAAAAAAATCCGTTCAGATGACCTCCCGAGCCACCCTTGACATTTTTGCTGCACTTGAGTTTCAAGTGCGGACCCTAGAGATGCTAAATGTGAAAAGATTTTGGATTTCCAAACCGGTCGTAAAAAGGTTAGGGCCAGGCCCAGTGGAACGATGCCTCTTTGAAATCCCTGGTCCTTGATTTTCAAGTGGTGTAGGGGTGGAATGATGCCTCCATGAAAATCCTTGATTTTCAAGTGGTGTCAATAGAGACACTTGCCTCCTCTTTCTCTCTCCTAAATTTTTGACCCCTTTTTTTTTTTTTGTCACACACCTCACCTCGAAAACCCGTGAGATTTCAAGTGGTGTCGCATGGGACGGTCACCCCCTTTTTCTCTTCTTTCTCTCTCGTAAACTTTGAGCAGATTTTTGTCACACACATTCTTTTTTTATTATTATTTTTTTGTTGGTTTTGGGGGAAGTTTTGGTCACCTATCTTGATCTTATCCCACATTCAACGTCCCCAATGCGAAACTGCCACGTGGGCCAGTGTGTTTTTCCATTTTTTTTGGGGGGGGGGCGGGGGGGGAGGGGGGGGGGGGGGGCGGAGGAGAGGGACGGCCCAGTGAATATCAACAACCAGTTAGGACCCCACGGGAATGCGGAAAGGAAAAGCTTTGCCGTAGAGCTGTTTCCCGGACCCCACCACCCGCAGAAGAGGTCCTGGAAAGTCGCGATTTATTTCATGGAACCGTTTCCGAGGACCCCACAGGGCCCACAGTCTCCCCCCCTCTTTTTTTTTTTTTTTTTTTTCACAGCCCCCCTTTTTGTGGCCTGCAAGTGGCCAGGAATCCGTTTTCACTTCGTTCGTGGCCGCCTGGAAAAGTCCCGCGGGAGGGAAAATCGCCGCGATTATGTGCCGAGTGGAGAGTGTCAGGGGGGGGCGGTAGGCGACATCTCGAAAGTTTCCAAGGTCTCCTCCCCCGGTCAGAGGAGAAAGTGTCCGCCCACGGGTCTTGTTTCAGGAGCGCTGCCCCACCGTCACCCGCTGTGGGACCTCACCGGTTCCTACGCTCCCCAGCCGACCACCAGGACAAACCACCACTTCGAATCCTTTTCGGGATGGCGGGCAGGGGAGTTTCCTGTAAGGGAAAATTTTGACGACGTTGTTTTGCCGCAAAACTCACTCCGCGGTGGGGTCCCCTCGGAACTCTTTCCAGAGTTTCCAAAATAAATTCTTCCACCGGGCAGACGTCTTTTCCAACGGAATTCCTGTGGGGTCCAGACCTTACTGTAGCTGCAGTGCACAACATTCGAACTATCTGGAAGGTCGTCGTAATACATTCAAAATGTTCGATACCTCCGAATGTATTGGTTCAGCATACAGTTTAGGTACATGTAGAATGTTGAGTAGTGGAGCGGGGGCCCATGATCCTTCGAGGGCATATAAAGGAGGTGGACTAGGGTATGTTCAGATACATTCAGAATGTTCAACTTGGCTTTTGGCCAGTGGTGCAGCGAGCTGCACTTGCACTTGCATTCTTTTTTTTTTTTTTTTATGGGAAAGATAATTGTTTTGTATTTCAA
>BFEA01000785.1:527890-538342 GCA_003427395.1 Chara braunii
ACACACACACACACACACACACACACACACACACACACACACACACACACACACACACACACACACACACACACACACACACACACACACAGCCTGAGCAGTGTGATATCACACACACACACACTGAGCCTGAGCATTGTGATTATGGCACGTAGATTTTTTTGCATCCTGTGTGATTGGCCACATAGTTTTTTTTGCATCCTGTGTGAGTTGAAGGGCACTACTATGACTATGGTGGACTGAACATATATTCCAAACTTCCTAAGTGAGTGAAGAGAAAAGAAAGGAAAATGTTTCAATTTTGGATCTATTCATCTGGATGGAAAAGGGGTTGCTGTGGTGACTGTTTTAAGATACGTACACACATACCGCACTCTGCTCGGCGCTCGTGTCCATGCTTAAACAACTGTGAACATCAGCTTGCTTTCCTGCTCGGCGCTCGCGTTTCACCAACATGCCGTATGTCATCGATGTTTTCAGGAAGCTGTCACGGAAAGTATGTTTTGTGCTGCTGTGTGGACTATCCCCGATGCCATGACCCGCCACATCTTTTCTGTTCATGTCCCACATCCAACGTTGGGCCACGTCCTGGCGTACCCTCGATCCAACCGTCGCCATCCTTGCGGGATGAGGCACGGACACAGCAGCCTACGGCGGACAGCAGACTCACATGAACAACCTACCGTGAGCGTGCGCCATGCTGAAATTTTGTTGCCATCCTTGCGGGACGAGGCACGGACACAGCAGCCTATGGTGCAACGCTGTGTCCGTGCCTCGTCCTGCAAGGATGGCGACGGTTGGATCGAGGGTACGCCGGGACGTCCCCCAATGTTGGATGTGGGAGATGAACAGAAAGGATGTGGCGGGCGAGACATGAACAACCTACCGTGAGCATGCGCGATGCTGAAATTTTGTTTCCGGGACGAACAGTCGCTGATCTTGCAAAAAAACACACCCCTACTTCGGAATCAGGCCCCGTCATCGCCTGCCCATAGGGAGGGAACATTGGCTGTGGAAACCCAAGAAACGTGCTCAATGCTGCACTGTGATGGCTCAACTGAGATCCGGCTAGCATGTCAAAGGCATGCTTTGTGTCTCGAGGATTATTACACGAGAGTATAGGTCATCCAAGTCTCGTGTAATAATCCTCGAGACACAAAGCATGCCTTTGACATGCTAGCCGGATCTCAGTTGAGCCATCACAGTGCAGCATTGAGCACGTTTCTTGCACACGATGATGGTCAAGATTGTACTCGTGTACGGCACCCGGACATAGTATCACCTGTTTGAAGACGGGCTGGAACGGCATTGCCTTTACGACTGTGGTTGGCGTGCCTCTGTGTTTAGCATGTGGAAGGGTTGTAGGCTTGTAGCCCGTGACGCGGCGCCATTCGATACAGCAACTGCAACTGCGGAAATTGGATCTGGTTCTTCTGCACTCCACAGCCGAACCGGTCTTCGGTGTGCAGTGGTGGCCACTAGGCAATGCCTACCTATGTCCTGTTTGTAGACAGGTCTTTGCAAAAAAGTGTTATCGGTTGGGCAAGGATCTCAAGTGATCTCAAGTGCCTAGCCAGAAACGGGTACAACGGTCTATAAACCTTAGGCTATCAATTATCATCGATCGATCGATTGCCGTGCCTCCGTGTTATTAAACAGAACCATGCCGGATGGAAATCGACGAAATTTAATGCAAATGGACGGGCGCAGTGTTGACTGTTTACCGCCGCGAAGCGGCAGCCTATTTAATTTCATTTGGTGATCGCGGGGCTGGAACGGCAACGCCTTTCACAATCGTGGGCGGTGTGCCTCTGTTTCAAGTGTTCTAGCATGTCGACACATCATACCTCGTGCCGCCGCGCCATTCGATCCAGCTGCAGCAACTGCGGAAATTGGATGCGGTGCTACGCAACGCCATTTGTTATGCTGTGCCATTTGTGATGCTTGTCCTGTCCGGTGTGCAGTGGTGGCCACTACCTTGGCAACGCCTGCCATTCGCGATGCTGCACACATTCATGACACCGGTCCTGTCCGGTGTGCAGTGGTGGCCCCGCCAGGCAACGCGATGCTGCACACATTCACGACACCGGTCCTGTCCGGTCTCTGCAACCT
Organism: Chara braunii; assembly: GCA_003427395.1. Lineage (NCBI taxonomy): Eukaryota > Viridiplantae > Streptophyta > Charophyceae > Charales > Characeae > Chara > Chara braunii. Next base: position 530,003 of record BFEA01000785.1, read on the forward strand.
AGGAGTATTTGACGTGAGGATGGGATGGGAGGTGGTCTCCTATTCCTGGACACCCGTGGCTCACAGCTCCAAGTGATCACTGTGCACTCAGTGACTGGCCTCTACAACACCTTGGACATTTTTCTTTTTTTTTGGGGGGCGGGGGGGGAGATAAACGATGAGTAACCACGTGCACCGTCCATAGTCGTCTGCTCTGCCGGTGTGAGTACTGCTGAAAACTCTGTGAAGATGGTCCGTGCCCTGTTTTGTTTCTTCTTCCGCCCGTCTTCCTCCCCTTCCGTTTCTCCCGCCTCCTCCCTCCCCCAAAACAATGGACGGAGTACTAACAGCACACGAGTTATCATCATAAAGAGAACAGAGAAAATGTATCCCTCTCCATTTTTTCACTATGCCTTTTTTTTATGGTGTGCAAGTGGGCCGTTATTGCACATGCGGATGGATGTGGGTCAACGCGCGCGCTGAACCACATCAACGCGGTGAGGCTTGTACGTGAGAGGCATAGTAAAAAGGGAGCTGCAAGAACAAGTAAAAGGGTACCCCCAAAGAAAGCCAAATTAAAGATAGTCAAGAAAGGGAAAGGGGTATAATGGATCGATTTTGTTCTTCTCTGTGTTCCTTGCTAAAGAGGTGAAACTGTCCCATGATTGTTCAATTGGGCTCATCTCAAGTGTGCTTCATCGTCTGCAATTGAGGTAAATACACAGCTGCTTCGATTTTGGATCTGCTCATCTGGGTGGAACAGGGGCTGTTGTGGTGAAAGTTGTGTGTGTGCGTGTGTGTGTGTGTGTGTGTGTGTGTGTGTGTGTGTGTGTGTGTGGGTGGGTGTACGGATCGGCGAAAGGCAGAGGCTTGTGTGCTCATATACAGCACCTCGAAGAAGAAAGCTACCTTCTTCCCCCAAATACAACGTGCAGTCATTATAGCTGTATCTAGGCTGAAAAATGCCTCCAATACAGCTATAACGACCGTACGTTGCATTCGGGGGAAGAAGGTAGCTATGGCTGATGATTTCTAAGGTATGGCGCCTGGTGCGTGGCCTCTGCGCAGCCTCCCCTCAGAGGACCAGTCCTCCCCTTTACCTCTACGCAGCTCTTCTGTAGCTCCTCTGCGCGGAGCGCCTCTGCATCTTGGAGTGCTGGACTGCACTACCTTGCAGTCTGGTGGCTCAAGAACGAACTGAAGTCTACCTGCCTACTGCTGGGCCAGCCTCTCCTATGTACTTCTGGGACCACCACCGCCGAACCCATTCTCCCTCCCTACCTCCTTCCCCCAAATACAATGTACGGTAATTACAGCTGTATTTGCGGCATGTTTCAGTCCAGATACAGCTATAATGACCGTACGTTGTATTCGGGGGAAGAAGGTAGGCCATCAATTCGGATCAGTGTCCAATGGCCTGTGAAGAAGGCCTGTCCTGCTGAGTTGCCCCTGCTCCCAAAACGGTGGCCTACCGTCTTCACGCCCGGTCATTATAGCCTGTATTTGGCACAACTGGCGGTCCAGATGCAGCGATAATGACCGGGCGTTCTATTCGGGTGACGACGGTTGGCTCAGTCCTAAGTTTGCGTCCTCCCCTGCTGCCTCAGCAACTCGGGGCCTGGGGGAAAAAGCGGACACAGGCCCAGCCACAGACTGACTGGCTGGGCGAAAAGGTGAGCAGTATGCGCCCGAGGTCCGGACAGGACAAACCTGTGTCCCTGTTCGCACGGAAGTACGGAAAATGCCATCTATCTAGACTTTCATAAAAGAAAACTGTAATAAGAAAAAAGAAGCAGAGCACAAAAGCTGCATTCAGGAGGTCCTCGGTCCGTTTCCCGATGCCTTCCATTTGAATCCCGGCCACCCCCTGTCGAGCTCCCCAGCTGAGATAGTCAGCTTGAAACCCCCTGTTTGGCTGGTAGAGCGGCGTAGTCCCATTCCTTGTACCCATCGGTGCCGCCTTTCAGGGTTTCCTTAAAGACCGATTCACTCTGCGTAGATCGACTGAACGTCAGAGGTTAGGTTCAACCCTTGACGGGATAGGCTCAACCCATAACCCTTACAGTAACTGTACTTCGGTGCATAGATATAGATATGGATTGCTGTGCTTAGGATCAAGTGGACTTTTATAGATGTACTCATGAGGTTAGGTAGTGTGAGGCATATTTGGGAGAAGAAAAAAAGGGGAAAAAGGAAAAACTGAACAAAACTGAATCTGAGAACAGGCAGAACGCTATGCGGCTGGAGTCAGAATAGACAAAACAGGCAAAATACGCACATGCCAGACCTGACTAGTCCGTGCCGTCCCCTTATGTTGCAGCAACTCGGGGCCTCGGAGGAAAAGCGGACCCAGGCGTAGCCACAGACTGACAAGCCGAGCGAAAAGGTGAAAGAGTATGCACCGGAGGTGCGGACAGGACAAACCTGGGCGTGTTCGTATGAAAGTACGGAAGACACTATCGTTTTTTTTTTTCTTTTTTCTTTTTTCTTTTTTCTTTTTTCCCCAAAGCCCTTGTGCAAAGCCTCTATCCCGGTAGTGGTAAGAGAACCACCGACTGGCATAAAAGAAAATTGTGCTGACATCAACAAAATACGATGTAGTAGAAAGCAAAGCAAACTGAACAAAACTGAATCTGAGAACAGGCAGAGTACTACGCCTGGGGACTGAGAACCGAGAAAATGCTCACACACTTGTCTAGGAACCCACTCTCGAATGCCCTGTGTAGATAGGTGAAAAAGCCTCAGAGAGGCCTTCACGGCCAGTGGGCCTGGCCACATAGATGTGCGGGCTCTTGGTGCTGGTGAGGGAGAGGGGGCAGCATGCTGCGGCTGACAAGAAAGAAGGCTGCATCAGAGGACTGCCACTCTGCTGTGCCATTCTGCGAACATGCAGATGCCATTCCTGTACCAGCCATGCGCCATAATCGCTGCTGTAAATGATCCTCACAAAGAAAAAGGGAATCGACCACTTCCAGCCTCGGCCATGAGAACTGTGACTCATCTTTGCCTCTTTTTTTTTTTTTTCCCTTTTTTCTTTGCCTTAATTTCCTTTTCCCCACCGGCTTTATTAGCTGCCGGACTATGCCGTCCACTCGGACCTCTCAACCAGAATGGGGAGGAGCGTGTGTGGGTTTGTTGTACTCAGTTTTGACTTGCCGGGGGAATAGGAACCGGACTGTCGCTCCCCAGAATGGCAGGAGCCAGAACCGAGAGGTTCTGACATAAAAAAAAAAAAAAAAAAAAAAAAAAAAATCTTTTCCCCACCGGCTTTATTAGCTGCCGGACTATGTTACCGGAGTGGCCTGGGCCGAAGTCCCACTAGCAAAGAGGATAGGATCAAGCTCCTGAATCTGGACCTTTTTTATGCAGAGATGCCGAAAAGCAGTTCAATCTCTATTTCCTGCACCTCTCCACAAACACGTCCAGATTCAGGCATTCTATCCGATCCTCTTTGCTAGTGGGACCACGCCCCTGGGGCCTGGACCCACTAGCGAGGTATTCTACGATGTGTGACCCAATTTTATGGCTTTTTGGAAAAGACAAAGTGATTTTTTATTTTCATGAATGGATCGTTTTCTGATTTAAAATGAATTGGAATGGCACATAAAACAAAGAAGAACAGCTGTGCACCCAAATTCATGGGTTGGTACGATCTCCTTCACGTAAGTCTTCATAGTGATGTACCGTGGCAATAAAAAGTGTCCACGAACACAGCCACGAGGATGAACAAGTAACGGGTATGGGGATACATTCATCACCATGTATCTCATGAGGCCTCTAACAGGCCATCCGACAGACGCGGAGGCGTTCCTGTCAGATCCGCCACAATATTTGAATTTCACATTTCAAGTTCGATTTCTCACAGCCCAAAAAAAAAAAACGAAGTCTGGAAATCATCCCCCCCCCCCCTTTCGGGTCCATAAAATCCAGACTTCCCGCCCACGCAAAGCCACGAGCTATCATGTCCAACTTTTTTTTTTTTTTTTTTGTCGATGCATCTCATTGGATGGAGGCGGCCATCTTTACAGTCCCCGATCGGAAACTACCAGGCCGTCAAGATCGTCGAGATGCGATGTATTCGACGGCTGTACTGCGTCACTCGAGGCCACACGTGATTGAAATCCTGCACGGAGTGGTAGAATACTTCGCTAATGGGTCCAGGCCCCTGGGACCACTTGCCCGGTTGGCCCAAAAATTTCAAATAAAATAAATCCTCGGTTTTTTATTATTATTATTTCTTTTTTTTCCAGGGACCATCCTTGGCGCTCTTGCCCGGACGGGCTGCCCTCTCAAGCATGGTGACCCAGGCCCGGGGCAAGGTCCCACTTGCACGTATTAAGAGATTCTGGCCGTTGATCTTTGTTATCTTTGGTCAATATCGCTTAATTCGTGTAAGTGGGACCTAGCCCCCGGTTGGTAACACAGCTGCCAGATCCGCTGTAGCGTCTTTGACATGCCTCCGTCAAGTAGCTGCGAGTGTGAGCCTGCTTTGACTTTGCCATGCATCAAACAACACCATGCTCTTTGTCCCCTTCAGATCTGGCTGCAGCACACAACACTCTAATACTCTACTCTTATGTGTGTCTGGAACACGGAATCACCCCGAGTACATCCAAAATGTAACTCCTTTGAATGCCCCTGGTCCGCATGTGAGCCCAAATGCATAATGTTTAGTAGATCGAGGCCGTTTGTCCCCAGGAAGTCATCCAACAACAAGCAGACTATCACTCACCCGCCATGGAGGAAGTAGGATAGGGGAAGCAGGTCCGACACCTGATGCCATTGCGGAGAGACGAAAAGTTATGCCCCGGCCCAGCTACTGAAACAAAAATGGGAACTGCCCCGAAAGGGAACGCATGAGTAAAAGGCTGTGATGCTTCTTCTCGCTTTTCTCGATTAACCTACCATTACTTGCAGTAGAAGAGACTGTAAGGGACCGAGGGTTTAGGGGTTTCGGCTATAATCCCCAGCTCCCAGTATGCCAAAGTACCAGCAAGTTTTACGACTGATCAGGCGGTCAGAGGTTGAGTGAAGAGGTACAGAGGGCTGAATGGAGAACAGGGCTACAGTCCAAGCCCCCACAGCTTGTAGCAGTCTCAAAAGATACCCTGATGTTGTCTGACATGGTTTATCATTCTTTAACAGGGTCTCAAACAGGGCTTATGAACTCATGTTCCAGAGGGGGTGGGGTTGGGGAACGGGAGGGTTATTTCAACTTATTTGCCTACATGCACTAGGGTCCACTCACGGTGATATAGCACCTGCTTCCATGATTGAACTTCCGAGGGTAGGAGCCACGGGACTCGGGTTACTACCACCTAATCAAGGCTGACATGTTGGCAACTAACACAGGTTGCGGAGTGGTTGTGCAACCCCACTTGCTAAATTTCTTCCATAGAGGGCGGGCCACGCAGCTACCAGTCGCCGTATTCAGATGTCTGTTAGGAATCCTGAGGGTTGTGAGCATTTGTAGGACCTTTGTGGCAGCCTACTTCATGAGTAGTTCCTTAATAGGTCATTAGATTTTCGCAGACTGATCTCAGCCGAAGCCGGGTAATGGGCCCGGTATCGCAAATGATCTCAAATGTTCTCAAATGTTTTGTACAATTCGATATGGGACGCTGGGCCCGGTTCTCAGCACGTGCTGCTCCCCACGAATAGATTGGAGCATTTGTTTTTTAAAAAAAAATAATAAAAATAATAAAAATAATAAAAATAATAATTAAAAAAGAGATGTCTGTATAAAGTTACTATAAACAAGTAAGCATGTGCAAAAAAGAGCGTTGAATAGAAAAGGAGATTGATATGAGGGTGAGGGTAAGAGGCATTCGGTGGTGGGTGCAAAAAAGAGCGTTGAATGAGAAGGAGATTGATATGCGGGTGATTGTTGCAAGAATGAGACGAGGATTAGACGACCTATATGGGTGTATAGAGGGAGGCATTGACAGGATGAGAGGCCCGTGAGATTGCTAGAACAGCCCCCCCGGGCCAGGCCTTCCCTGGGGACCCATCTGTTGCGTGACTGGGTGCTGCTAGGAAGCTTCCCGACCAACAGAAGTATCCCTGGGGAGGCTATGGTATGGGAAGTGGGTTTGGTTGTAGCAGTCCCCCCCTTGATAGGCGCCTAGGGCCGCAAGGGTAAGGCTTTCCTCTTCTCTTACAATCAAACTGTACTTTGGTTTTCAGGCTTGTCGGTGATAAGCAACCGGACTGATGCCCCCCAGAATAGAAGGGGCAGTTTTGTTTTGTAAAAAAAAAAAAAAAACAAGTAAGCATGTTGTTCAGGGACGATGGAGCCTTCCCGAGAGTGATAGTGGTGTCTGCTCTTATCAGCACCACTATCACCACCTCGAGCTGTTTAAAAAAAAAAAAAAACCCTCGACAGACTGTCAGTTCACGGCCCATCACAAGCCAGCAAAACACTTAACAAAACAAAGAAAGGTCTGTCACAGCCAAAAAATACACTCCAGACACGCCGCTGGCATGATGAGTCGGTGAAACTCCGACCAAACAGTTTGTCACAGCCCCTCGTTTGTTGTCCTCTTCTCCCTCTCTGCCTACGGTTTACCGGGAAGCTCTGTTTGAATATATATATATATATATATATATATATATATATACGATATATATATTCAAACATATATATATATGTCGTCACAAAGAAGCAGTGCGGTCCCTCAAACGACAAATAACAGCAATTTTGTGGAGGGGTAACAGCGAGCTTACTAATGTTATACACAGAGCAGTATGGACAACCCAAGGACAGAGGAGGTTTGGGTATTCTGGACCCGGGCACCCAGCTCACAGCACTAATGGTGCAGTGGAGCAAGAGATTGGTGTTCACTCACGACCTCCCTTGGCGTGCCCTGGCGCTAGAACAGATCGCCCGGCTCGTTCCACAAGCCCCTCGAACAGTAAACCCCCTGTCTTGGCTGGAAGATCGCTTTTGGTCCTTGCCTCGACGCTCCCGTGCTAGCCAGGACCCGAACCGGGATACAGTCCGCAGCGATCTCGTAAAGGACGATTTCTGGATCCGCTGCATGAAAGCCTGGCGCCAACTACCGTTGCCAGACAGAACCGGGCCAACCAGATGGGAGGAGGTGGCTCGACAACCCCTGTTCGGGAACAGAAATATTACAGATCGACAAGGGAGGGTCTATCGTAGCTCCGACCCCTTGTGGAACAGCTGGGTAAAAAGGGGCATAACTAGAATTAAAGACATCCGGGACTCAGAGAACAAAGGCTGGAAGATAGAGTCACAGATGAGGACATTGCTTAAATATTGTCATAATATAGAAGGCAACCTGGAGAGCTTGATCTTCGCGGTTCCCCTAGAGTGGGTGTGTATTTTGCGAAAAGGACCAAAGCTGATAGACGGGGACTGGGTGGCGGTCCCCGGCGATCCAGAGAGTGTGGGAAATGTAGTAACAAGGCACACCGAGGAAATGCTGATTAATCTCTTCCACAAAGAAAACGATAACAAATTAACCAAATATGCCCCAGACGTAACGAGATGGTATCGGAACACTGATCTGTACAGGATCCGGGTGCTACGGGATAAGGGGGCTTGCATGGTATACCAGTCGGGGACCTGCATTGCGGATCTCCCCTTTGATCCGGAGGAGTGGCAGTGGCCCCCCGCGCGCAGAACCCCAAAGACACGGAATGTGAAACTCTACAGCCTGACAGTGAAGGCCACCTATCGCTTGCTGCGCCCTAAGGTGAACTTGAAAGATATCGTAAAAACCCGGTGGAGATCCCATCTGAATGTCGGGGTTGATGCCATCCGCCCCATTCAGTGAAGCTAGCCTCACTGCAGTGGCAGATAGAGCACTGCTGCCTCACCACCAATGACTGGCTAATAAACCGCACCTACCTGGAACAAAAAGGACTGGCACTCCCGTGGTGTAAATCATGTCACGCGGCAATCCCCTCCCGAAAGATCCCGGAAACCATCGAACATATTTTCTTACAATGCCCGGGATCTGTTCTTACATGGCGATGGTGGGACAGGATTTGGAGGCTGCTGGACACCGGCACAAACTGGTCATGGGACTGGAGGACGATCCTGTGTGAGACACGGACCTCCCCTGCATCCAGTACCTTCGAAGAGAATATGTTTAAAATAGGAAGGAGAGCGGTTATGTGGGCGATCTGGAGGAGACGTTGTATGCATGTCATGAAGGGAGTCCGCATAGCCGGGGAGGAAATGAAGGTCAAAAGTTCGCTGGATGTATGCCAAACAAAGGAAGAGATAGAACAAAAAATCAGACAATTTTCAGGGGACTGGCTGGGCGGTGCGGACGGAGGCCGAATCGCTTTCATCAAGTGGGATGGAGGCCAAACCCGGAGCAACGAAGC
>BFEA01000785.1:543421-571641 GCA_003427395.1 Chara braunii
GGGGGGCAAGGGGAGGTTGGGGAGGAGGGAGGAGAAGCGGTGGATGGAGGGAGGGATCGTCTGGGACTCTCAGTGGTGGAGGGGGGAAGGAACTGACAGAAGGGAGGAAGGAGGAGGATGGAGCAGGATTGCAGGAGGAGAATAACGCTCTTGCAAGGAAAGGCGTTAGTGGAGGGGAAGTAATGGGGACACAATTGGAGGGAGACAAAGATCTGGTCGCTACTAGAGAAAGGACGGACGGGCAGCCTGGCCAACCTCCGTTTGGTAAACGTTGGATCACGAATCCTAATGGGTGTGTTTGCAACAGCTCAATGTCACCTTGGTCCCTGTGGGTGAAAAGGGGGGTATTGAGAATCACGGATCTTTTTTGTTTTCATTATCATCAGCTCAGTAGCAGTACAGTAGATATGCAAGCACAAGGATGCTACATTGCCGAACCCGGTTTTCGGCAGGTGCTGCTCCCCACCGATCGATGGAGCCTTCACCCCAGGGGCCCACTTGAGGAAGATGCTCCTATCACTCCCTCTTTTAACTTCATATACGGGAAACCTACTTAACGAGGTGATAAGAGCATCCTCGGTAAGTAGGCCCTGGCGTCGAGGGCTCCATCTATTGGTGGGGAGCTACACCTGCTGGAAATCGGGTCCAGCGTCCCTGTACAATGATGAAACTGTATCTGCTGGAAATCAGGTTCAGTGTCTGTGTGCAATGGTGTGAATGTATGTCCCAGAAAACGGCTCCAGCGTCCCTGTTCATCGAGTCCATAGAGTCTCCAAAACAAATTGAGGCATCAATCCAATCGACCGAAACCCTAACCATGATGTGATGTGTATTATAGTGATGTGATTTGTATCTGCTGGAAAGCGGGTCCAACGTGAAGCCGAGGATCCGGCCCCTCCTCTAGCTCCCAAACGATCGCCAGCATGTCCTCACTTTTGTCCTTCAGCGATCTCTCCCCCTTCGACCTCTGGCTCCATTTGCAGCCGCATAGACATGTCCCTCACAATCTCCTATAGCCATCGGCGTCCGTTCTCCAAGGTAATCAGCCATTCGTTTGCTCCAGTATGTAGCTCCCTCTCCAAATTCTCCACCATGGTAGTCATGGCTTCAGAAACCAAGAATTTGGAAAAAGGTTGAGAAATTGAGATTGACCCTACGTTATGTTCACCGACTGTCACTCAATTTGGAACAAATTATCATCTCAATTCCGTTAGCATGTGTACGATCCTTGAGGGAAGGACCAAAGTTTGAAGAAGCGGACTGGGTAATGGGATTTGGTAGTCATAATGGAAACTTGAGGGTGGGACAGTCTCCTGGACAGGTTGTTCATGCTTTGCCACAAGGACCTCTAGTGAGCATCCACAAGATGGATAGGGTATGTTCACCGACTGTCACTCAATTTGGAACAAATTATCATCCCAATTCCGTTAGCATGTGTACGATCCTTGAGGGAAGGACCAAAGTTTGAAGAAGCGGACTGGATAATGGGATTTGATAGTCATAATGGAAACTTGAGGGTGGGACAGTCTCCTGGACAGATTGTTCATGCTCTGCCACAAGGACCTCTAGTGAGTATCCACAAGATGGATAGGGATCATTTTTTATTACCATGTCCTTTGGACACTGTGACTTTATTTCCCTTCTCTCACATCTACCGCATTCGGGTGTTGTTCATTTCGGCATCCAAAGGCTGGAAATTTATCCCTGGACCCATAGGTTGTCAAGGCAGTCTCCCAGTTTGCCTTCCTCCCTCAACAAATCCCCAAACCTCTCTACAAGGCCTCACACTCCTGCCATTTGCAGGTTACAGGGCAACGCCCCAGCTCCAGGCCGTGTCGTTCTGGCATCGGCAAACCAGGGGCACAGAACCAAGCAACTCTGCAGTTATTCCGAATTCGACCATCTTTGAAATCCTGTTTCCCAAATGAGGAAGAAGGTCATATGCCGCCAAGAATTCCAGAACACTAGGAAGTTTTTTTTTTCTTTCCTTCAGATGCCACCAAGAATTTCAGGACACCAAAAAGCTTAACAATGATGATGAAAAACAGTGCTATATCAGCAAGCCTGGCATGGTAATCCTAAAGCCATTTTTATTCCTTCCTTAACCAGGACATTATCTCTCAGAGACAACATCCTCCTCGCCAACATCTACCTTGGTTGTCCTGTTCACGCCACCAAGACTATTCCGCCCCCATAGACTGTCAAGGTGGCCCTCCTCGGATTGCCAGCGGAAAGCCTTCCTCCCTCAGCAAATCCTCAGATATCTCTTCAAGGCCTCACGCCCTTGCCAATTGCAGGTTACATGGTTGCATCCCAGCTCCGACCAGCGTCGTTCTGGCGTCGGCACACCAAGGACACAGAACTAAGACCACCCAACAGATGCCATCCGATACTGTATCATCTGTTAAAATCAATATCCTGGATGAAAGAGAAAACTAGAAGCTGCCAATAATTAAAAAAACACCAGACTGCTTGACATAGCATTTTGGTTAAAACTCAAAACATTATCTTCCCCCCTCTTCCTTTTTTCGTCCCTCTTACCCACTGTTGCCTCAGCCGATGAGAAGGACCAATTAGTCCTTCCTCTTCGGCCCTAACTTGGTGTAGTCCCGCTTCCTTTCCCAAAAGTATACAATTCCCACCCAGAGTATACCTTTGTCTCCCCCTACCCTAGTCTGCCCCCGCTGGGAATAAATACCCAGCCCCATAATAGCTGTCTCTTATACACATCTAGATGTGTATATGTGCTAGTACCCCCTGTAGGGCTTCACCCCCCGCCTTGTGAAACCCCTATAAGGCCAAGCTCTCCCTGACCCCCACCACATTTCCCAATTGAAGAGAATTAAAATGTGCAACGGAATTAGAGAATTAATTGGAAACTGTTTAGACAAGAGCCCGACGTAGTCGTCGGGAATATTAGGAATACACTGAAGGAAACAATGAAGATTTGACCCCACCACATTTCCCAATTGAAGAGAATTAGAATGTGCAACGGAATTAGAGAATTAATTGGCAACTGTTTAGACAAGAGCCCGACGTACTCGTCGGGAATATTAGGAATACACTGAAGGAAACAATGAAGATTTTTAGAAACTCATATAGATGGAACAAATCATTACGTAACCTGTGTGAAACAACATGAAAAGTAAGAATAATTAATAAGTGATTAATTAGTGAGTTCTTTGTATTTTTATAAAGATTGTAGGTATCTTACGATACCTTTAGGATTTTAACTGAGATTTCCGAGTTTAAAGATAGGATAATCAGCGATATTAGTTATAGAAAGTAATTTTGGTTGATAATTTGGTTGTTACTTCGATATGGTTATACCATTATAGATAATAATCGGGATAATATTCAGAGCTGATTGAAGAGGATGATGAAAGTGATGATGAAGATGATTATAGTAATGATGAAGATGATGAAAATTATTTTTTATGGACTACAAGATTTCTGCCTCCTCCCCTTCTATGCCCTCCTCCTTACTCTTTATTCCCTTCTTTCCTCACCGTTTTGTTCATCCCTACCATCCCCCGTCTCCTCCCCCCCCCCCTCTCTCCCGCGATACACTTCCCTTTCCGCCACCCTAACCCTAGCCAAACCATCCATTGCGATAGCATCCACCCATGTTGAGTGCAAGCGAATCCAACAAACGAGACAGCTACCGGTTAGCGCAGGAAAAAGGAGAGTGCACTGAAGGTGATAAGGGAGGGAAGAATGAAAAGGGCACAAGAGTCAGAAAGAGAGAGATCAGAAAGAAGGGAGCAGAGACTGGAGAAAGGGATTTGGACAGGATGATCATATACAGTAGGAGTAAGACTACCCACTCTCCCCTTTTTTTACTTGTTCACCACAACTGTTATAAGGAAGACAATGTCGATGATGATGTGATGTGACTAAGGAGATGATGATTGCATGTCGTGAAGACATTACTGATGCTTCTACCATTTCTAACCCATTGCTCATGATGTCGATGATGTTGATGATGTCGATGATGAAGATACCGATGTATCAGCCCCGCGGATGACGAAGACCTCTCTCTATTGCTTGATAGTGCTGCTTGTAAGGCGCGAAGATAAAAACAATCCGCCGGTTGATGGAGGGAAAAAAAAAAAAAAAAGTTAAGAACCCGAATATCACTTTACTCCTTATCCCCCTCCACTCCTCCTCCATCCTGTGGGACACACTGTACTCTTCTCCCTCTTGCTACGAGACGACCTCCTCCACCAAAATGTGCAAGATGAAGAGCACAAATGATTCCTCCTCAAGCAAGACCTAGTAAAAAGCCTTACTCCCCCTAACACGGCATGCTAGCCCGTAGCATCACGAGTGAGAGGCACAAGACAGCGAGATGGCACTACAAATGCTTTCAACCGCCAGGAGATAGAGACTTGAAGTGTTCACCCCCGATCATCTCGCGGCTTCGCCCAGCACATCATGTTCGTGGATGATCCAACTCGCGCACAGCTTCGCCACTCAGCGACTCCCTGCATCGCCACGTGCCATCTCACAGCAGCACCTGACATAGCCTCGCACACTAGCGCCCAGCGTCGCCGTGCGTTACCGCAGAGCAATACCCGGCATGACCGCGCATCGTTGCGCAGCAGCACTTGGCCTAGCGGCGCGTCATCCCACAGCAGCACTGTGCCGTCGCATATATCTCCGTGCTCCGCATGCGGTTTGTGTGTTGTCGGTTACTATACCGGGTCCCTGTTGTTGTGCTGATTCAGTAGACTCGAAGTGGTTCAGTCAATTTTGAGGCTTCCTCCAGTTTCCACCATCGACGCTGACCAGCGTCTTCAGCTTTCTTGCCGCCCTGTCTCCGGCGGCGGTTATGGAGGTTCTCGCATGAGCAAGGTGTGCCGAAGGACAGCAATACCCTGCCCAGTTCCTTCCTAAGTCCGGCTTCCTCACTCTGCCAAGAGGCCATGTCAGCCTATGAAATTGCAATAGCTAGCGCCCAGTTGCCCCTCCCCGCGTGGCTGGAGTTTGCCGCTGCCCACTCCTTGGAGCCCTATTTTTTTGCCCGAGAGCCTGAAACAGAATTTTCTTTTATTCCCTACATGGCAACATACCTGAGAACTCTTCCTACAAAGGCAGGTTCTCTCAAATTCTTTCATCTTTCACCATAGCGTAGTTAAAAGAAAAGGGAGAACAAAGGAAAGGCAGGTTTTTGAACTGACGCAAACTAGAGACTGGTTTTAGGAGAAACCGATCACAACAGCTCTGAGGGCAAAACAGAAAAGAAAAGAAAACATGGACGAGCCCTAGAAATTGTACGATATTCTAGAGGCGGGTTGTTCTGCTAAAAAACAAAAAAAAAAGACACAGGAGACGCTGAGTTCGCTTTTTGACAGTTCCCGTTCTGCAGCACTGTTTCGACTCGTCTTTAATTTCCTTTTCGGCTCTGTGCCCCATGGATTCTGTCTTTTTTGCTAGATTTTTGGTTTGACTTTCCTCCATTCAACGTCGTTCAAGTTGTCCGTTCTTTCGTGTGGCGCAAGCTCTCAGTTCCACCTACTAAGAGTTTTAGTCCATAGATCAAGGGTTCGACGGCCTGTCACTTGTAATCTGTGAAAGTGGAAGCTCGGTCCTGTTGATTCAGTTTGACTTCCGACTACCATGACAACACCATCTCCGTGACGGTTCTCTCACCACCGCCGGGATAGTGGGCTTACGCAGGGGCTATTCTTCCAAAAAAAAAAAACAAAAAAAAAACAACAACAACAACAACACCATCTCCGACTGCCATGGGCATGAACCTGTATGGTAAACAGGTCAAGAATTGAACTTGTCAGCTTTTGAAGACGAACCCTCCAAACCATGATGAAAAGATATTGGGGGTCAGGGCCCACTCATTGAATCACAGTTCGTTTTGTTTTTGATTTCTTCGTGGGTTTTCATGCCAAGTTGCTCCCTTAGTGTGGACATAACGCCAGCGTGGCCCGACCTAAAAGTGTACTTGCACAAGTGGGCCCTGAACTGCAATTATTGGATTCAAATTTTTGACACACTAACAAGTGAGTACCGCTTTGTCAGCTTGCAGCCACTGTCACCTGCCGTCAATTAGGGTTTAATTTACCCTCTGTGTACATCGTAACAGGTCTTGCGCTGGGAAAAAAAAGGGTAGACTTGATCAGACGCCCGTAGGATGGGGCAGACGAGGTCTTTTCTTATCCCTTTTTTTTTTCCTTTCCTTTTTTTTTTGTTTGTTTTTCAAGACCCACCCCAGAAGTCTGTCCTTATCCCGTGTAATCCATTTTTTGGAGTTTTCCTTGTGGGTCTGTGCCAACAGGGGTCTGTTCCAGTCCTACTAAGATGTCTGAGTCACCCTATCTACAAGGGTCCAGGCCATTCCTGGTCTGTGTGCAGTCTGCTAAGTCTATTGTGACAGAGAAAGATGTTTTTTTTTTTAATTTTATTTTTTAAGGTTTGATCTGTAGGTATAAGCTGGGTTGGTTTCTTGAACAGTGCTAGGATAGCTTGGTTTTGGTTTCTAACTAGCTCAAGGGTTTTCTCTAACAGTTGTGTGTATCATCTGTGCATTAGCTTGACTCTAGGGTGTTGTTGTGGGTAGCCCTTTTTTTTTCTTTTCTTTTCTTTTTTTCTTTTTTTCTTTTCTTTTTTTTTGGAGAAAACATCCATGCTGGATGTAGAAGGGGTGCTGGTAAGAGCAGACACCCCTTCTACTAACCCCACTATTGGATGGCTCCATTCCATGGGTGGGGAGCTGCACTTGCTGGAAACCGGGTCCAGCGTCCCTTAACATCCTTAAATGTGAGCCAAAATTACATCTTTTGTGGGCGCATCCCATATCCCCGTAGCCATCAGTTAGTCTGCTGTTATCTAAGATTTCAGTCGTCATAAGCCTTTAAATGAGGAATCCTAGCACTGTTCCTTAACAGGAAGCAGTGTCGGGTTGTCACCGGGCTCAGAAGCAGGTGAAAGATTTACACAGAATGTGCTCTTTGTATGCAGTCTAACCAATGTTCCATATCTGATGACCACTTGTCCTCATACCGAATGTAACCACTGTATGCTATCTACCGGTATCCCTTGTCTGTTGATCCCTTGTTCCCAACTGGATGTAGCCACCGACCCGTGTCTGTTGTTGCTCTTATCCTCATGAACTCTTGTCTTGAAGCCGCCCAGTTGCCCCCATCGTCTGCAGCATCTGGCGGGACAGCGGGGTGATTTAGGGTAGAGGGTCGAGAGGGGACGGGAGGGGGATGATGATGGGGGTAGCAGGTGGGTAATGGGAAAGGTTACTGCAGGAAGGAAGCGAGGGCCATTGTGCGATGGGGTTCTAAGGGATGAGCAGAAAATTGCTCGGGAGGAACGGGACTGCAAAGTCATCCAGAGGTCTTCTTTGCCAGCCAGGCTCTCCTGCCCTCCAGTGTTTCCATTGTATGTTGAGGTCATCTTGAAGTTCAGAAAAGACATGTTGAGGATCCTGCCAAATCAGGCAAAACGATTCCCGAATAGCTTCCTTGAGAGTGGGGTCTTTTTCATCGTGATACTCCTGTTTCATGATCTTCCAGGCACTTTGAGTACCGTATCTGATTTCTTCTTCTATCTCCTGTTGTGCTCGCTGCAGACCGAATTGGTGATCTTTTCTCTCAAAGGAGCACCTCGCTCTCCAGGCTTGCATGATGACATGTAGCCTCATATATGAGAAGAGGTTAGTGGCGAACGGAGTCCAATGTGCAAGCAACTGTTGGTTTTTGCCCAGGAGGATGAGACCCAGGTCCCACGGGATGTGCAGGCACTTTGAGTACGGGATCTGATTTCTTCTTCTATCTCCTGCTGTGCTCGCTGCAGACCGAATTGATGATCTTTTCTCTCAAAGGAGCACCTCGCTCTCCAGGCTTGCATGATGACATGTAGCCTCATATATGAGAAGAGGTTAGTGGCGAACGGAGTCCAATGTGCAAGCAACTGTTGGTTTTTGCCCAGGAGGATGAGACCCAGGTCCCACGGGATGTGCAGGTTCATGAGCGAGTGGAATGCTGCGTCCCACCACCTCCGTATTTGGGCCACCATCGGGCACGCCAGCAGGCAGTGTTCCAGAGTTGCCCTGGCACAGTAGGTGCAGATGGGGGACAGCAGTCCTTTTTGCTCGAGGTCTGTTCTCGATACGAGCCAATCGGGGTGGGCAGACAGCGGTGTAAGATTTGCCATTGTAGAGACCTGAGGTTTGTAAGCATTAGTTTGGCATACTTGGCCCAGAGGAGGCTGTGGAGCAGCAGTGGGTTGAGTGGTGAATCTCGCTCCCATCTTTGTGAGATCGTTCGAGCAATCTGCTGCTGGGGCCGAGCTGCTCTGTACCCCCCTTTGACTGTGTAGTCCCAGATGTGCAAGGTCTGTTGGCCCGTCCATTCCCATTCATCCGGGTCAAAGCAGCGTTGAGCAATGGGCATAGCCGACTCGTAAGCCTGAAAGCCTTTGTCCTGGTTGCCCACCACTCTCACATTGATCAGGCCCGCCCAAAATTCTGTGGTATCCAAATCCTCATTCCGAACCAAGTGACAAAGCCGCGTTCCTGGGGTGCGCAAGCCGAAAGCTTCCAGTGTGCACCTCCCGCAGTCCGTGTTGTGCACCCTGTAGACATTCTCCGGTCTGGGCAGGTCTATATATCTAACCACCCAGTACTGTGGTTGAATCGTCGGGCCTATTTCAAGGGTTTGCTGCCAAGCTAGAGGGATTGCTTCCATCAGTTCATGGACCTTTTCTTTGACATTCCTCGCATGCTTCAGCTTGTCCCTCAACCACTCCATCGAGGCTCATTCCTGCACGACTGGGTCCCAGAGATCGCCCACTGTATAGATTCCTTTTTTTGCCCAGGTGAGCCACAATGAGTTAGTTGTGAGCATAAATGGGTTGTCGGCCTCATCCAGGATGAAGGACTTACCGAACAGCGGCTGCCTCCATACGGATGCCACCTATTGGGTGTACGCTTTTGTTTGGGGCCTCTTGTTCTCCATAATTTAATCATGCAAGGCCAGAGGGGATCGTTGGGGATGTCCTGTCTAGTGGCAAGCGCAACGCCTGTCGCTTGTCTGTTGTGGCGGAGGCCCGGGATTGTCTAGTAATTATTGGTCAACCATTGAAAGGGGTGAATGTGATTAGGGGACAGTGATTCCGGTGTCAGACCAGCAATCTGCACGCATGTCAGGGGTCTCCATGGAATGTTGTTTCCTACGAGGAGTCTGATTAGTACCTTAAACATCATGGTCTCACTCTCCCTTAGAGGGTCCAGTATCCCCAACCCCCCTTTGGATCTTGGTTGTGTGAGGGTGTCCCAACTCACCCTATTTAAGCAGCCCTCCGATTTGACGTTATTTTTCCACAGATACGATGTCAGCGCCTTTCGCGGCCTGGTATATTGTTGTGGTTTCAGGGGCCACACTGCCAGTTTATACCATATAGCCACGAGGATAACATTGTTAATTGTCGCCGCCCGTCCCACCAACGATGTCTGCAGTCCTTCCCATCTTGCGAGGTGGTCGATGGTCACATTCACAAGGTTATCTCCGTGGTCCAAAGGGGGGCACATTGTTGTTAGCCTCACTCCCAAAATCTTGATGGTGTCTTCTTTTCTCACCCATGATACGCACGGGTCCGGTGGCGGGGGCACATCTTGAGGATGGAGCCACCAGCCCTCTGTTTTAGAGCCCCAATTCACTGTCATATTTGTCGCCAGTGAAAAGAGGTGCATGGTTTGGGTTAAGGCTTGGAGGCTGTCTCGATCCGCGCGTATGACGACCGTGAGGTCATCAGTGAACAGTGACGTTTTTTTCTGAAGTTTTCTGAATAGCTCAAAATTGTTTTAGCCAAGGCCGGATAATGGCCCCGGTATTTTTTTTATTATTTTTTTTTGAAACAGGTCCTTATGGTCCTGGCTCCATGTCCATTATGGGGAGCGTCAGTCCGGTTCCTATTCCCCCAACAAGTCAAGCTTAAACGCTTCCTTCCGTCTGGCCGAAGGAGCCCTGACCAGCATTGATTACTCCTGTATGGGAGGATTAACTGTCAGCTTGCCCTACCCCAGCTTTCCTCTCAAAAACCCCGTTGGTCCTGACGAATAGGTATTGAAGCACAAGAAAACCGGGAGAGTTGTCTATCCGTCTGAGACTAGAACCTCAATTTGTCCCTCTCGGTGCTACATTCCTTATTGTTGTTGGAGTAGCCCATTTCTTCCAGTGTAATGTATTGTTTGAGACTGTCGCGATCTTTCCCCGTAACAACCAGTCTCTCATGAAGATTTGTCTCTTGAGTGTGAGTCTATCAGGTTTGCCTCTCGTTGTTGTCGATATGCTCCTCCATTTGCATTGGATCTCTGTTTCCACCATCCTCGGCAGCAGGGTCCACATTTCCTTTTCCATATGACCCACAGGGCTAGTTTCCTGATCATGTGGAACCAGACCGCTTTTCCACCTCTGAGGCTCGAGGATGTTAGATAACAGTAGGATGTTCAAACGGGTGTGGTTAGGGGGAGGGGATGAGAAAAGGTGGGACCATAGATCTCAGACTTTGTTCCGTATCCAGGCGGTCATGCTGCAGTAAAGGAGGCAGTGGAGGATGTCTTCAGGGACATTATCCCCACACATTACGCACAATTCCAAGCTATCAGGGTCCGAGTGTTTTCTTCTTTTGTGGAGCCACTGGTTGACAGGGAGTGCTGCATGGGCTAGGAGCCACTGTAAGCTACAGATTCTAGCTGGTTTGATGGCGAGGTATTTTATCCAGGGGATGAATATTGATGTTGTTGGCTCTAGGATCGGTGTCTCTCTCCGTCTGTCTTCAAGTTTGGGGTTGGGGTCCGTGGTCAGTAGGCCTAGGTTGTACCCAAATTTTACGTTGTATTTCGGTATCGTTTTAGTTTTTCCAGATTTGCTTTGTTTCCATAACCACTCCTTAGGATCGAATTCGAGTTTATTCATGGTTTGTTTTTTGTTACCCTCACTTTTCGCAGCCGGAAGGACTCTATCGTCTCTAGCTGAGGTTCTCTATTGAGGATGGCTAGTTCCTGGAGGTTGTGATTGGCGATGGGATAGAAATAGAATTTGGAGAGGTAGCAAGTGGCTGAGGTGCGAGATACGAACCGGTATGCTCTGTTCGGTGATGTTTGGGATGTGAGTATACCCCAGTCCCCTGGTTTCCAGGATAAGTCTTCTTTCAAGAGGCAAAGCCAATGGGGTGGGATGCTCTTTTGAATTATACTTAGGTTATCTACGAGAGCGTGACATCCTTTTAGGGTGTTCCGGAGTTCTTGTTCCGATCGCCATTCCCCCCGTTCTTCTGCCCACAGGTGCTTTACCGCCACACCCGTTTTTCAACTCACGACAACCATCTTCGGTACTTCAATTTTAGTGACAGGGCCTGCCCCCGGGGTCCTTAATCCAATCGTTGCAAAACAACGGTTGGATCAGAGTCTCTTCCTTGTTATCCGTTGTGCCATGTTTGCTTGGCATCATACACGTCAAGCTTTCAGAGTCGGGGTCCAGTAGTGGTTGGGTGTTGGGGCTGCCTAGTTGTCTGAGTTTCGTGTGGTGCTTCTGCAGTATATGCATGATCTTATCGTCCACTCCTTTGTCATAATCCAGAAGTAGCCGCTCATGTTTGGTGGGGAGCTTATCGGCGCTAAGTTTCTTATGCTGTCTAGAGTTATCTTGGTCCATGGTAGGTATTGTTTCGTCATGATCTTGATGATCCATTTCATCTGTAGTGTTGTTGATTCCTGCTTGGGGTCGATTAGCCCTAGGCCTCCCTCCTCCAGTTTCCTAATAATGTGGCTCCATGCTACCCTATTGATGCATGAGGTTCGGTTGGGGTCCCCTGTCCATAGATAGCATCTTGCTCTAGCCTTTATGGTTTGGAAGTCGATGTTCAGGGGAGACCAAATGGATGCAATGCACCATAGTGTGGAGAAGATAGCTGTGTTTATAATTAGTGCCCCCCCTATCAAGGATGCCTGTGCGTTCTTGCATGGGGCCAAGTGAGTTATTGTTTTGGCAATGGCCCCGGTATCTTAAAATTTCAAATTCTATGTAAATTTTCATATGTACATCGTGCCTCTAGCTACCCTGGCCTAGAGCCAGGGCTATCTGGCTGGCTATTTTATCTGTTCGGCCTGTGGGACCAGGTCGCGTGCTCATTCAGTCCAGTCCATTCCTGCCCGGTATGACTGTCAGTACCAGTCCAGTCTAGTTTTCCGTCAGTCTGCTTGGGGTATACCCCAGATGCAGTCTGTTTTCAGTCTCATTCTTCATTTGCACAGTTTGGAGTACGTGCGTGTTGAGTCTGCATTGGAGTTGCTTTGTCCCTTCCAGGTCCATCTCCATCTCCCCCATCCTCATCCCCTCGTCTTGATCCTGACAGACCGCCATTCCGGCGGGTCCGTCACAATATGGGACACTAAGCCCGATTCCCGGCAGAGTCACAAAACCGAGTTATAATTGCACTACGGGGCAAGATACAGTTTGCAATTGCACTTCGGGCACCCTACCTGGCCAGAAGTTAGGTTGTATACATTGACCGAACTACAATTTGAAATTGTATATTGGCCCATAGTGCAATTATTAACTCATTTTTGTGACTCCCGTGTAATTTCCCCTAAAACGAAAAAGGCCATAGGGCTCCACGATACATTTCAATTTGCAGGAGAATTCTTTTTTTTTTTTTTTTTTTTTTATAAACTGGACATGCTCCAATCTATTCGTGAGGAGCAACACATGCTGAGAACAAGCCGAGTGTCCCATTCAAAAACATACTGACAAAATTATGCAGAAAACTTTGAGATACTGGGGCCAATACCCGGCTTCGACTAAAGATGATAGCTATGCAATCTAAACAAAAAGTTAGGTTCTCTAAGGTTTGATCATGGGAATATTCAGACCAAAAACCACCTGCCTTTAACGACTGTCAGCAGCTCAACCCTATCCGTCTCTCCCCTATACCACAATACCCAATCTCTACTAGGCCTCCCACCCCCAACTGCTAGGTTACAGAGTGGCACGACCCACCCCAGAAAACCCCCACCTGCTAGGCTACAGGGCAAAGCGACCCGCCGCGGCTCCGCCCAGCGTCAACTAAGTATCAGCTCGCCAATAGACACTAGAGTGCCTTCCACCCTCGACAACTCCCCAGATCTCTCTACCAGGTCTCATGCCCCCGTACCGCTCGGGTTACAGGGCAGCACGACCAAGGCCCAGCACCAACCAGCGTCATTCTGACCTCGTCCATTCGCAAACCACAGGGACCAAGGACGTCAGCAGATACTAGACAAGCCACCAATCGTCGATATAGTTGTAGTTCCTATCATTCACTCTTTCAAGCACTGGTTGCAAACATCCAACAAAAAAACTTTTCAACCTTACTCTGGCAAGACTTACTGCGGTAGAGCCACCATCTCCACCGCTGTTGTACCCTATTTCCGCCCTACTGGCTAGCCCCTTTTCTGCAGAGCGCATTATCTCCAACCATCACCGCAAACACAGTCCACTGCAACCAACACCAAAATTATGAGGATTTTTCCAGTTGAAACCTCAAAAGTCAAAGGAATTCAGGGAACTCATATACATGTGCAGGAATCGTAACCTAAAAGGCAATCAACATCTATTATTCCCACAAGGAGCGAGGACGAGAGCGAACTACTTCTCTCCCCATGGAAATTCCTGCGCCTATTCACGTCTCTGCTGGATGTAAAAGGCTCACAAGAAACCGAGCGGCTTACTCCTCCCCCCCAAAAAAACAACCTCATGTCCTTTCACTGCCTCCACTGGAAGGCGCCCCCTCACCTCCCAGCCCCAGTTCAGAACAGCCCCCTAAATCGCCCCTGCTCCCTCAGCAGCATACAATACCCCATAGAGCATGCCCCCACAGAGCCGAAGATCCCCCTTCCCTCGTGTCCCACCCCCTCCAAGTGAAACACCCCTCAACCTCTCACCTTGCTACCCCTTGTCCTCCCTCCCAACCGCCGTGGCTGATCCGACCCAAATCAGCTGGCCCAGAAGAGAAGAAACCCACAATACCGCCCCTACCCTCTCAAGGATCGCACCTCCCACCTTGTATGACCCTCGCAGGGAGGGGCTCAAACCCTGAAGGAGATCATTCAATCAGCACCTATGAGCCCAAACCCTACAGTATCGCAGCTCGAGACTCGATTGTGACCAGTTTTTTGGAAATCCCTCAAACAGGTGAGATCAAATATCGAATTCAAAAAATAAGAGTCCAAGCTTGAGCGTACAAATATAGAGAACTACGTCGGATTTAGAATTAGATCAAAGTTGGATAAACGTAGGATATCAATTCCACTTTGAGAAAACCAATCCGTAACCCTTTTGTAGTTCAATTTGCAGGATAACTTCTCCATCTGAAGAAAATTTGGTTATAGGATTGGGGTTATGAGATCAAGTGAGTTCTTGTACGAGGACTGAAAGCCTGGACCGACGTTCCGTCTGTTGCGGGGGGAAGGTTTGGATAGCAGGTGGGTTCAGTTTTTGACCCTCTGGTCTCATAGTTTTTCAGACTTTTTCTGAATTTTAGCCTATCTCATGAGGCCCTCTGTCTAATAGGGTAGAAATTGCTCATGGTCCTATTCTCAGCTGAAGCCGGGTAATGGCCCCGGATCTCGAGTTTTTCCGTATATTTTCTCCAATATGTTTCTAATGGGACGCTGGGCCTGGTTCCCATCACCTGCGGCTCCCCATGAATAGATTGGAGCATTGTCCCAAAAAAACAAAAAAAACAAAAACAAAACAAAACAAAACAAAAATTTAAAAGGTTACAGGATTGTCTAGGCAGCCTTGCAAGGAGCCGAAATTTCGAAGAAGTAGCTGTGCTGCCCAACAAACCGTAGGACTAGTCCTAGGACTGTTTTTCACATCCATTGATTCAAAAAAAAAAAAAAGTCTACAATTGTTTTTTTTTCATATTAGGACTTAGTGGAACGGAGACCGATAGCATTTTGTGGGATTTTCTAGATATGTCGAACACAAACAGCCAATCCTCTGGGGTCACCAGATTAATCAATGTTGTCCTGTGAAAGAACATTTCGTTACTTATCCACTATGTAATGAAGGGGTGCTGGACCCCGTTTCCAACAGGTGTCGCCCCCCTCAAATAGATGGGGTTCATCTAAATGCAGTCCTGTATGGCAGAGGTCCCCTTACCACCCAGGGGGGAACCTGCTGCTGATGGTTCAAAAAAGACAAAAAAAGATGTGTGGAATGAGACCCTAAGGGCAGCGGTAGACTGCCGCAAACTCCAGCTTTTTAGAGGCGAATTGATCACCATTATACCATGTACATCCACGAAAGTGTGGGTGTGAGTATGCCCTGACTTGAAAAAAGCAAGCGAGAAGAAAATCGAGACGTACTTTCCGCTCTAGGAAAAAAAGAGAGAGTCTGACACTTGCCACTGTCAGGGTGCATGCCTATGGAAATGTGGAAATGGCTGACAGGAGCAAGCCGCCTAGTACACAAGTGGCATTCAGGAGGTTGTGGGTTCATTTCCTACTGACAACCTGGGCACGCTTAGTGCCCACCAACTGAGGTAGTTGGCTTGCTCCCCTCGGTCAGTATTGGTAGGGTCTTTGCCCATCAGAGGGGGGGGGTGGCCATTTACACTGCTGTTACTCTATTGGGGCAGGAGACGTAGATAGGAGGCAGCTGCTGGCAAAATGCTGGTTCTTTGCGTTAATCTCTAGCTTATATCTCAATCATCCTGAATATTCCTGACTCATCCCAAATTTTCATTAATCATCAATGTATTCCAATTCTAAGGGACGCTGGGCCCGGTTCCCAGCACGTGCTGCTCCCCAACGAATAGATTGGAGCAATTGTTATTTAAAAAAAAAAAAAAAAAAAAAAAAAAAAAAAGCCAGTTCCCCACACCTATTCCCTGACCACCGCCGATTGGGGTGGGGGACAACATGCATCCCCGTGATTGTGAGAGGTAGCTATGCTTGAAGGGGTCCCCTGTATAGCATGAGGAGTAGTGGTAGGTAGGTAGTCAGAGGAGAAATTGCTATGCTTGAAGGGGTCCCCTGTATAGGCTTTGGAGTGGTGGTAGGTAGGTAATCAGAGGAGAAATTGAGAGAAGAATATATAAAATAAAAAAGAAAAATAATAAAGGGAAAAGAGGGGAAAAAAGGGAAAAAAGGGAAAAAAGGGGAAAAAAGGGGAAAAAAGGGGGAAAAAGGGGAAAAAAGGGGAAAAAAGGGGAAAAAAGGGAAAAAAAGGGGAAAAAAGGGGAAAAAAAAGAAAAAGGAGGAAGAAAAGGTTGACAGTTGACTACCACCCAAACTAGCAGGCATTGTGCCAAGACAAGTAAAACCGCAAATGCAAATGGTCTCAACAACCGGTCTCAACAATTTCAATTCCGGCCATACGGTTATTCAGGTCGGTACTTCGGTCGCCAACAGTTCTGGGTAGACGAACCGGACCTGCAATCGCATCCATTCAATGTCAACATCTACGACCCCAAAGGACATCAGCCTCAACCATCTGGACATCCCTCGGAAATCAACGACTCTCAGGACATCCACTCAAGATCTAAGAAGTTCCATCAAGTGGCGCGACACTCACCCAGGCTGAAGAACTGCCTCGCCGACCCGAGTGGTACCACTGCCTTGGCCAGAAACGGTATAAATTACAGGAGTCTTGCCGGTCACCACAGCTTGTGTTGCTTCCCGAGCTGCACCCTCCAGACTGCGCCCGCTCGCACCACTCATCGCATACGCGAACCTGCGCAGGATCACAAGGGTCAGGTCCTACGGAGAGTGAGTCGTTCTCCTCGCCTTTTTTGGCTAAGGACTGTCCCTGCCAGTCTACAGGTCCTACGGCAGTCAGCTTCAGTCCTTCGTCGGTCAGCCATCGTCAAGTCTTGTCATCTGCTGGCGGTCACAGTTGTCAAGTCCAGTCTCTCGCTGATCTATCTTTCTGGGTCTGTCGGTTTTTCTCTTGTCCCCACTTTTCACGGTGAGAAGTACCGTTCCCCCAAGTCCCGGTGCCCCCCCTCCCATCATGAACACCTCTGCTTGTTACGTTGGCCACCGTCCCACCATCCTCGTCACTCCCCCCTCCTTCCCTCCTGCTCCCGTCTCCACCTCGCTCAGCCCCAACACGTCATCTCCCCTGAAGCCCCTTATTTTCGATCCCTTCCTTCTCGACTACTTCCCCTCCGAAGTCCCCATTCACTCGGAATTTTTCGTACTCGACAAGGATCTAGTCATTATCTTCACCTCTCTGATCACCCCCCTTTCTGGTGGCATCTCTCCTCTTCCCGTCACCGTAGAGGAACCTATCAGAAGAATCTTCGTCCTTGACCCTCCCTCAGCCTCCCTGGTCCCCCTCCACCTCTTTGCCCTCCCCACTATCGTGCCTCCTCCCTTCGTCAACCTTCAATCCTACTTTGTCCAAAAGTGGTTCAACTCTTACCCCGTCCTTGCTCATCTTCTTGAGTATGTAGAATGCAACTTTTTCTGCACTTTTCGGAATGGAGCGTATTTTTTTTTCTTTGTTCTTCGTGATCAGGCTCTTGAGCTTTTTTCCCACTCCTTTTACTCTCTCCTCATTTTATCGCTCCTCTTTGTTGGCGACCGATGCTTCAACTTCCTCACTGAGGAAGAACAGAATCGTGCAGCTCAGCAACTAGCTATTGACAAACGCCAGTATGCGCACAATCTCAAGATTCCCTTCTACTGTTTTTGCATCTGCATGGGCAGTGCTACGGAAGCTTCTCTCAAATGTTGGGTAAACAGCGGCCTTTTAACACTCACCGATAACCTCCCGTTGATTGGTACTCCGTCCGGCTTCTCTTGCCCCATCGCTTTCTTCTTCAAAGGCTTCTTCAAGCATCTTACCAAGAGCGACTTCTACCGCCTGCACCTGCATAACCTCATCGCTTCAGGACCTAGCCCGTGGTTCAGGCTCCTCTAGGACGGTATCTGCGGACAAGACCGTCACTACCTTCCCGCACCAGACCAACCCAGGGAGCCGCCCACTCTAACACAGCCCCCAATTCCGCGACTCATTCTCAGATTCAAGGGCGGCCGACACGACTTCTCCTTCATTGACGCAGACAAGCAGGATGCAGCCAAGGAAGAGAGTTGATCCCTCACATGCCTCAAGGCGTCGTCATCACAGATCTCTCAATCTCGACGATGAACCAAACTCTCCAAGGCAACCAATCCCAATGCAACAGGTGCTTATCGTGCCTCGCCCTCCGCCTGCACCACCATCACCTCCACCCCAACTTATCCCTCCCAAGACTTATAGACCAAGGAAGAAACCAAGCACCTTCAAATCCTTAGATTTTTGTTTCCTAATCTCTATCTATATCCGCTTCCTTCTTATTTTCTTTCTCTACATTTTACTCTTTCTCAAACTTTGTCCCTCATCTCTCTCTTTCCTCCCTCCTGCGTATGAGTTAAGGTTTTGAAATTGCTTAGACTCCCTCCCTTAACCGTTGAAACTGCTACTTGATGTGTAATGACAATGAGTGACAAGACAAATGGTGGCAGGACCTTACCCGTAGTTCTAATGTAGAGGATGAAGGAAGAGAGTGTATAGCACGAGGATAGCAGGAGTGATGCTTTCAACTGTCCACTCTTCGCATCAGTTAACCTCAAAGCATTTTTTCGCCTTGAATTGGCAAACTAAATAAGATGATAACAACAAGGAGGGGTTATTTGAGTCTGAAAGCAATAACCATCGGAAGCAAGTTTATCGGACCGCTCTGCGCGTTTATTTTTTCGGCATGAATCCGTGATCACCGAAGCTTGTTTCATTGCTTGATGTACTTCGCATTAAACCTTTTCTACCCCGCTACCCTCCCCTATTGAATGGCTTGCTTCCCTCGCCTTCTCCCCGTCACCCCTAACCCATGTTTCATGTCCACACTCTTAAACAAGCGCGGCTAAAGGAGAGAAGCAGAATAAAATGGGAAAGGAAAACAAAGGAATGTCATAAGATAAACAATCCCCGTCATTGTCTATATCAGATTCATTGATTGATCGTTGGATCATCAAAATCTTCAGGTCAGATTCTTGAACAATCTCTTTGGATTGATCGATCAACCAAATCGCATCAGACATTTTTCTACTCTTCTTTTTCGTTAAATCCCTCTCCCGTTGTTTGCCCGTCAAGTTGTTTGAATGAATACACAACATCGACCAAGCAATCGATTCACCGATCAATCGATCGATCGACCAACTAATTGATAGTCGATCAATCGATTAACCGGCGGACCGACTCATCAATTCATTTGCTCAAGAGGATTGCAAGTCCATTTCTTCTTCTCTTCCCTAAGAGTACGACCAAGGCACTTCAACTTCCCATGAATGATGTGCTTTCACAAGCATGACCATCAATCTTTTTGCGCAAGGTTTCTACAGAATATCATGTTCAACAAGCCGCATCAGGCATAGGAGGACCATCTACCTGATCTTTCACTAAGTTACCACATACCATCCTCGTATGAGGAGGATCGACCAATTATTTTCCCCAACCTGCGACCAATCAACCGTTTGATCGATCAACCTTCCAAAGCATCACGCGGTTTTTTCACCGATCTTCTTGGATTCTTTGATCGACCAATCGATTGATTGATCGAAGGACTTCCGCCTCAAATCCTGGATCATCCATTCATTTATCCATTTCACTTATCAATACAATTTACTGAGGTTGGATATCAATCAATTATTCGACCAATCAATCAATTGACCGACCTATTGATTGATCATTCAAATTCCTCATTGATTTTTCTGCATCTTAGTTCCCTGCACAAATCATTTTTTCCCCACGTTTATTGAGTTATATTAAAGATGGGATATTTTGTTTCATTCCCCTTCCATTCCCCTTGCTTATTGTATGAGATACTTTTTCGCCAAATCATCTCACTAGTCAACCTATTGGTAGACCGGTCATTCTCATTACTTTGGTTGATGTCTAAGTTAACTACTAATGACATCTACTTTTTCACTGCACCTGAAAGATTATTATGTTTGCTAAAATAAAAAAAAATAAAAAAAAGGTGGATCTACAGTAGCGTATGACGAAGTAAGAAGGTCAGCAGCAATCGATTGAAAGAATCACTCGACACAGATCAAACAATCATGCATCCCTCAACAAAAACAAAAAAAAGGAGGAGAGATAGCAAAGAAGATATATATGACGGAATGCGGAATGAATTACTACTTATTTGTTACACTTACCCAACCCAAGCCGCAACTATTGTTTCCTACCCAAACACATCGCCACGTCTAAAGCATGAGTGAAGTAACCAAGAAACTGTAGATGTTTTGTTCAATATTTCTTATCTTATCGTTTTCTTCGCACAACCCTTGGCGTCATCTCATGTGGCGATCCGTCAACCTTATCATCGGGCTGCTACGTAATGAGCCACTCCTGATGTTTTGGGCAATGTGCCACGTGGCGGCCTCAAGAGTCCAGTGCATCCGCCGAAAACCGTACTATTATGACACGTGGCGGTCTTACACGTTTTGGTTGCACCTTTATCACTTTTATCTCCCGCGATTGTTCCAAAAAAAAAAAAAAAAAAAAAAAAAAAGGAGGGAGAAAAGGGGAGGGGGGTGGACGGAATGGGAGTGACGAAGATATAAAACTTTAGTTGTTCACCCTTCTTTCAATCACCACGTATTTTTCGTTAACCAAATATTCTCATATATCACTTTAAAAAAAAAAAAAAAAAAAAAAAGGAAGAAGGAAAAAGCGAAGGAAGAAGGGAAGAAGAAAGAAAAGAAGAAGAACAAAAGAAGGAAAATCGATCGATTGTTTGATTAATCAATCGGTTGATTGATCAATACATTACTACATGATTGTTTGATCGATCGATTGCTTGACCAACGACTAATTGGTCAGTCGAATATTGATATAAGATATTGATAGATTGATCCGTACATCGATAGATCTATTGATTGATCGGTCGATTGATTGATCAGTCGATTGTTCAATCAATATCTCGATTGATCGGTAGATTCATTAAACGATTGAATTATTACTGAATCCACTGATTCATTAATAGTTTGATTGATCGACCGGTTATTGATCATTGACTAATCAATTGATTGATCAACCAATTGATTGAACGTCCAATCGATTGTTCTCAATCATCTGGTATTCTCATGTTGACCTTGACAATCATCAGCCTCATGACCTTATTACTTACCAACAACATGCCACAGGATGCCCTTGCATGACGAGTCATTTCTTAAGTATGCCCAAATATTGCTCCCCAAAGCGGAAAAAAAAAACAAGGGGAAGGGAGAAAGAGAAAGGAAGAAGGGAAGAAGGGAAATTGATCGGTCGTTTAATTAACCAATCGATTGATTGATCGGTCATTAGTCAACCGATTGATATATCGCCTGATCATTGATTGATTAGACGATTGCTTGATCGGTCGATTAATTGGACAATCATTTGTTGAAATAATGGATTGATAGATCGATCGAATATTTTATTCATCGATTGATTGATCCGTCGATCGATTGTTTGATACGACGATTGATTATTCGATCTATTGATTGATCGATCCATTGATTGTTTAGTCGATTGTTCGATCAACAGATCGATTGATCGGTAGATTAATTGAACGGTTGAATGATTGTTCAATCCAATGATTCATTAACCGATTGATTGATTGGTTGATAGTTGATTAATCAATTGATTGTTCGACCAATTTGATCGAACGACCAATCGATTGGCCATTTAATTATAATTTCTCACCGACCATTTCACTGATCGATCAATCATTTCATCGATCAAATTGTTTGGTCAACCATTGATTGCCAAATAGGTTGCCGACTCTAATCATGATCATCCTTGTTCGAGAGTCTATTCATTCAAGCTTTCGCACCTGATCCATCAGCCGATCGATCAACGTTCGCCTAAATGTACCAATTATTTTCGGCTGACTGCTCGACTATTTGATAGATCACTTAGCTAAGTCACATTTCCTACCACACCTTGCGAATCGACAATTTTTTTTGACAAAATGAGCAGTGATGTGATAATGGTCTAACGCTGGTCAAGCGTCGGAGACATGTGGGCATCAAACTGGAACTGGTCCATGCGGTATGGGGGTTGGGATGGTGACGTATTGAGAAATGAGTAAATGAACAATAAATATTAGCACGACGCACTAGTCGCGCGTCATCGTCGTCTCCTCAAAGGTCGGGTGAGGAAGAGAGGAGGTTGGACAGGGAAGGAGGGGAGACCTCTGCGAAGCTATGTTGGGTGTAGGGGAGAGAAGGACGCAGGAAGAGCAATGACTAGAATTGTGGGAGAGATTGAATTGAATGTTTTCCCTCCCCTCAAAAAAAAAAAAAAAAAAAAGGGAGAAAAGGAAGAAGAAGTGGGGATCGAATTGACCCATAATAGAACATCTTCACGTTGTCAACCAATAGTTTACGAACTATTTTCAAGACATGGGATAGATGCTTGCTCTACGAAAATATAAGATGACTGTGTTCTCACTCTCACCCCACTCATACCATACCCCTCTTTGCTTTACCGTTTGACCACAAAAAGAGGAAAACAGAAAATGGGAGCGGAAAGAATACGATTGGTTAATCAATCAATTCATCAATTATTGGATCAATCAACCTACCAGGTGACCAGTTAATCGACGTATGAATTTTTTGATGAATTGATCGACCAATCTCAATTTTAAGTGTCGTTTGCTCCTTACATATCACAATGGATATCATTATCGACCAAACCATTGACCTCATACTCCTCGTACCTCTTGCCACTATCTTTAAACTTACAACCCTCCTTCTTCATCCTTTCCCTCATCTATTCTTTCCTTCCAAAGTCATTTTTTAATCCTTGTCTATTTTTGTTTTCCTCTTCTTTGCATCGCCATTCCTAATCTTCATCCTCATCTTCCCCTGACTCCTCAATTTTTTCCTTCACTAAAAAAAAAAAAAAAAAGGTGGGGGGGAAGGAAAAGAGAAAGAAAGAAGGCGGGAAGAAAGGGAAGGGAGGAAAACGGGAGGCAAGGACAAAAGAAACGATGCGAAGAATAAAGGGAGAAGAAGCAAAAAAAAAAAGGGGGGGGGGGGGGAAAAAAAAGGGGGGGGGGAAAAAAAAAAGGGGGAGGAGCAAAAAGAAGAGTGAAAAAGGAAGTAATGAGGGAGAGAGGTAAAAAGGCGAAGAGTGGAAGAAGGAAGGAAGGGGGGGAGAGGAAGGAAGCAAGCACCAGTTGAAAAGCAAGGTTAGAGAAAAGGGAGGAAGGGGAAGGCAAGGGAAGGATGAAAGAAGCAGGGCAAGATGGGGGGTACAAGGAGCAAAGGGATCACGAAGAAATGAAAGGTTGTGAATGATTCAATGTGATTAGTATTCCATCCACCGAAAAGAGGGCAACGACAAGACGAACACCAAGAAGCCAAGGCAAGAAGGGAGAAGGAAGAACAAAACCCAGAAGAATTAGAGTAAAAACCATTTAATCAATTAATTTACTGCATTAAGGGAAGACAAAACTTTTGATTTATTAATGTTTTCTATGTGCAGATGGATCATTGGTTCAAAATTTTCCTAGCAGCCTCTGACCCTCAATCTGTCATTGGAGCGGAAGTTTATGTTGTGCTTCCCGTACTCTCCCCTGCCTTCTCACCAGCAAGATCATAGATTGTGTTAATCCCCTCGCCCATGATATCTCTGATCTCCTCTTCACCATTCAACCTGACAATTCCGAATAACTTCACAGAGTTAATGCCCTTGCAATCAAGATGAAGAACCCAATCCCACCTTCAACCCCCCAACCACCCTTTCCCACCTCTCCTCCCCCTCTTATCAGATCAAGCCCCCCGACTTTCCTCACCCCCTCTAAACCATACTCTTCCTCATCTAATCTACCTGCCCCAATCACCATCGAAGCTTTTCAGCAGTTGAAGCAGCAGTTGCTCCTCAAGGAGGAGGAGAATCGACTCTCTATTCAGAAACTCCAAGAAGAGTTACTTAAGCGTGACAAAAAAAAACAGGCACTCACTCAACTTTATCAGAAAATCCAATCTGAGATGAACGTCATTCTCGGTAAACTCAACGGAAAGTCTCAACCAGCGTATGGAGACCTATCTGCTTGGAAGAAGTCGTTTGTCTCTTCATGCTACTATTCTCAGATCGACGCATACATCCGCTTCTTGGCAGTCAGCATGAACTACTCTTACTATCCTGTTGGGAAGTCAGTAGCCTCAGATTTATGTTCAAGAGTCGTTTCTATTGCCAAGGACTGCCTCAAATTTCGGATCTCCAAGGAAGTCAAGCATCATTTATCCAAGGTTATGAGAGAGGGCATGAACAAGGTTTTTCCACTAATCAACTCCGAGTTTAATTACTGCATGAGCATCGTCCGCAGAGATGTTCACAGGTAAGTAAAGGGTTGTCGCCCGACCTATTTTTATTATCACCTTGGATTGTCAATAGGTCCATGCTATTCGCGTACAAGGGTTTATCCTATATTCTTTGTATCTTCTATGCAAGTTGGGAATTTCGGAATCCGACTCATCTTCTTATCGTAAGAAGGAAGACCAATCCAACCCAGATGGCCACAAGAAGAGTTACTCATCCAAGCGTCATTACGATGATGACAAGGGACGAGGCTATGACTACTTTCGTGCTTCCAAGAAGGCCTTCACGGATCATCACGATCAATCCCACTCCTCCCCGAAGAACTCAGTCCGATCCTCAAAGTAACCCCGCCCTCACTATTCCCTCTATTTCAGTCATTCTCAACAATTTTTCGTTTACCCCATCACCTCAAGATCTCCGCACTGCCTTATTTGCTCTTCAAAAACTGACCTCTTGGCTCCGCAACCCGTATAATTGTTTCGCCGCATCCTCATCCCGACACTTCTCAAACTGGTCATATTTACTCTCCTCAAGCCCTAGAAGATTCTCTCGCTTTGTTCTTCAATGGATACAGCATGGAGTTAGAATTAATTTCAAAGGCTCTTCACACATTCCAACACCTAAGGTCATCGAAGTCCGTCGAATGGTGAAGAGAGTACTCCCTGCCTCCTCCTTCAAGAAGGCATTGTGTTGCACTTCACCCTCGCCACTTCACATTCCCAATCGCATCAACCCACCCCACCACTACGATTTCATCACATCAACAGTGTCTCAAGTCCTATCCTTTGGAGTCATTGAAATCTCTCACAACCCTATTGTAATCAACCCTGTTTTCACAATTGAGAGTTTATCAAAAACAATATTTATTCTCGACGTTGAATTTGTCAAACTTTTTATTATTTTCCCGGACTTTCACTATGAATCGATAGACGACTTAACAACCCATCTCTCTGGTTCCCCTACTCATGACTTCCTCACATATTTCGATATAAAGAACTGGTATTATCACATTTCAGTTCACCTTTTTTTCTGCCTTTATCTTGCTTTTCAATGAAACGGCCTCATCTACCACTTCACAACCCTTTGCTTCGACATATCATTTGCGTGTTGGATTTGCACAACGATAATGCAAGAAGTGATGACTGACATTCGTCTCTGTAAGGTTCGCATTGCTTCATACATCGGCGACTATGCTCTTGGGCACAAGGATCTCCCAACTCTTATCTGACAAACCTTCAACTACGCAGCCCTTCTACACAACCTCGGATTCTTCTTAAGCCTCCACAATTGTTCCTTCCTCCCTTCTCAATCTATCTGTTTCCTTGGTTTCAACATCGACGCTCATGAAAAGTGCATAAAGATGCCTCAAGACAAGATTGCTAAGATACTTAAGCTCATCAATGATACCAATTCCAACAACTCCAGTACATCTATCGCAAAGTTTGTCAGAAAGTTTGTGTCACTCTGGAGAGCCTTCTTGCCAACCCTTTTATTCCTTTCTTCACTTTATGAGACAATCTTCCCATCTAATTGGGACTCCCCTAGATCTATTTCCTCTGATCTTATCAATGATCTTCTCTGGTGGATTCATCACTTGCCTTACCTCCCAGGAAGACTCTGAACCATCAACCCCCCAACTCTTACCATTTTTACTGATGCATCTGCCCTCCAAATCGTCGCCATCATTCACCCCATCAACTCTGAATCCCTCTCATTAAACCAATGTCTTCCCACTTACCTTCTACAGTCCTCTTCCACGCACAAATAACTATTTGCAATACTCGAGATTTTTCGCGTCCTTGCCGCCTCTCACCCTCACCTCTTATTAGCTGCCTCCATCAGACTTCACACTGATAGCCACGCTACCTCAACACTACTTTCTGAGATGAAATACACCAACCATGATTTCAACCTATGGCTAAGGGATGTAGCTTCTTTTCTTATTTCCTTCGACGCAATCCTCTACCCAATTTGGATCTCTAAGTCTCTTAATTCATAAGCCGACTTATTATCCAGAATAGAGGATAATAGAGATCGGGGTCTGACCAACCGTATTAAGAAGATCATTTTCTCTAAATTAGGAGTATCAGTTATAAATTTTTTTGCCTCTGATTACCACCATGTATGCCCCATCTTTATCTCAAGAGACTAGTCAGTCAACGCTTCCTTAATCGATGCTCTCTCCTTAGACTGGAATTCCCTGCCCTCTCAGCCCTACCGATACATCTTTCCTTCTGCCGTACTCATCCATCAAATACTCTCAAAGATCAATGTCGGCCCTGCTCCATATCTCCTCATCTTACCCTCATCCAAAAAGGCTTCTTGGTATCCCCGCATTCACAATCTCAACATTGTCGATTGTTTCATCATCCCCGCCTCCCCCTTCTCCTACCTCCCCAGCCCAGAGTTAGCAACCTCGTTTCCAATCCTGCAGTCCTTAGTTTGACGGCAATCTTCATCCTCCCTTAATTGCCCATAACTCTAACGTTTCCACCCGCTCCTCATTCCATAACCATACCGCATGAATGTCCCCACCTGACTCCAAATACCCTGCCGCATCATCTCTCCCAAACTCCAACCCGCTTCAATCCCTGCTTGCCCCACTCCTATGCGAAAGCTATGTCTACTCTCCCCCTCAAACACCCCAGCCGCCCCAAACCACTTTTCTATCCACCTATTAAAACCCCCTCCACTCATTGGACCATCCCCGCGCCCCGGCTGGAACAAATAACCGCTCCATAAATCCTGCCCCACACGCTCATAACTAGCCATCATCTCAGGCAACCAGCCCAAGAAGGTCTCGTCTTCACTCCTCGGATTACACAATCTTATCATGAACCTCCCACCTTGTTGATCAGTCTTTCGTGTAGCCAGGATGCACAACCCCCCACTCAAGATCAATCTCCTTATGTTGTAGTCTCAACCCCACCCCGCATCGCTGCCAACTTCCCTACAGATACAGGAATGCACCCCCATCACGATAAGCATGTGCCTTTGTATACCCCTTCATAACCTTCACTTCCTCCTGTATACACCTTACCACTACCTTCAACTTCTCCCATTGCATTGGCCGCGCAGATTCCTCAATTACCCCTCTCTGCAAACTATACTCCCGATACGATTTCCTAAACACTTTTACTCTACTACTCTGGCAAGGATCATTTTCCCCTTCCCTGCCAAGCAGTCGAAAGCAACCACTTAAGCAGTTCACCACCGCATCAACAGTTGATGGCGACACCATTGGAAGCCCCTCGGCGTCAGAAGTCCGGCATTGACTCTCGATTTCAACAAGCCACTGGCTACTTATGAAGGACAATATATCAAGGTCGCAGCAAGTCATGCAACTTTTCCCAACTCCATTCCGATCAAGCCATTCATTCAAAGTAAGCAACATCTTCTTCATCCCACTCTTCCATCGCCTTCCGGCTTCGAACTGACTGATTATCGCACTACTCCACTCAAGGCCAGCTGTGTATGTTCCTTCAACTGTGGAAGTCGCTCGCTTCTGCCTCCAAATGCCATCACTCATTCGCTCGTTCCACCATTCAATGCAAGACGACGCAGTCACTTGCGGGACGATGGTGGGATGTGGGTTGGTCTAGGAGGTGTGCGGGCCTGCGACCCACCTTTCTGACTCACTCCTACGAGATCTGGCATCATCTTCGGTCTTATCTTTTTCTATTTTATTTGGAACAGTCCTGGTGTAACGGGAGTGAGGTTGAGGGTGAGCCGAGGGAGATGAGAGAGAGGGAGAGAGATGGAGAGAGTGAGAGCACACACACACTCACTCACTCGACACGACGGACTCGGACTGAGGGTCGGACGCAGACACAGTGGCAAGGCACA
>BFEA01000786.1:32439-43950 GCA_003427395.1 Chara braunii
CTGGCTGTCCATTTCCGGCCTGCGATGCGGATTTCGCCTTCCCATTGTTGCGGGACTTGTTGTTGCTTCGCGGCTGGACAGCAGCCACCTGATCTCCGTCACTTGATGTTGGAGTGGTTGCTGACTTATCTCCACTGTCCTGCTGGACCGCAGCGAAGTGCTGCTGTTGCGGACCAGTTCGTACCTTCTCCACATAGGTCGGCTGCCATGGTGACTTCTCGTGTGCAGCTGACCTGTTGGTCTTGATGATCTCTCTCGCCTTGTCGATAATCTCGGCGAAAGTAGAGTACTGCTCGCGATCACCAAAAGCCTAACTCAATGCAGCGCAGGATCTGTTGTAGAACTCACGTCTGAGACGAGTGAAAGGCAGGTCCAGATTGGGCACTGCCGCAATCTTCTGTCACTCCGTGAGCTAGTCCCGTGTTGCAGTGTTGCCCTGTGACATGGTGAACAAACGGTTGATGGCGAGTGTCGGCGCGTCGTCGACGATGAACCGCTTCTTCCACAGTCGTGTCAGTTCCTCCCATGTGATTTGGTCCTTCAAGTCGGGTACGTAGATGCCGTGGGAGGTTGCCAGGTGGCTCAACCAGGTCTGGCATCCGCCCTTTGAGTTCAGGAATAGGGCGCCGATGTACGCATGCTTGGCTACGGGCAGAATCCTGAGTTGCGTTGTGAATGCTTCCCACCAGAGGACCGGATCCTATTGCGTGTAGTCGTCGAACCTCTCCAGGTTGAAAGTTGGCATCTTATACATCTTTGGATTGCCATCCGCGT
This sequence comes from Chara braunii, assembly GCA_003427395.1. Classification (NCBI taxonomy): domain Eukaryota; kingdom Viridiplantae; phylum Streptophyta; class Charophyceae; order Charales; family Characeae; genus Chara; species Chara braunii. The sequence continues at coordinate 33,214 of BFEA01000786.1, forward strand.
TCGTCGCCTGCAGCTGTTGGACCTCGGTCTTCAATGTATGCAGTTGACTGCTGATGGTGGTGGTCGGCGCAGCGAAGGTGCTGATGTCGCTGAGCATTGCCACTACGTGGTCAACACGGTCCTCCAGTTGGCGGCTAGAGGGTGCACTGCTGGAAGCCCCATCAGTTGGTCCTGGTACAGCCTGTTCCAGGTCCAGCAATCGGGCATTGAGTGCTCGAGTTGCATCCTCGTGGCTCTGCACTATGCGGCGGAGATGTGCCAACTCCTGATGCTGTTGCGTCAGGTCCTGGTACTGTCTCTCCAACTCTGACCWTTGGTAGTTGCAAGCATACAACAAACGCGTCACGAGTTTGGAGAGGAACTCCTTGTGCTTCGCTTCCGATGTAATCCGTCGCCGTTCGGTTCAAAATGCCAGTACTTGAGTCTGTCGATGTTGTTGGCTTCAGGCCGCTGCAGCAAATCCTGGGCTTCCTTACGGCGAGCCTAGGCATCTGCGTCTGCATCGGCCTGTAGCTGCAGTTGCTCTGCTGCTGCTGCCTCTTCAGCCTGTACGCGGGCAGCCTCGGCTGCCAGCTGGCGTTGTTCCTCAGCCTCTATCTGAGCCTGGAACCGCTGCTTGTAGGCTGCAAGGGACTCGTTGGGCAGTTGCCCTGGCAGGCGCGTCATGTTGCTGACGTGGCACTTTGTCTGACGTGACACTGTGTTTGACGTGGCACTGTGTCTGACGTGGCACTGCTTATGTGGCACTGCTTACGTCGCACTGTGTCTGACGTGGCACCGCTGATGTGGCACTGCTTACGTGGCACTGTGTCTGACGTTACTGCTGACGTGGCACTGAGTCTGTCGTGGCACTGTGACCTGGCACTACTGACGTGGCACTGCTGATCTGGCACTGTGACGTGGCACTGCTGACGTGGCACTGTGACCAGGCATTGTGACGTGGCACTGCTGACGTGGCACTGCTGATTTAGCACTGTGAAGTAGCGCTGCTAACGTGGCACTATACCGAACCGGAATGCATACAAGGGGTGGGGGAGGGAAAACGTAGGTAGGTAACCAACCAAACAATACTTTTCCTCCGGCCTTAATCAATAGATAAAATAAAAAATAAAAAAATAAAAGAGGACTACTTTTTTTTCTTTTTTTTTGTATGTATCTGTCGATTTATGATGAGTAGGATATGTCAGAAAAGTATTATGAACGAGATCTAGGCTAGGTGCCACAAAGTTATGGCTTTTACAAACTGCGATCTTGAAAAAAAAATTTGCGAAATGGAGTAAGATGCGATTTTCAGAAAAGAACGAAATCCAGTTTCAGAGAATATAGCAACCTCCGAATATGCCTAACGCAATATTGGTAGGCTTCGCAAGATTCGGTTTTCAAAAAAAAATTTGCGAGATAGAATGGAAATGCGATTCTCATAAAAGAATAATTTCAGTTTTCGAGAATATGACCACTTCTATCGTTATCCCAATACGCCTAGAGAACGAAAATACTAACTTCAAAAATTTCAGCTATGTATGCGAAATATGAGAGAAACGAATTGCTACTATCGAGAATTTTCAGACAAAACAAAATGCGATTTATCAGAAATTTTCAGATATTTATCACGTAAAAACGAACTACTAATATCAGAAATTTTCAGATAGAACGAAAATGCGAATATCAGAAATTTCAGATAGTTGTTGCGAGAATTTTTTTTCCAGAGATTTGACTAAGTCCTACTTGCGTTACTAATGAGTGATCAATAGATCGCAAGCTGGCTACTTGATTGAGCGGGTGCTCTGAATGAGAGGTTCGCTCCGATACCAAACTGTTGCATACTGTAACGTGCAGACCAGAACAAGAACCGACCTTTCAATACAAAGTATAAGATAACACAGCGGAAGACTAAGATACCAGTGATCCGAACAATCAATGTTGTAATGCAGTCCTGAACATACATCATCATCATCGTTACATGGTGTGAAATGGGTCTGGCGCTTCACACAGGAAGACTGCGCCAGCCCATACTATACACAGACGAAGAGGAAGGGGATAGACGAAGAGGAGGGGGAAGATGGGAATGTCGTCAACACCAATTCTTCGGCACAAACCCAAATAGTCCCTCGTCGGAATGTCTGAATCCCAAATGTCAAGTCTGGATCCAATGTCGTCAAGTCTCAAGTCACAACTCTGTCTCTCTCTGTCGTAGTCTGAGAAGTCAGGTGGCGAGAGGGTGAGAAGAGAAGGTGGACTTAGAAGAGGAAGGAGAAGAACTCTCTCTCGCTCTCTGTGTCCAGTACTAACCTGTGAAGTTGGCGCCTTGATGCAGGTACCACGAAGATGGAGCTGGAGCGATGGCGCCACAGGTAAGTATCGCTGGCCTCCGCCAGCCTCTCTCTCCCACTCACCTACCAGCGCCCAGCGCTGAAGACTACAGCTACAGCTATGGCGCCCAGCGCCGAAGACTACAGCTAGCGCTAATACCTACTGCCTAGCGCTGAAGACTACTGCAACGCTCCTCCTGAGTGTTGCGGCCGAATCCTGAAGACTACCACTGCCTACTGACACTACCTACCCGTGAAGTGCATGGGAACTTCCTATGTACTACGGGTGTGCCTCCTGAGCCTACCGAAGGGAGGCAGGGGCTGCAGCTGCAGCTCCTGCTCAAACTCGTGAGGAACAGGCTATTTCTGACCTGTTCTGCATCCCTGTTTACGTGCCTGAGTCTTAGGGGCAGGTCGAACCAATGAGGGCCTGAAAATGGCCCTCCGTTTCAGGCTGAAAACTCTGGGTCTGAAAAGACCCTAAAATAGGCTGAAACGGGGTAGGGCCTGCAGGCCCTCGTTTTTCAGCATCCAGGCTGAAACGAACGGGGTCTGTAAGCCCTAAGTTTTAGGCTTTTAGGCTGAATGTCCGGGACAGGCCCTGCAGGGCCCGTGTGGCTACGCAGTATGCCACACCTGCCCGGTACCACTGTCGGTACCAGTCCAGTCCAGTCCAATCAGTCGGCTGGGGGTATACCCCAGTTGCAGTCTTCAGTCTCATTCTTCATCTGCACATTTTGGAGTACGTGCATGATGAGTCTGCGTTCGGGATGCGCCGTCCCTTCCAGCTCCATCTCTATCTCCCCCATCCTCATCCGAGGTGCGGAGGTGCCGCAGCGGGAGAATCCGACCAGGTGCCGCAGCGGAAGAATCCGACACAAGTTGGGTAACAAAAAAAAGTGACAAATAACTGCACAAAGAAGGTCGCCGCATGCGCCCTGCTGCCTCGCCCCGCTGCCCCGCTGCCCTACCCGCTGCCCCGTTGCCCCGCCCCGCCCCGCTCCCAAATTATATATATCAAGATCTGGGATGCATGCTGCTGCCAGGGTTTGAACGGGGCCAGCTGCTGCTCATACGCGTGTGTAGCCAATGCTCTAACTCACTGGCCAAAGCCAGAATATGAGCTGATAATGTGGTCGGTCGGTTTAACAGTACCACGACAGCTAACTACCCCCCTTCCCGCCGGCGAGGTGTGAGCAGCGAGCGACACTCTCTCTCTTCCACTAATCTTTCCTTATCCTCTCCACCTTTCCCATCCCTTTGTCTCTCATTCTCTCACCCTCCTCTCCCCTTTCCTCCCCCAACTACAACTCCATCATCTCCTACTTCAATTTTTTTTCTCTTTTTCACCTATTTCTGTCTTTCTTCATCACTTTTTCATCCCCCCCTCGGTCCCCCCTCAATTCGATTTTCTGTTTTTCTTATTTTCTCTTTCTCTTTAATTTGCACGTGGGATAATTTGCGAAATACCCCTATAAGTTGCGATATATGCAAAAATGACCCTAAAAAATGTGGGTAGAGCAGAATGCCCGTTTGGGCCTAATTCTTTGCGTTTTACCCCTATCGGGCCCATGTGCAAATTTGCAATCTGGACCGCGTCGTTGAGGTATGGGCCTGCACCCTGTTTTACCCGGTTTGCCCTCCATACCGGGTGGCCAACTTTGCGCAATGCCCATGCCCAGCGGGGCAGTTTGCCTCCATGTTAGGCAGCTTCATTCCCCATTTCCAGCTTCTTCTACGCCACGTCACCATCTTTGAACACCTGCTGGAAACCGGGTCCAGCTTCCCTTATTTACACAGCGTTGAAAATGTCTTATACTGAGAAAAAAGCAAAGAAGACTGAGAAGGGAAAAATTAGGAAAGAAAACTGAGCAAAACTGAGCAAAACTGAGCAATTGTCTGAGGAATCTGTGTATCAGTCTCTATACCTTTTTCCCTCCTTGGCACAGTGCCCTGTCTTCTAGAGAGACTCTTGGGCTCTGTGCCTCCTTACCCTTGTCTGGCTATCTTCTCCATGAGGGTCGAGGGGCTGGGGCCAGGCGGGACCACTGGGGGGCACCAGCGGCCCGGGGTCCGTTCTTTTCCTTTCCCCTTGATTCCTACCCTCTACTGTCCGCTGTCCCGAACTTCTAGAGCCTGACTTCCAATGCCAAGGGATGGGAGGGGAAAGGATATGGGAAATACTCAGGGCCCCGCATAGGGATGCTGGGGTCAATTGATGTCCAATCCTTGAAGATGAGGCGGTAATCTCGTGGAACTGATGCCTGCTGGTCCTCTTCTCGTGTCTGTCCATCTCTCTCGATGTCGCCCGACCATTGTCCTCTGGCCACCCATCCTTCCCTTGGTCGACCCAGCCATTCGTTGGCGAATCTGGAGATCCTTTCTGATATGTCTTTTGGTCCGTGATATGAGTCCAACACCTGTTTTGTTTCCCGCCATCTCTGCATAATCTCAAGCTGGAGGCAGTTTTTGAATTGTTCCTTCCTTTCCTCCCCTTCTACTTTGACTCCTTTCATTGTCATTGCACAGTGCTGCCACCATAGAACCCATAGCACCGTCCTCCTTGCCAGAGCAAACATGTTCTTTGCATAGCTCATGTCTTGCAGAGTTGGATGATGACCCAAGAGGATCGCTCTCCAGTCCCATGGTTGTGGTTCGTCCGGAACCATCTGCCTCCACACCCTCTCCCACCATCTCCATGTTAGGACTGCCGTCGGACATTGCAGGAAGACATGCTCTATTCAATTTGTTTTTATTCTCCTTTGGGACGGGAAGCTTTGGAGGCAGCGTGAACACCATGGATGAGCCCGTCCCTGTTTTAAACTCCCTTTTGGCTGTTAGAGATGCTGATACAAGCAGACACCTCTAACACGAAGGGGGGACTCCATCTATTGGTGGGGAGTGTCACCTGCTGAAAATCGGGTCCAGCGTCCCATTTGATACAACCGTTATAATCAGCATTTGCAAAGGAATGTTCCTGAGGAACTCTGGTGAACGTCAGCCTGCCCGCATTGATTCTTTGGGTATGACCAGAAAATTGACTGAGCAGGCCTACTGGGTGAGCATTACACGCCATCATTAGTTGCCATTTTCTTCAGAGGTGATGCCGCACTAGGGAAACCTCTTCGCCCTGTGCCAGACGCCAGATATCTGTTGTCGAAGTCCTAGTTCCTCCTGCTCTGTAATCCTTTGTTGCTCCTGCATCCTGCATTCCTTCGTCCGGGTTGGCTCTGAAGAAAAACCTCAATCCAACCCATACCATTGCCTGTCCACTAGAGATAGAGGGGGGGGGGGGGGGGGGGGGGGGAAACTCCCTTTTTTTTTTTTTTTTTTTATGAAAGTTACTGAAACTGTTAGTGATGTTGCATAAGCATCCACCACTAACAGCCCAACTCCTAGCTCCAATCTATTGGTGGGGAGTTGCACCTGCTGGAAACCGGGTCCAGCGTCCCTTATACAAATAATACATATACATGATTGAAAGAAACAAGAATTATGGAAGAAGGGAGGAAACTGCCTCTTCAGCCAGAAACCGGCCGCCAGATACCTGTGGATTTGCTAGCAGTATTACCTCCTATGCATTAATCATTCCCATACCATGACCAAGGGACTAAAGAACCAGGTTGTGGGGGAAACGAATCTGGAAATTCTAACACGTTCCTCATTGGGACTCTTGGATCTATCACTGTCCAGTCCTCAAACTTCAGATCATCAACACACACGCAAGCAGATATGGCCTCATCAAGCCTTTAGAGCACATTCCCCACGTCCAGGTAGCGCAGGGGTAGCTATATGGATCCCTCCGAACTCAAGGATTGAACCCCTATACTGGGAGGCAGATAAGGAGGAAGGGAGATGGGTATTTGTACTAGCCATGCTAGAAATAGAGGTGATAACTATCCTGTGTGTATACGGTCCAAATGAAGTACGGAAAAGAAGAAGGTTTTTTTATTCATTAAAAATTTTTCTTCTAGTTGGGATTCCAGTTGTAATGGCAGGGGACTTCAACGCAGCCCCCAACCGACAGTTGGATCGATGGCAGATCCCCTCCCCCTGTCCAACATATATTGAGACGGATGAGCAAATCATTGAGAGCTTGTGTCAGTCGCTCCATCTCTTTGATGCTTACAGACGCATTTTCCCATCAAAACGGACCTATACATGTTTTAGAAAAGGTCAATCGATGAGAACCTCGAAATCCCGCATAGACCTTGTACTTTTGTCAAATGAGTTGGAAGGTGCACTCCAAATAGCAGACATCTTCCCTCAAAGTGTCTTTCCAGGCCTTGATCATGCAATGAATGTGATTTGATTATCTTCCAGGAAAAAGACGGATCAGGGCAGAGGATTCTACAAATTAAACACCTCTCTACTAAAGATCAATCGATTTAAGGAATATCTAAGGGATGTCTGGTCCTTCTGGAGGGAACAAAGGGACCTAATCCAAGATGATATATGTTGGTTCAACAACGGTCTGAATTTTCTAGGCCGTAAATGCAATGAATATTCCAAATTGCTTGCCCAGCAACGTCATCTAGAAGAAATCAATTTACAAAAGCAACTCAAAGACCTACATCAACAAGAAAAGAAAGAGGAAACTGATACACAACTAACCCACATAAAGACTAAAATTAATGGATTGGAATCCAAATTACTAGATCACATGGAACACCGATGACATGAAATCATAATCAAAGGTAAGATGAGAGGTTACATCACGGAAGGGTCTATGGATGCTAGGTTTTTTGCAATAGCGAAGGCTAGGACAGGCCGGACTATTATAGAATCTCTCTCGGATCCCCAAAGCAATCATCAGTCATTGGAAACATCGACAGCAGCATGTCCAAAAATTGCGAGAGATTTTTATAAAAAGTTTTTCACATCGGAATGTAAACACCAACCCCACGAACAAGGAGTGAACGAAATAGAGAAATTTCTTCAACCCTTGAACAAAACAATAACAAAACACCAGAGGTCCATCCTAGAAGAGTCGTTGACAAAAGAAAAAATCTGGACAACCCTTATGATGATGGAGGAAGAAAAGACGCCAGGAATAGACAGTCTTCCCAAGGAATTCTGGGAAACCATGTGGGATTTTCTCGCCCAAGATCTCATGGATTTCTACCACGCAGTATGGGTCACAGGCAGAATGTGGGAACTAGTCAATCGAGGGGTGCTGACTTTACTTTATAAAAAAGAAGACAAGACTAATATTCATAATTATAGACCTATCACCCTTCTACCAGTGGTCTATAAATTGGCGGCGAAGGCGTTAGAGAATCGTTTACTGAAAATAGCAACTGAAATCATCCATCCCACTCAAACAGGATTTATTGAGGGAAGGAACATTCAGGATAACATATTGCTAGTAAATGAATTAATTAAATTATCAAGACAATCCAGACATAATGTTGCGTTTATATTCATAGATTTTGAAAAAGTCTATGATAATGTGGATTGGCTTTTTTTGGACAAATGTTTGGAAAAATTCACCTTCGGTCCTGGATTTCGGAGGTGGATAGAGATTCTGCACTCAAATGCCACAACTAGGGTTATGATAAATGAAAATCTAGCACCACCAATCTCACTCGAACGATCACTGAGACAAGGAAATCCGATTGCCCCTCACCTATTTGTATTCATAATGGAAGCTCTAACAGCTAATCTACGATGTAACAAGGATATTAAAAGAATACAGGTCAGTTATATTCCAGAGGAGGCTATACCGGTTTGTTCATTATTTGTTGATGATCTTTCCTTATTAGTAGAAGCCTCTTTGGATAATCTAGCAGCAATTAAACGTTTGATGGACAAATTTTGTGAACTATCTGATATGAGGATAAACAGGGGGACTAAAACTCAAGGTTGGTGGATACATCATCAGGGAGTGAGACCCCCAGAGCAACCAAGGATTAACTGGTTATCACTAACAACCCCAATCAGAGTGCTAGGCATCACTTTATCTGCAGAAGGACAACCATCAACAAACAATGACTAAATTTTCAAGCCGGCCTTGGCTAAATTGGAATTATGGAAAGATAAGCAGACATCTTTAATTGGTCGATCGCTGACTATAAACAATGTCATCCTTGCATCAATATGGTACAAATCAGCAGTATGGTCACTGGACAAACTGACTCTCAAATTGCTACAGAAGCAAATCACAGCTTACCTATGGAGAGGTAACCATGATTATAAGAATGTAATAAGTAGAGTGGTCTAGCAAGCAATAATCCAACCCAAGATAAGAGGGGGATTGGGAATACTAGACCCTGCCACTCAAACAATGGCTCTCTCCATTCAGTGGATACTAAGGTTACTTTTCAATCCAAATGTTCCCTGGTTAGCTCTGGCCTGGGAGCAAATTTCAAGACTAGCTCCAACTACTCCTGAGGGGACAGATCCGATGATATGGTTGGAGAATCGCTATTGGACAATCCCTAAAGGCAGAATACAGGCCTCATCACAAGAAACAGACCCTCATCGTCGAGCAACAAGGGAAGATTTGAAAAACGATCCATTTTGGAAAGATTTGTTACGGACTTGGCGCAAACTTTCACTCCCAGACAAGGTTTCACCAAATCGCTGGGAAGAAGTATGTCAACAGCCACTTTTCAACAATAGATGGATCACCGACACTCAGGGTAGGACACTCCACTGCATGGACTCCCCCGGGAAGGGATGGATTAAAAAAGGTATATTGAGAATTGGGGATATCTAGAATTCGGAGAATCGGGACTGGCTTTCTCACTCAGACCTGAAATCCAGCCTGCGCTATTGTAGGAGGACAGAAGAAGCACTGGAGATAATAGTAGAATCCATTCCTTTAGAGTGGGTGAAGATCCTAAGGAAGGGACCACAAATTAAGGAAGGAGATTGGGTTGGCATCCAAGGGGAGACCCAACTAGTTGGAAACGTAACAATGGTAAATTCAGATGGGGTCATTCTTATCTCCTTGTTTTCACTTACACAAAACAATAAGATTTTGGAAAGTCAATCAAAGGAATCCAGATGGGTCACAAAAGAGCAAGTTTTCAGGATTAGAGTATTGAGAAACAAAGATCATTGGCTTGCCTTTAAGCCATCATGTGCGATTAATAACTTGGCTTTAGACCCGGCAGCCTGGATATGGACGGTCCCCATGGGGAGACGGAGAAAGTGTATCCGCTCCCTTCACTCACTAACAGTCAAATCAACTTATTGCATGTTAAGACCAAGATAGAACCCGAAAGACAGAGTGGAAGCATGATGGATGAAACAACTAAATGTCAGCGAGGAGGAAGTACGGAACATCAAATGGTTCAAAACGATAAAGACTAAATCGACCAAAGTTGCCTCATTGCAATGGCAGATAGACCATCGTTGTCTACCAACCTATGATTGGATAATAGATAGATCCTCACTTGAGCAAAATGGGGTAGCATTACCTTGGTGTAAGCTGTGCTGCTCAACCTTTCCATCTAGAAAAATTCCGAAAACCATTGAACACATCTTTATGCAATGTCCAGGAGCATTTTGGCTGTGGAGATGGTGGGATAGGATATGGAACAACCTTAACACATCTCGAACTTGGCCGTGGAAGTGGAAAACATTATTATGTGAAACCTGGTCTCCGGAGCAAAATGATGAATTCTCACAAAATTTATTTGTAAGCAGAAGACGAGCAATTATCTGGGCCCTATGGAGGCGTAGATGTACTTTTGAAATGGAGGGAGTAAGGCTGGATGGCCCAGAATTTACAGAGTCAATCAAACTGCATGTGCAGACAACTATCTCAGCTCAATGGGATAAAGTAAAAGAAAATATCAAATTTCTATCCTCAGAAAAAGAAATCAAACAGCATATTCAAAATTTCAGTGGCGCATGGCTAGGAGGACCTCAAGGGGGTAAAGTAGGGGAGATCAAATGGAGCAGAGACAAGGGTGATACACTAGCTGGACGGAAGAAAGATGTCCACAAGGATTACCGTTTAGAATTTCAGGAATGGACAAGTGTAGATCCTGCTGTACCCCTTCGCCCCCTTACAGAATTCCCAGACACATTCCCCCCCTCCTCTTTAAGTTTGGTCCCGCTGAGCTGGTTTGGATTATGAGTAGGAAGAAATGGTTAGAAGTTTCGTTGGAGTTCGTAGAGCTCAAAGAATTTGCAGAGTCCCCAAAAATTGTCAAGATAGAGGAGGTAGCATTGCTAGCATCATCATGAGGATCTGGCGGCCTTTTTTTTTGGCTGAAGAGGCAGCCCTCCCTACTATCCACATTGCTGTTTGTCTTGATTATGTATCAGCATCATTTGTATGAGGGACGTTGGACCCGTTTTCCAGCAGGTGCTGCTCCCCACCAATAGACTGGAGCTTGTAGCTGGGCTGTTAGTGATGGATGCTCATAGCAACATCACTAACAGTCTCAGTCCTTTTCTTAAAAAAAAAAAA
>BFEA01000786.1:55983-66559 GCA_003427395.1 Chara braunii
CGGCTATCTCGCTTCCCTCCTCCTCCTCTCTCTCTCTCTCTCTCTCTCTCTCTCTCTCTCTCTCTCTCTCTCCCGCTATCCCACTCCAGCTATCCCACTTCTTGCTCTCTCTTCGAGGGGGCAAAGCGCAAAGATGACCTGGGCCACTAGAGGTAAGCTCTACCCACATCTTTTAGGGGCACTTTACCATATATCTCAACCATATTTGCAACCGCACGAGCCGCAAATTCGTGCGGAGTTCCGTGCAGGGGGTGTCTGTGCAGAATCGCGCAGGGAGGGGGGATGGAGGGGGTGTCTGACAAGAAGCTAGGATATGGGGAATTGAGGGGGATATGGAGAGGAGGAGGAGGATGTGGCCGATGAGGATGATGAGGATAATGAGGACGACGACGTGGAGGAGGAGCAGAGATGGGGAAGGAGAAGAGTTGGACGGAGGGAAAAGAGGAAGGGTAGGAGGAGGACGAGTGGGAGGAGGAGGAGACATGGATACCGAGGAAGGGGAGGACATGAGGAATGTAAGGAGATAAGGAGGCATGGAAGATAACGAAGTACGAGGAGGAGGAGGAGACAAGGATGATGAGGGAGGGCAGGAGGAGGAGACATGGAGGGCAGGAGGAGGATGAAAAGGAGGAAACGAAAAGGAGAAGGGAGGAGGAGACATGGAGGACGAGGAAGTGGAGGAGGAGCGAGGTGAGGCAGCACTCCTGCAAAAAAAAATGTTCATCCCACTTATAATTTTGGCAGGGGGCCTCGAACGCACCGTCTTGACCCCCGGCCTTCTTTTTTTTTCCGGAGGGGGGTGATGGGTTGTTCCCCGCACAAGTCGTGCGCCGCACAGGATCGGTCGGGCGCTTCCGCCGCACGTCGAGAACTGCCGCACGAGGTGCGCATGCAAGTATGATCTCGATAGAATGGAGCCATCCGCAAACAGCGGCCATAGAGGGGGTGTCTGCTCTTACCAGCACCTCCCCTACGTCCGATCGCGATGTTTCAAAAAAAAAAAAAAAAAAAAAAAAAAAGATATATATCTCCTGCCGCACCCCCACTCCATTTCTATCTTACCTCATGCGAGGATCCATTCCAGAAGTCAAGAGTGGAATTGTACCTACCTGGTGGCGTGATAGCGGAACTGGGGTGAGAAGAATCATCCTGATGGTCATCTGCGGCCCGTTAGCGCCCGTCGCTGCCAGTCCGGCAAGGCCCAGGCTGCCGGCTCGACTAGTGCCTGGGGGAGTTTCTTCGGGCGTTGGGCCTGCACGCGTGCCCGACAGACGCGCGTGGTGTTCTGCCACGTGACGCTCGCTATTGGTGACGCATGTGTCCCGCGACACGCAGACAGGGGTAGCGCCAGCAGTGGAATCATTGATATGGTGACGTTTAGTGGCAGCAGCTTTGATACTATCAGCGATGACTGGGAGGGCATGGAGACTTCGCCTCAAGGGGGGCTGTGGGGAACCCCTCTTCACCTGCAGGTTGGGGAGGAAGTGTCCGCGCTGACTATTGCGATGACTTACAAACAGCAGTTGGAGGAGATGCACGCGGCGCTGAGCCAAGCGAATGGAGACCTACCATACGATGTTCTGCTAGAGGGAGAGGAGACCTGTGATGGGTGGGATGACGAACTTTACGATCTCATCTCTTTGCGACAGCAGGATGCGATCGACAAAGCGTGCGTGATTGCCGTTTCTACGACTGCCTTGAGACGCTGCAGCAGGTCCAAGATATGTTCGCAGGCCTTCTAGCGCGGAGACACGTGGGTGGCTTGCCAGATATTGAGACACGGGCAGCAGCGACAGAACCAATATTATCGAAAACATCATTAACATCACCAATTCCTTCGACAACGGCGTTAGCGACACTGGCAGCGACCTCAACTACATCGGCAGTATCTGCAGCAATGTCCACTCCGACAACAATACCATCATTGGCAGCAACAACAGGGGCAATGGTGGCTCCACTGACAGAGGCCGCAACGGCTGAGCTGCCAATTACGACATCTATATCAATAACTTTGTCATCCGTGGAGGTGGGGCCATCAAACAATCTTGGTAGGGTCTGGCAACGGGAGTTGTTTGCGCAGGGCCATGCTGTATGGGGGTTGGAAGAGGAGCCGCCCCCTTACATGGAGCTCACGGATCTGTCACGATCGAAGGCGCTGAAGTCGTGTGGCAGCGAGATCCTTGATCTGCCACGATCGAATGCACCGAAGTCGTGTGCCTGCAAGACCCTTGAGGAGGGGCAAGGGTTTGGCGGCAAGCTCGAGGTGCATTTTTATAAAAATGATGACGACTATTTCGCGGACGGCTTCTGGGCCAACAACACTGCTGAGACTGTTCTCAGCCGAAGCCGGGTAATGGCCCCGGTATCTCAAATGTTCTCAAAACCAGGCACAATGGAGGCGCTTGACACACGCGCGGTAGCTTGAGGCGCTGGAGGTGGCTACGTCACAGGTTGACGAGGCACGAACATCCAACACATAGCTTTCAGTGATGTGTTTCGCGCAAGGATTCCATAGCTATCACCTTATACATGGTGGTCTACTAGCTCCCGTGGTTATGGTTGACGGTGTATTGTATCTGCCATAGCCAGTGGATTCCAGCGAAGAAAGCCCAGAGTACTACCGAAGTGTGGGAAAACGATCTTTTACTATGAAAGTCTAATCAAGAAGATGATGTTTTGTTGAGCAGTGCGGTGATGAGGGGTCCTTCTGTGGCCTTGGTTGAGAGTATATTACGTAGCCAGTGGATTTCAGCGAAAAGAGCCCAGAGTGGCACCGAAGGGTGGGAAAGCGATCACTTATTCTGGAGGAAGAGAGATCTAATCAAGGAGAGGACGTTCTGTTGAGCAGTGCGGTGACGAGAAACCAAGACGTCCGGCGGTCAACGAATCAATCCAAAGTGCGACTTGCAAGTCAAAGTGTGAGTCGAATTTTGATCTATGATACAAATAGGGTTACAAATGATAATAGGATAGAAAACTTCAACAAATCTGACAATGTTCAATAGGGGGGGACTCTGTATAAAACCGGTAGGGTAGTCATAGAATCAGATACCAAAAGAAGGAGGGTAACTGATGATCTGTGCCCTAACAAAGGAATAAGGAGAGCACTGCAGCAGTGAAGGACAAATCTGGCTAAGAAAGGAGACTGGAAGGGGATTCAGTGTAAAGGAGGTTGGAGTCTCATATAGTCAGATATTGAGGTTTGTAAGTCGACCTAAAGAGGGAGGGTGGAAGTGGTCAAGCATTGATGACAAATTTGCAGCACAAAGGAGATATTGATATTCAGAAGATCTCCGCTCCAAAAGGAACAGGGACAACACGTCAGCAGAGAATGACAGAGGGAAGTATTTATATACGCTCTTCCTCTTGAAGATGCCTCCAACTATGATGTTCCGCCCCTCCCCTATTTATAAAGGGAAGTCAAGCCTCAAGCCACAAACGAATTGAAAACTACAATAAAAGAACAAAATACCAATCAACCTTATTATCTGAATTCACCCCAATCAATCAATAAATCACAAGTAACACTAATTCCCCCCTTCTGAGTCAAATTCATAGTCTGAATAAAGCACCCCCTTTCTACTTTTTCGTTTTCCACTTGAAGGGCTATTCTTCGACCCCTTCGTACTCCATTCTCCGAATCATTTTTTGGTCGCCCCCTTCTGGGCTGATTCATGCTCTTTCTTCCGTTCCCTAATCAATTTCTTTCACCTCATCTCTACACCTGATCCCTAGTTTCCTATTTCGTACTTCCACTCTTTATTTCTTTGTTTTTGTTTGCACCCTTCTATTCCATTTCTCAACTCTGATTTTATTATTGTTGATTTCAGGAAAATAAAATGATGGGAATCAACTCAATCCCCTCGAAGAGAGTGAGAGGAGGAAACTCCCTACTCTTTTATCAAGGGGCAATGAGACAGAATGTGATGAGGCAGCTCAGCCCCTCTCCATATAGCAGACCAGGAGTAGAACAAGTAACATTTAGTGGTTGGAATCGAGACAGGAATATGAAGGACAATAAGTTACAGGAAACATCACTTATGGTGATTGATCCCAAAGTATGGCCAACAACTCAGATCCACTCAGAAGAATCACACTCGCAGGAGGAAGCGGCCCCAAGGGTGGAGAGAATACTCCACTCAGAGAATCGACAAAGGGAGCAGAGGGAGCAAAGGATCCCACAAGTATTCTTATCAATGAAAACGCCAGGGACAGAAGAGGAATAGAAATCCAACACCTCACAAAAAGAAGATAAAGAAATTCAGAGAGAGGAAGAGATGCTAACAGAGGAGGAGAGACTGGAACATACCTATTTTTCTAACAAAGGCAACTAGACTCAACCCAGAGGAGAAAGCACTCAAACCTCTCAGTCTTCGCAGTCTTCGGAGTCTTCGGAGTCTTCGCAGTCTTCTCAGTCTTCTCAAGCGGCCCCGATATGGGCTCAAAGGGTAAGAAAGAAAATGCAAGACAAAACTCTGAATGTTTCGAGGCCACCGGTTGGACCTCCGGGTACGCCAGCGGAAGAGCTCAAAATTCCTCTTCGAAATCTATTGCCGGCTAAAGCATTTTTCCTCTCCCTCTTCCTTCTCCCATCAGAACAAAAGGTTATAAATCAGGGAGGAAGGAAAATGCGAATGAAATCTTACCCAGTTGACAAATTGGCCAGGAGGGATGAGATCTACGTCAGGCATGCTAATAATTGGATTTTCTATGATAAAGCAGTCTACCGATCCACGAATGACAAAATAAAGTGGATTTGCAAAAGATTATAGGAGTTAAAAGGCAGTGAGGAAGCGGTCTCAGAGTTCTTCCTCATACAGCCGATCACTCCTACAGTCTTCACCATCCTTTGCCTATTTGAGAAAGATAAAGCCCAGATAGATGGTTGGAAAAAGTTATATTGGGAAAACTCGCAAGACAACTCACAAGTAAGGATCTACCCCTGGCAACCTAAGAAAATTAGTCCAGAAGAAAGGAGGGATCAACTAATGAGAGATCATTACTGGGTTGAACTGCGTCACATTCCCATTGAGGTGCAGGCTGCTTTTGTTCATGATTTTGGTCAACTTTTCAAAATTGTTGATTTTATTGACCCCCTCCCATCCTACGTGGCGAAAAGGGATGATTATCTAATGTTGGCAATTGGTCTTCAGAAGGATCAGCCATTCTCTTTAGATGATATCATCCCGTATAAGATGGGAGGGAAGATCTTTCATATTCACACGGCGCACAAATTTCGTCCTTGGTGTTTCAAATGCAAAGCATATGGACACTTAAGTACGAAATTTGCGTGTCCCATGCATCCGCAGCATCCAGTATCACAAGAACCAAAACTGAAAAAAGATCCTCAGAGATCTCACCGATGGATACCAATGAGCCCAGGATATGACGGTTGGGTCTATAATGATGAACTCAACCAATTGGGTATTCCCAGTGGTTGGTACTGGGAGGGTAGGGGTAATCCTCGTAAGACCTCCAGACCGCCAGCAGAGTGGGTCCCATCACCCCTCCCCTTCCAAAATTCCACAAATCAACATGCACAGTATGTAGGACAACATAGTAAGAATCAACCTCAAATGATCCAATCGAAGACGAGCCACATGAGTCAGAAGAGCCCTGTTGAAGATTCACAGAAACAGAATGAAAAAACTGAACAACAGGGACAAAAACAGGGTCAGCAAGGTTATCAAGGGGGAAGAGGTAAAGTGTGAGGACCAGCACCCGAGCAATACCTGCAAAGGAATCAACACAAAGAAGGGATGGAATGGAAAGTGGTCAGGGCAAAGAATAATAGAGGTAACGCAGGAGATCAGAATCAGCAGCAGCCACGACACGACCAACTTCAACAGCATCCTCAGCATCCCCAGCAGCAACAGCAGAAACAACTTTCACACCAACAGCAGCAAATGTAGCAGCAACAACTCTCACTCCACCAGCAGCAAACGCAGCAATCCCTGCCTAACCAGATAAAACAGCAGAAGACTTCAACGCAGCCCCTCACACTCAGACCAAATTCTGAACCCACAACGGAGCCACTTATCCCACTTGTCCCACTACGGGACTCATCTCAGCTGCAGATAGAAGTCAGAGAACTACTGAACCAGAATAGACAAGAGGTGATTCAATTGGAGGAGGAAGTGGCCATCCAGGTGCAGGACATGGATGAGGACCCATTACAAAATGCTTTCACAGCAGAGCATATGGAGGTAGAACAAGCACCTGTCTCAGCGATTCCGCTCGTTGATATGGGTGATGGAGGAAAATTTCAAGCCCCAGATGCCAATCTACAGTAGCGAATTCATTACGTAGCTGAATGGGTAATAAGTAACCTCAAGTTTAGACATTCTGGGGTAAATGAGGAATTTTCGGTTTTAGCTATGGATCATATTCTGAGTATTCTAGCCCAGAGCGATAATCTGAAGGTTACTCTACAGGATGGTCTGTAAACGCAGATTCCTTCAATCCCACTCACGCCAGTGATATATAAGACACAGGGTCACACAAGTGGAAAAAAAAGACTCAAAGAATTGGCAAGAAGAAAACAGCATAGTCCACAGATCCGTGTATCACAGTCTCTGGCTACTTACTCAGGAAATAATAAAAAAAAAAGAAAATTCTCAAGAAAAAGGCTCAAGAATCTGGTGCTTACACCCAGACACTCAATGAAAGGAAAGTTCAGGAAACGTAAGATACACGGATCAGAGGATATTGACAGAAGGAAATCAAAGCATAGTCGATTAAAAAACAAATCGTTTTTAAATAAAATACCACGTTTTTCACTGGACATGGAGAGTGGAGGACATACCACTACAGACCACTTGCAGGAGAAGGATAACATGATACACACCACAACAATGTCTGAGTCAGAGAACCAGGTACAACCCTCCTCCCAGGACTCTTGTGATGATGTGGACAAAGGACATTTGGAACTTACCTCAGAAAGCAATGGAATTAGTGAACAGTCTTCGGAGCTCATGATCCTAGAGAATCGGTCCTCAAAGATTGCTGAGCCTGGAAGTTTCATTTTTTCGAAAAAAGAAATAACAACGGTAATCACTTTAAGCCTGACTGGGGAAACCAAATTTCTTGTAATTTCATAAATACCACAGGAGAAAAGAAAGTCATCACTGTTAGAGGAGGAAAATGAAGAACCAAAGCATAGAGGCCAGGGAGGGAACTGAAAAATCAGCTGAACAGGGGGAAAGGAAAAAATATCAAAACCCAGGAAACTTTCACAGGCATAATGAAATTGATCTTACCTATAGTGCTGCAGATGAGGTACCTGAGCAAATTGTTACTTCATCACTACCTTCGACTTCCCCTTCACCTTCCCTTGTTGACCTTATGAATCGAAGACAAAAGTTCAAATCTAGATTGAACTTGGAAATTCATCCTCTTTCTAAATTTAGTAGTGCGATTTTCCCAGTTCGATGCAAGGAAGGAAGGTGGGAAGTGGGTCTCATAGAGATGGTAGACTCTCAATATGGAGGCTTGACTATACATGGAATGGAGGCCCCCGGTCTTTCCCTTTCTTATCTATCAGAAGGATTGGCCGGAGAAACATTTTTCAAATTAGAATTCAAAAAGTTTATAGAAGGAAACCTCCCCCCAGGAGGTTGGACCACTCTTATGACAACCACGGACCCCCAGAGAATTGCACATAGGGATATCTTCCTAAGATATAGAACAGGGGATACTGTCAATCTCAAGTGGCTAGGGGATGAATCACTCAGGGATCTTAGAATTCAGAAAATAAAAGCCAGCCAGTTCTGGCCTGCAGATGATGTGGCAGCCCTTCTATTAAACCTTCTCAAGAAGCATTTCCTACAGAAAGGAGGAGCTCTTGACAAAGGTATATGGGAGCCTCTACTCTGAATAGACAGTGTCGGACATGAGCAGCGAAACAGATATTGTATCCTATGGTTGAAGTAAATTTAATAGATACACTTTTTAACAAGGATAAGAACTGGAAGCTGTTGGCCTAGCATCGGCCAAACAGAGTAAAAGACAAGCAATATATGAAATGATGAAAGGGGTGGATGGCAGGTCATGGCCAGATGTCATATGCGTTCAGGAGACTCATTTGATGAACATTGATCATCATAATTACATACAGAAAGAGATCAGGCCCCACACGACTTATAGAGCACATGCACCTAAGATTGGTAGTGCGGGGGTGACCATATAGCTCCCCCCTGATACTAAAATAAAAGTTCTTAGTTGGGAGGCTGATCAACAGGAAGGCAGATGGGTATACATTCTGGCCATGATAGGGTCAGAAGTAATCAGCATCTTATGTGTATATGGTCCTAACGAAGTCCGTGAGAGGCAGTTTTTTTTTGAGGGAATACTCCCCCACCTGCCCACAGGTATCCCCATCATTATAGCAGGAGACTTTAATGCAGCACCAGATCGCACCCTGGATAGATGGCACATTCCCTCCCCCTGCCCCCCTTATATTATAGACGATGAGATCATTATCTCAAATCTCTGTCTTTCAGCCAATCTTTTTGACTCATTCAGAAGACCAAATCCCCAAGCTAAATCCTACACTTGTTTTAGAAAAAAACCAAGTCAGACAAAGTACAAGATCAATAATTGACCTCATATTGGTTTCATATGAAATTCAAGGAGCATTGCAATTAGCTTTCATTCTCCCTCATAGCCCTTTCCCTGGGTTAGACCACTCGATGTGTGTGGCGGTTTTTTCTTTTAAGAAAAAACCGAATCAAGGGAGAGGTTACTATAGGCTTAATACATATCATTTGAAGAAGGACAGTTTTAAACAATTCCTCAAAGATGTGTGGGATTTCTGGAAAAAACAGAAACCCCTCCTCCAAAATCAGATACAGTGGTTCAACAACGGTCTAGCTTTCCTAGGCCGTAAATGCAATGAATATTCTAAGACCTTGGCTAAACAAAGACACATGGAAGAAGCAAACCTTCACAAAAGGATTTATGATCTTCAGAAAATTGAAAATGAGACGGTGGAACATGAGCAACTGTCTGCCCTGACAAATGAAGTTCAAGACACAGAAAACCAGCTCCTGAAACATATGGAATATCGTTGGCAAGGGATTATAATAAGGGGGAAAATAAAGAAACATCAAATGAAAGGAAGTATGAACGCTAGATTTTTTGCAATGGCCAAAGCTAAATCAGGAAGAACCACAATAGAAGCACTGACTAACCCCCTGAATTCTGAGGAACCCCCAGCGACCTCAACAGCAGCTTGCACTAAGCGAGCTAAAGATTTCTTTAAGAATTTTTTCACACCTCAAAATAGTGATATCCCCAAAAAACAACACAAAGAAGAGATGGATGAGTTCCTATTGCCAATGACAAAGAAAATCTCAAAGAAACAAAGAGAAGAAATTGACAAACCCATAACCAAAGACGAAGTATGGAAAGCGCTGATCCTAATGGAAGAAAAAAAAACACAAGGGATCGACGGGTTACCTAAAGAATTCTGGGAAAGTTGGTGGGATAATTTCTCACAGGACCTAATGGATTTTTACGATTCAGTATGGACCACAGGGAGATGGGGGAAATAGTGAATGAAGGTGTCCTCACCCTCATTTACAAAAAAGGAGATAAATCCAATATAAGAAATTATCGACCCATAACTCTGTTGACTGTGGTTTATAAATTAGTGACAAAGGTCTTATCAGATCGTCTTACTAATGTTATCTCTGATATTATCCATCCTACACAAACAAGATTTATAACAGGAAGGAGCATTCAAGATAATATCCTCTTGGTTAATGAGTTGATTAAAATTTCTAGACAATCAAAACATAATGTGGTCTTCATATTTATTGATTTTGAGAAAGCCTATGACCACGTGGACTGGACATTCCTGGATTAATGTCTTAAAAAAATGAACTTTGGTCCATGTTTTAGGAGATGGGTGGAGATAATGCACCAGAAAGCCACTACTAGAGTAATGATAAATGGAAATGTGGCTCCCCCATTCTATATTAAGAGATCAGTAAGACAAGGGGACCCTATTGCCCCCTTCCTTTTTGTCATAATCATTGAAGCCCTAGCTGCTAACTTACGAAAGAATGAAGACATCAAAAAAATTCAAGTGACATGCATACCAGAGGAAGCGATCCCTGTCTGCTCCCTCTTTGCTGATGACTTATCTATCATGGTTGAAGCATCTCATGAGAATCTCGAATCCCTAAGAAATATGATGGATCGATTCTGCAGACTTTCTGACATGAGGATTAACTGGGGTAACAAGACTTTGGGTTGGTGGATCCATCATCAAGGAGTCAGACCCCTAGAAGTCTCAAAAATCTCATGGCTATCTAAAGAGACACTCATAAGGATTTTGGGAATTAATCTTTCAGCAGAAGGAAAACCTGCAGCAAACAATGAATGGATCTTACAGAATGCCTGCTCCAACCTAAATTCATGGAAAAACAAACATACATCCATTTTTGGAAGATCTCTTGTAATTAATAATGTAGGCCTAGCATCAAGGTTGTCAGGCGGGGGCCCCCGGGGGCAAAGCCGGGGTAGGGGTTTGACCCCCGAACCCCCGCCGGTGGGGTGCCCCACCCCCGCC
>BFEA01000786.1:95597-122825 GCA_003427395.1 Chara braunii
ACAGCACTGTGCCGGAAACCGGGTCCAGCGTCCCTTTCTCTAGTAACATCTCGCTTCCTATGCCATTGTTCGCTTTACCCAGCCACCGCCCACCACCCGCCCAACCGGATTCAGAACCACGCGGGTGAGGAGCGGGGCCCAGCACGCCTACGTAAGTCTTCCGTCCTAACAGTGGTGAGAGAACCGCCAGGATGGAGAGAGAAACTGCTTGGCTACTCTTTCCGCAGGCAGGGAGCGGTTCCTGTTGGGGACTGGTACCAGCATCTTTTTTAAGCATCTTCGCAGCACATACATTGCTGTTTTCCCTTGGCCATGGTCAAGTTGACATTTGAAGCGGAAGACTCCTAGATTCCCAAATGGAGCTGCAAGCGACACCCATCCCATTTACGGAGCAAGCTTATTGTTGACCGGCCATAATCTGCAGCTCCCCAATTTATTGTCACGGTGTGATCGAGGGATGTAATCCTAATTCGAAAATCCAAAACCCCATCCAAGTAGACAGAGAACAGCGCCGACAGTGGATGGGGTGCATGCACAGGCTATACACAAGGCGAGGGGAGGCATCTCCTGAAAGGCAAAGGCAAGAGAAGTAACCCCGAAAAAACATAAGAAACATAGAACGAGCAGGACACACTCACAGTGTACAAAATCAGGGGAGACTGGCCCCCTGAAAAAATCCACTGTAGACCTTGAACCCTAAACCCTAAACCCCTCACCCTGAGTGGAAAAGATTCCAGTGGAAAACAGAGAACAGCGCCTACAGTGAATGGGGTGCATGCACTGGCTATACACAAGGCGAGGGGAGACATCGCCCGAAAGACAAAGACAAGAGAAGTAGCCCCGAAAAAACATAAGAAACATAGAACGAGCAGGACGCACTCACAGTATACAAAATCAGGGGAGACAGCCCCCCCTGAAAAAATCCACTGTAGACCCTAAACCCTAAACCCGAAACCCTAAACCCCTCACTCTGAGTGGAGAAGAGTTCAGTGGGAAACAGCCCCACCCTGTGTAAAACGCAAAACCCCCAAACCCTGAGTGGAAGGGATTCCTGTGGAGAACCGCCCTCCCACATGAAGAGAAGGGGAAATTTTATAGAGAAGCGGAGAAATGCGTATCAGTGTTTTTTTGCAGAAAGCCCCTTAGACTCCTTAGACCCTTTAAAACCCCATGAAAACGTAAAACCCCTAACCCTCAATGGAAGGTAGACCCCTGATCGCCGAGCCGCCCGAGTCTTCCATGTGCCATCGAGTTCTTCCGACCCCTGTTCATCCTTGAGGCCGGTCCACCAAATCGCCCGCAGTCGCAGCCACGCCGGCGTCTCAGCGCTAGAAGCCGGTTGCTAGGAGGGAGATGAGAAGAAGGGAGAGGGCGATGGGAAAGGAAGACAGGACGGGCGGTTGGGGGGGGAACGGAGGCGCCCATGCAGGCTCAACCGGGGGGAAAACCAGAGGCGTGTATGGCGTGTCATCCCGGGAGGAGGACAAAGGAGGGGGGGTTTACTGCGAAGGGGATTTTGAAGTGGGAGTAAGGCTTAAGGGGCCATTTGTGTTCGTGAGCCCGCCAGTTTTTCCATTGGAGCTGGGAATCTTGGAGGTCTGCCATGGCTCTCCTCTGGCCGAGCCAAGTTTCAGTAAACCCGGTCGTCAGTTCCAGTTCTTTGTTTCGTTTTTGTGCTGGAGAGAGGACGGGGTCACGATTTATTTTCAAAATCTGGGTCTTGGTCTGATCCCAGGCTGCTCTCACCCTCCCGGCGAGAAACTGGGACATGTGCTCTTTGGCATGAGCGGCGGTGAAGGAGTGCTGCTTTCTCTCAAACGAGCAGCGCATTCTCCAGGCAAGCATCAAGAGTTCGATTCGCGTTATCTGGAACAGATTCTGGTCGTAGGGAGGCCAGTCCGTCTGGGGGTTGGACGAGCTCCCAAGGAGGAGAAGTTTCGGATCCCATGGGAGTTGGGAGCCAGTAAGGACAGTCCAGGCCGCATCCCACCACCTCCAAATTTGGGTCACCATAGGGCAACCCAGCAGACAATGTTCCAGCGTGGCGCGGGAGGGTTGGGCAAACCAATCGCAGTAACTGCAGATGGGTGAGAGGAGACCTTGCTGTTCCAGATGAGTCCTGGAGACGAGCCAATCCGGGGTGGGCAGACAACGGTACAGTATCTGCCATTGGAGGGCTCGGTGGGATGTCGGCATTATGTTCGAATAACGGGCCCATCTAAAGTCCGCCAGATCGTTCGGTTGTAGGATGGAGTCTCTCCCCCACCTTTTCTGCACGGTCTTCTCAGTCGATTGCTTTTTGTGTATGACCCGGTAACCCCGTTTAACCGAGTAATCCCATAGTTTCAGCGGCGGGGCAGTACCGCGGCAGGGCCACTCCCACTCTGCTGGGTCGAAGGGGAGGGCTGCGATAGGGGAAGAGGGTCGGAACACAAAAAGGGACCGGTCCATCCCTTCTATCACCCGCACTCTGACTAAGCCCGCCCAATTGTGGACAGTGTCCCGATCGTGGTTTCTTTGCAAGGCAGAGCATGAGGCACCCGAGGAGGTTATATCGTATGCTTCCAGGCGGGCCGTCGAGGATGTCACGTTTGTCACCTTGCTAACGAGGCGGGAAGGGCCAGTTCGGGGCCAGCGAACAACCCAATCCCCTTTTTCAATGGTGGGCCCTTTTTTCAGGGGCGGAATCCACGCCAGGGGTATCGCTTCCCGGAGCTGTTCCAGCTTTTGCTCTCTGTGCCTGACATAGCGCAGTTCGTCTTTCATTTGATCAGCTGTCTTCCATGTTCCCCGTTGGAGGTCCAAAAATCCCTTTGGCGACCCATTGTTTCCACGGCGAGCGTTTGAAAAGGTGGAAAGGATTCCCTTGGTTGTCGCGGATGTGGGGGTTGCCAAATAGCAGCTGTCTCACTATCTCATGCCAACGCAGGGGAGGGGAAACATGTTGAGGGCCCATATGTCTCCAGAGATTGACCATATTGGACCACAGCGGGTCGTTGATCGCTTCCCTTCTCGTTTGGGCCCGCTCAGGGGGCAGGGTTGTTGGCAGATTTGACCCAGGGATCGACCAAGCTGGGTTGGTCAACCATTGCAGCGGGTGAATTTCCCTTTCCACAGGCGAGGCGGGAGCAAGGCCGGCAATCTGGATGTGGGCGTAAGGAGCCCACAGGACGTCATTCCCCATCAAGAGGCGGGTGAGGATTTTGAACGACAACGCTTTCAGTTGATCTTGCGGTTCCAAGATTGCCAAACCACCCATCGAGTGTGGTTGGGCTATAGAGTCCCACGCCACTCTGGAGAGGAACGTGGGGTCATCGTGATCGTTCTTCCTCACAAAGGCTGCCGCTGCCCTCTTGAGCCTGCGAAGGTGTTTAGGCGGGATTGGCCAACATGCCGCCTTGTACCACATAGCGGAGAAGATTGCGGTGTTAAGGGCCAGCGCCCTTCCCACTATTGAGGTGTGCAGACCTCTCCACCTGGCCATTCTCTTGAGGGCCTTCTCCACCAAGGAAGCCCCATGGTCAGGCGGGGGGCCCAGTGCCGTAAGTCGCACTCCCAGTATCTCTGCTACAACCATCCCCCCCGCTTTCCTTTCCCCCATCCCCCCTTCTCTCTCCCCGTCTCCATGACCAAGCGTCCCCCCACCCCCGTCCTTATAATCTGACGCACAGGCTGATTGCGAGGCCGCTGTTGTTTTCCTCAAACACTTCATACATTTGGGGGGTGGCATCAATAGTAACTGGAATACACAAACTCTCCCCGAAGCACTGCTCCTCTTGCTCTCGCAAACTGACCGAATAGGTTGTCTTGCATACGGCCCTTGTACCAATGACCGACCAGCACAGGCCCGACATGGGCTGTCATAATCGTGGCGGAAAAAACTCGGAAAACCCGAGAGCCTGGGATGACAGCAAGGACAAACAAGCACACGGATCAAACAACACTCAAAAGATTGCTCGTTCTGAAAGACCTCATAATACTGACACATCTGCATCTGATCCCAGCGCAAAGGACATCGGGGCTGATGTGGTCAGGCCACTGTCTAAGGGAAAAACATCCAACCAATCTCCCCCTAAAAAACCGTGGAACGAAGTGGTTAGAGGTAGAGGTTCCATGGAGAACGACAGCCGGATCCCGGCGCAGCCAGGTGGCACCTCCCTGAATGCTGTGTTGTGATCCGATAATCCGGGTGACTACAACATGCAGATGAGGTTGGACACGATGCACCCGCTCAGATTTCATTTCGTGCAAAAAACTTCATCGCAGAGCTACAAGGAAAATGCAAGTTCGGGGGAATGCAATACAGTCTATCATCTCCCCCCAAGCAAACGCGATTCGCAATCAGATCTACGGGGAGAACGCGATCCAATTCGTGTTTCCTAATGAAGCACTCAAATCACAACTAAATGATAGACTCAAATGGGTGTTCGGGGTGCTGCGATCCCAAAAGATGTCGGATGAGGATGCGGCTGACCACTTCCTTATCGAATCCCCGACGGTCGAGAAGGTGAATGTCCTCACCCTCAATCTGATCGACAAAAACAACTTGCTGCGTATTCCAAATGCCCGATTCAGAGGACTCCCTGTTGCCATACAGCGCTGGAAACCCGTGAAAGCGCTCACACCGAACGACAGGAGGAATCATCTTATGGCAAATAACTATTGGGTTGAATTTAGCTTTGCACCTGTCCACATACAAGGAGAGATCCTCAAGTTGATCGAACAGATCGCCCCGATCCGTGGATTCATAAATGACCTACCTCACTTCCTGGCGAAGAGAGATGACTTCTTGCTCATCGCCGTAGACTGGCCTTCGGCGGAGCCGTTTCCACTCAGGGGAGAATGGCACTGCCACTCCGAAGGGAGAAAATTCGTCATCCCCCTCAGCCATCCACAGGACCCCTGGTGCCACGTCTGCAAAGCAAGAGGCCACCTGTACACGGACGATGTCTGTCCGACTAACTATAGGAAGCTCCCAAAGAACCTCGTATCACAACACCCTGCGGAGCCGGACAAATGGCTGCCTGAAGACCCCAACTTGAAGGGATGGGTTTTCCGAACTATGGATGGGGGATCCACCGGCCACTGGCAGTGGGAGGGGGGACAGACTCCACAGAATACCCCCGAAGGGGTTGCGCTCCCGACACAGCAATTTCATAACCCCGGGGGGGCCCGGGGGCCTCCTCCACGGCCTCGTGAGGTCGGACTGAAGCATCCCCCGGCGAAGGTTTACCAAAAAAAAGACCGCGCAGAACCCTCGAGACGACCACATAACAGCCCACAGCCGGCGACCGCTGCCCCCAAACCGACCACTGCGACGGCAAATGACCGCCGGCCTCCAGACACACAGGATGGGACCGGTGGTGACAGGGCGAGACGTGGAGGGACACCGCAAACACACGGCAGGCTGCAATTCAGACAGAAGCAAGGGAAACAAAAAATGCCAGCCCTGCCACAAACAGAAGAGGGTGGACCAACGGACGCCCCACAACCTGCAACCACTTCACAAATTGAGGTGGGGGAGATAGTCGAATCTGATGATGAGACTCCTCTGCTGCGCAGAAAATCGGGGTACAGCAGGGACACAAAACCTCGATCCCCAACGCCCCACAATCATGATGGTACTGACTGCAACAATAGTGGGAAGGGAGTGGCCACAAGTGAAAACCATGACGGCACTGACTGCAACAACGGTGGGAAGGAAGACATCACAGGTGACTGCCTCATCCACCCTGTCACAAATGACGTCGACCCATTGCTGCAACAATCGAAAGTTGTTACCTTTCAGGACAAGCACGAAACTGATGGCCCCCCCGCCGGGCCCAGCCCCCTCCTTCTGGTTGACTTCGGTCAGAAGGCTGTCCCGGGATCACGGCAGTTCCCGCCGTCAACCCGCCCTCTGCCGCTCCTCCCCAACCCACACGACATTGCTGCAGTTCATGATCTGGGGCATAAGTCAGAAGACGTAAACACCACAGACAACGGTTTCCAAAACAAAATGGAAGGGGGGAGCTTCCCCGCTGAACCAGGGGACCGAAGCTTGGTTGTGCGGGACCATCACCTTCCGCCACCGGATCCGGGACCGCCACCCCCTCTGATGCCTGACGGCTTTGGGGCGCCCCCCCCTGACACACTCACACCGGCCAATGCCGCTCGGGATGCTCTCAAAGACAAAAACGAAGGGAAGCGCCTGCCCACCAGACCCAGAGCCCTCGCCGAGTCTGAGCACGGCCCACAGCAACTGCGACTGTGCTTGCCACCTCCTGCTAACGCCCCCAACATCGTGAGCGTGGGGAAGATGTCGGACGACAGTCCACAGCAACAGCAATTGAGGTTGCCACCCCCTGCGGATGCTCCCCACAGCGACAGCGCAGGGGAACAGCTTCCATAAATTCCTCATGCATGTGTCCACGAACCATCATACATCGTTCTTCCACAGAGGAGAGAGAGAGAGAGAGAGAGAGAGAGAGAGAGAGAGAGAGAGAGAGAGCTGGATGGACACGACATCAAAGGTCAAGTCGAACATCACACAGAAGTCGGTAAACCAAAAATCCCGAGCACAAACGGGGATTAAAAGAAATTAGAAACCCCAATGGGGGAATCGACGTCGAGATCATCCCCGGATACTGCCGAAAGAATAGCGCCGAAGCAGCATCAAATGGCGTGTGACACCGGCCCTCCAGGAGTCTTTGCTGGCTTAAAGACCCTAGTGGTTCTCTTGACCTTTATACTACCGAGATCCTAGAAGATAAATGCTGGGGAGTACCTTTCTGGTCTAGTCCCTGAACAAATTTTACACTGTATCTACCCAGCACTTCTTTTTTTTTTTTTTTTTTTTTTTTTTTRAACWTCGACGGCTGGRGGKAGAGGGGGKGGTGATAAGAGCAGAGACTCCCTCTACCTACCCACCCTTGGATGGCTCCGTTCCATTGGTGGGGAGCTGCACCTGCTGGAAACCGGGTCCAGCGTCCCTTAACATCATATACCGGAGTCAAATCCACATGAGACACATGCGTTGAGTAGCAAACACAAAGTTATAACATATGTTAGCGGGTCATGGTATTCCTATTTAGCCATCAGTTGTCACGACCCCCGTAGCTGCCAAACAAAACTATACAAAACAAAAGACTATCAAGGCAGGGTCTTTGGCCTGCTACCATTGCAGCTTTCGTCCTGAAGCAGTCTATCGTCCCGACCCCTCCGTTGGCCTTGTGAGGGCTTGCCCTTCTCTGCTTTCTCCGTTACTTCATCTGTCGTGGTCGGAGGAAGCAGCCTCCTTTCCTTCGGTGTGAGCAAACATCCACCTGTGGGGGCACACCGCTTCACGGGTTCATTCTGCAGCATATCACTGAGCTGTCGCCGCACGTGAGCTCTGAGTTCGCACCTTGGCCGGACCCTTGACTTGTCGCCATTTGGAAGGAGCGAGGGGAGGTGAGTGGGGTGGATGGAGGTTGGGAGGGACCGGGAGGGAGGGAGTGTCGATCGGGGGAGGGATGGGGGGTGTCTATGGATCGGGCGGGCGGTGTGTAACAAGGGTAAAGTTGGTTTGCAGATAGGGAACTCGAAAACAGTGGTGTGGCCTACGTTGCCATGTCTGCTCAGTCGCCCTCCACGGCTTCCAATGGATGTTGAGGCCGGCGTCCAGTTCAAAGAATTTATGGAGCGGATCCTGCCATAGTTGGAGGAAAGTTTCATAGATAGTTTGTTTGATTGTGTGATCATTCTCCTCCCTATATTGAGTTATGAAGGACTTCCATGCGTACCTGAGACCTGATGGAATGCACAGACCCGTAAGAAAGTGGAAGGCCGCATCCCACCACTGCCACAATTGGATTACCATTGGGCAGGCCAGCAGGCAGTGTTCCAACGTTGCCCTGGCCGGGGGGGTAGACCTACCGCAGTAGGCACAAATGGGAGACAACAGCCCCTTCTGTTCCATGTCCGTGTGTGAGACTAGCCAGTCCGGGGTGGGTAGGCACCGGTGTAGTATCTGCCATTTTAGGGCCCTGAGGTTCGTAGGCATGATTTCGGAGTACTTGCCCCATGGAAGCTCTGCCATTGTCCGAGAGTCGAGGGGGGAGTCCCGCTCCCATCTACGGGTCAGTGTCTGATCAATCGAGATGCTAGGACGCAAGGCTTTGTAGGCCCCTTTAATAGTGTAGTTCCAGATATGCATGGATTTTGTTCCGGGCCAGTGTCATTCCCCCGGGTCAAAAGGCAACCTGGCCACCGGGGTTGTGGGCTCGTACACGAAAAAACCTTCGTGGTCGTCCCCGACCACTCTGACGTGCACCAATCCCACCCAGGTTACCTGAGTGTCCAAGTTTTCATTCCGGGTGAGTTTTGCAAATCCGGCCCCTGACACCTGGGAGTCATAGGCCTCAAGTTCACTTCGCCCTTCGTTATTGTGACTAACTTTATATATGGTGAGCGGGAGGGGGAGGTCCATATATTTGATTACCCAGTCCCCTTTTTGCGTCCCTTCGTTATTGTGACTAACTTCTCCCTTGCATTGTTTCTGGCGGCAGTCCGGCTATCAGGGTCTGCCGCCAGGCTAGGGGGAGGACATCCCTGAGCTCCCGCACCTTCTGTCCCACATTTTTCACATATTTAAGTTTGCGTTGCAATGCCTCCACCGTGGCCCAGTCGTTCGTGAGCGAGTCCCAGAGATCTCCAACCGTGTACACTCCCCTTTTGGCCTAGGTGAGCCAAGGTGAGTTCGTTGTAAGACAAAATGGGTTGCCTTTATCGTCCAAGATGTAGGGGTTGCCAAACAAAGGTTGCCTCCATATGTCCTGCCATCTATTGGGGGGTCGGTTCTGGTGTGGTCAGCACCTCCTCCACAGCCTCAACAAATATGGCCACATCGGATCGAGGAGGAGATCCATTCTAGCCGCTTGCTGATGGACACTGCCTCAACTGTGCTGCTAGGGGGAGGGTATTGACCAATGTTTATTGGTTAACCATCTAAAAGGATGCAAATGGTTGTCCGATGTTGACTCTGGTGCTAAGGCGGTTATCTGCAAGCAAGCCAATTGGCTCCACGGGATGTCATTTCCTACCAACAGCCTCACCAGGACTTTAAAAATCAACGCATCGCTCTCCATTTCCGGATCCAATATCCCAAGCCCCCCTCTACTTCTTGGTTGCGTAAGGACATCCCAGCTCACTCTCTGCAAACATCTCTGTTCAACGACACTATTCTTCCACAGGTATGTTGAGAGTGTTTTCCTCAGTCTTGCATACTGTTTAGGTTTCAAAGGCCAAACTGCCAATTTATACCATATGGCCGCTAAGATAGCATTATTAATAGCTAAGGCCCTTCCAACCAAGGAAGTTTGCAGTCCTGCCCACTTGGCCAGTCTGTCAATTGCCATATTAACCAGTATGTCCCCATGGTCAGGCGGGGGCCCAAGTGCTGTCAGTCTCACCCCGAGAATCCTGATAGCGTCTTCGTTGCGTGCCCAGGCAACTGGCGGCTGTTGCGGCGGGGGCTCGCCCAGGGGGTGAAGCCACCAACCCTCCGTTTTAGATCCCCAGTTGACCTTCATATCTGCCACCAGTGAGAAGAGGTGAATAACCTGAGAGAGGGCACTGACGCTCTCAGAGTCCGCTCGAATGAGAACCGTGAGATCGTCTGCAAATAGCGATGTGATCGGGATGAGGTGGTGAGGGATATCCGGAATGGGCACCTTTCTGATGTCTGTGTGGGCTCTGATCATCGATGCCAGGGCCTCCATGACAGTAACAAAAATCAGGGGCACTATAGGGTCCCCTTGACGCACCGATCTCTGGAGACGAATCGGGGGCGAGAGGTGGTCGTTAAGCATAACATTGGTTGTGGCCGACCTATGCAAAAGGTCTACCCAGTGACGGAACACAGGGCCAAAATTCATCTTTTCCAGACACATACCCAGGAAGTCCCAGTCAACATGATCATATGATTTTTCAAAGTCAATGAACATGATGGCCGTCGGGATCTTACGTTGACGGGTGTACCTAATGGTTTCGTTGACCAATAATATGTTGTCTTGAATGTTGCGGTTAGGCATGAATCCTGTCTGGTCCGGATGGATGAGGACATTCATTTGTGGCAGCGGTCGTTTCGTTAGTGCTTTGGCCACCAGTTTGTAGGGCACAGGGAGAAGTGTGATGGGTCTGTAGTTCCTAATATCTTCCCTGTCGCCTTTCTTATAAAGAAGCGTGGTGACCCCTTGGCCAATCATACCCCCAAACGAGCCTTCGTTTTGAACTGCCAAGATGTATTCCATGAGATCATATTGGAGTAAGACCCAGAAATACTGCCAAAACTCCTTGGGGAATGAGTCAATCCCCGAGGTCTTCTCGTCTTCCATATCTTGTAACGCGTCCCAAATCTCACGATGAGTAAGAGGTTTGTCCAATTCCATCCTTTGAGTGGCGGTCAGACGTGAGTGCACTGTTTTCGATAGTCGGTTAACCGAGCCCTCATTTTTCACCTCAATTTATAAGAAAACCATAAGGCCATTTCAAGCAAACACCACACCAATGTATAGAGTGCACTTCATTCTAACATATTATGAAAAAAAAACAAAAAATAAAAAATAAAAAACAAATAAAACAGCACCTCAAAAGTGCATTTTCAAGCAATTTTGCCAAAAAAAAATCATCGAAATTTCAGGATTTTCAGGATGATCAACAGCACAAATTCTACTAACCCTAATGACACCAAATTTGACACACAGCAAGCTTGTCCAAAAACAAAAACAGGCAAAAAAAAAATCCAAAAAAACATAAAATTTGACCTCGAAACCCTAATTTCAGGATCTCTTGCGTCTCGCACTTCGTCAGGGTGTTTGCTGGGTGTTCGGGATGTGAACAAGTTATGATAGTACTGAAAGGCGTAATCTGCGATAGTACAGGCGTTGGTTGCTACTGGGGCTATGTCATCTAGAGGGTGTCTGAGTCTGGGGACAGTGTTGGCTCTTGCTCTCGCCCGCGCCTTGCTGAAAAAGGCTTTAGACATTGTCCCTTCGGTGTGAGCACGTTTGATTCTTGCCTGTATCCTCCATGCCTGTGACTGTTGTTCAATGTAAGCTTGGAGGTGATCACGGGCCTGTTGTAGCTCATCGAAGGTCGGGCGGTGCAGCGGATCTTCCATGAGTTGTTCATCCCATTCTTCGAGATCCCTCATCAACTTGTCAGGAAAGGCTTTACGATCACGCGTATTGGATGGAATTTTTTTTTATTCTCTCCCTCAGCTGCGCAATACCTTTATTAAACCAGTCCACCCTGTCTCCCGATTCCGGTTTTTGAGGTTGTCAATATGACCAGAAGGTATTTACCAGTTCCTTGAATCTTGTCAGGGGAAGCAGGGATGTGTTGAACTTGAAAAACCCAGGCCCCTTTTGGATATGGTTGTGGAAGGAGAGTCCGAGTGTGATCATTCTATGATCAAAGGACTTGCATGGGCTAATAGTTGTTATTTTTGTTGTTGTGACCAGGCCAATAAGATCCTTTGATACGAGAGTAAGATCAATGTGTGAGCTGGCAAGACCCCTATCTCCTCTAGATGAGAGGCATGTGTATGCTTTTTGGGAGGGGTGTAGCAGTCTATATGCGTCCTCTAGTTCCCGGTCTGCCATCAACTGTTTTAGCATAAGGACGTCAGGTCCAAAATTCAGGCATCGAGGGGGTCTGGCTGTATAGACTCTGCGCTGCGGTTTTCCGGTCGACTGCGGGGTCGAGAGCGGTGTTGAAGTCCCCTGCCAGGATTACAGGGGCATCGTCGGGCAGGTGCTGGAGCAGGGTAAGCCACAAGTTCACTCTACCTGTGGGGTCGTTAGGCGCATAAACCGTGGCCAGGTAGAACAGTTCATCCTCAAATGCCAGTTTGAGGCACAACCACCTCCCTTGTTGTTTATCGTATTCCATGGTAAGCGGTTTGAGCTTTGAGGAAGGGGGAAGCCAAATAGTCACACCAGCCGACGCTCTATCTCGGGCTGGTGCTGTAAAAGACGCATATGGCCAGACAAATCTCGCTTTGGTTGTGTGCGCGGGAGTGTTCTGCAGATGTGTCTCCTGTATGCACACTGCATCCGGCCACCCTCCCGTGATCGGGCACTTAATCATGTTCCACATTGCCTGTTTTTTGTCCGCTGAAGCCTGGATCAGCCCGTTAACGTTAAGGGAGCGGATATCAAAATCTGCCCTAACAAGTTTGGTTGCCCATTGGGGTGCCTTTTTGACCCGTGGTAAGATTGGGGGGGATGGGGGGCGCGGTTGGGGAGGCGGGGGTTGGCGGGGCCGGGCCGGTTAGGACTGGTGTGCAGGGTGTGACATCGGGGGATCCGGGGAGCAAGGCGGGTCAGGGGGAAAACTTGCTTGTGCTCCCAAGGGCCGGCTTCCACCGACACTCATTTTATCGGAGGCTTGCACTTTCAACTCGCTCTGGTCGTATCACCACTCAGGTCCTAATTTTAAGTGGAAACAAGAACGGGGGATCATCCCATTGATTATGTTCCTCCAGCACATTGTCTTCCAAGAAAATCTGCATGAAGATGAGGACCCTGGATAAAGTTCATGCACTGCTGGGCATAAATTTAGCAGTGGTTAGGTCCATGAGCTGCTGGTGGGTGAACCATTTGAAACTCGAGGCATTTTTGCGGGGTCCGGTTTTCGGTTCGAGTAACAGTAGGACCGGCATGATGCCCTTGGGGAACGAGAGTGTATCAGGCAGCACCACACCTAGGACATCAACCGTGTTGGTCTCCGTCACCGAGTATTTCATCCGCTTGAGTATGACAGCGTTGGAGGGGCTGCCCCTCCATCCTTCCACAGTGAGGCCCCTTTGGGCAGGATCAATCTAAGTATCCACCGGTGGTCTAAGTCCCATCAGCCATTTCCCCTCTGTTGTCTCTCGCGTAAGAGGCATAATTATTACACCCGGGGGCATGACTACCGGGCCGCTGTCATCCTGTTCTAATCTGACCAGCTCCCTAAACTTCCTAGGGCGCAGTTCCTCAATGGGCTCGACGTAGGAGTGACCCTGCGTGGTATCCTCCTCATCGTCCTAGATGATTTCGGTTATCCTAACCGCGCGTTGAGCAGGGTGCAGGGTGATACTCGCTTGCTCCTGGTTGTTTTGTTTCGGGGGGACCTGCTGCAGTGCCAGCGGCGGTTGTGATTGTTTTTGTGAGTGTGGCAGGGCCAAGGTGGGATGGGCGTGGGGGATGTCCTGAGGCTGCTGTTGATGATGCGCTATTTCCATCAGGCCCCCAACCCCGTCCCCCTGCCGGTTCATTCCCATGTCGCCCCCATAGTGCTTATTGATCTCCTGGTCCTGTGGCGTTGCTCCCGGTAAAGTGTGCAGTGTAGCGCACAGTTCCTGGACAAGGATTTTGGGCCAAGCTAGGCCCTCATGGAGAAAGGCATCCTCCAGGCTCCCCGAGACGCAATGAGTGTTGTCATCAGTCAGCCCTCCAGCATGGGCCTCTGCGTACTTTCCCATTTTATCCAGAAAACCATTCACACTAGGACAATGGCTGCCCCCACATCCGTCCAGTCAATAGACAAGACCGTACTGTATTTTTCTACCGTGGCCAGGACCCTTGGGCTATACATGAGCACCCTTTTGGTTTCCCCCCAGTACCTGTTGTTCAGTTTCTCCCCAGGTCTGTCCTCTGTTAAGGAAAAGATTTTTGTGAGAGTCCATTCTATGAGGAACACCAGTTTTTGCAGGACTTCTTCATTAGCGGTGAGAGGAGGAGGATTGGCATTCTCTGGTGGTGGGCCCTGTGGCTGTATCACCTCCACATCCATGTCCGTGGGCAGGTCGTGCTGCAATTGCAATGGCGGATGCTGGGGGGGGGGGGGCTGATGTATCCATATCTTGCAGCATCTGCCCTTCCTCGTACTAGCTCGGGAGAGCAATTGAGGGGTGTTGAGGGTGAAACTGTGCCTGTTGTTGTAAGGCGGACTCTCTTTCCGCCTCTTGCTGCCAAAAGATCTGTAACTGGTGTTGTTGTTGCTGCAAGACCTGTTGTTGCTGACAACACAGCTGTTGCTGCCACTGCAAGTGCAGGTGTTGTTGCTGGATCTGTTGTTGCTGCACCATCCTGTCGTGGTATTGTTGGTGCTGGTATTGCACCAGCTGTGCTTTCAGCAACCGGTTGAGCTGGGTCTCGCACTCTGTTTGTTGCATGATGTGTTGTTGGTGCTGGTACTGGGCCTGCATTTGCGTATGTTGCAACAATTGTATATGAATCTGTTTGTTGTACCAGTAAGTCTCGTTGCTGGTCATGCGTATGTTCCTGCAGTTGGTGTTGCCGACTTAAGTTATCGTGTTGCTGCAGAATTTGTTGATGTGCGTGGGGTTGATGCCTCTGGCCATGGTCCGACTGCTGATGAGGGCATAGTTGTCGCCCCTCCTGGTTGAGGGAGGGCTGTTGCTGATGCAGTTGATGCTGGTCATGTAACAGGTCCTGGTCCATTTGTCGATCCTGCATCTGCAACGGAACCCTCTGCCCCTGGTGACTCCCCAGGCCTGGGTCCCACTGGTTAGTTTGAGCCCCATGCCGGAGGTGCGGGCGTTCGCACAACAACTGTTGTTGATGGTGGTCATGTGACAGGTCTTGGTCCAGTGGTCGATCTTGTAGCTGTTGCAGGTGCTCGCACTGCATTTGTTGTTCGTCCATAGGAGGTTGGTGCAGGTCCCGATTTTGAGGTCCACTTTCTTGTTGTTGTCCCTGAGGGCGCATCATCTCGGGCCGTTGTACCAGGGAGGAAGTCAAATTGTCTACTCAGTTACCGATGTAGGAAAAAAATTCACAGACCGGACCCCGAAAAATGAACCAAGGCAGGCTATCGACAGCAGACGTCAAACCAAGCGTCGCAGACCCCCCTTTTTTTAGTCCCATACTGACCAGCCGTTACCTTCACAAGCTCATTACAACACGTAGTAGGACCCCAGTTACCAGATTCACACATTCTGACCCACTCATTCAAACCTTGTACACCCAAGTCGTGGGCCCCACATGGACCCCCGTTACCGGAATTACGCATCTTGACCCACTCTTTCAACCTTTATACACCCACGTCATGGGCCCCCCGAATATCAGAAGCGCGTAAATCACGTAATTTACCAAGTCATGGGCCCCGCATGGACCCAAGTTACCAGA
Source organism: Chara braunii (assembly GCA_003427395.1). Lineage (NCBI taxonomy): Eukaryota > Viridiplantae > Streptophyta > Charophyceae > Charales > Characeae > Chara > Chara braunii. The sequence continues at coordinate 110,756 of BFEA01000786.1, forward strand.
ATCACCCATCTTGACCCACTCGTTCAAACTTTAAAACCACGTAGGTCCCCATAGACCCAAATATCCGATTCACGTAAATTTTGCCCTGTCGGAGAATACACGTGCCCAATGCAACCAACCAAACCTTACAGCAAAGTTCCTAATCACCAAATCAAACATAAAATCAGGGTAATTCCTGCCCCACAACTCAACTTTCAATGCAAAGAGGAATGCAGATTCAGCACCATGCAAGTTAGTGAGATTTCTGCAGCGATGTAGGAAGGAAGCAATCACGACCATCTTTTGTTGTCGTGACGAATAGGAGCAAAAATCCTGGATAACTTGGAATGTGACAGTTTGCTGAAAGATGGCTCGTAGATTCTTGTACAAGGCAACACAACGGACAGATCGATGCTGCAGAATAGTCACCGCACATCCGAGAAAATCCCATGAGTCTCCATCGCTAGTCCTCTCAAGCACCAACTTTGAATCATAGCACAGTTCAAATTTCCCCACCAACTCAAGTGCCTCCCTCCTAGACCCCTCATCACCATCTCTGAACCGTACAAGCACAGAAACATCATCCACTAGGCGTATACCAGTAAACAAGCGTCGATCAGACCCAATGGACAGAAGAAAATGAAATTCGTAAAACGCACACAGTAGGCATGCCAAAGCAGGGCTTGAGGACTTTCCCATGGGTATCCCCACCCCCTGTTTCAAGCATATACCAGCAACCTTAAAAAAAATATTACTCAAATCAAACTTGACGAACCTCGAACTTTCGTCAAAGTCCACCGACAAATAACCCTCCCTGACTTCCCCAAATCGCAATTTTGTGTCCTTCCCTCGTTTTTTGATCTGCACCCCGTTGCAGCCTTTCTCCTCCTAGTACTCAATCACCCAACCAACTGCTCGCAGAATAGCATCATGCGGTAGGCTGCAGAACATCTCTTTAACGTCAAAAGACCCGCCAATCACACATTCTCCGCCCCCAACAGTTTCGTTGAACTTATTCACTCTTGGAATCAGATCCTCCGTGCTCCGGAGGTTGAAGTGGCAATCTTCAGGTAGTCTCCACAGCATCTCACTAATGCAACTCGACATCTTCTTACAGACGGTATTCGCAAGTTCAGAGTAGGAGAGACAAATAGGACGCCACTTACTAATATCTTTGTGCTTAGGTATCCCGTATGCCTTGCCCAACGACCCTTGCGTTTTCCATTTGCCTAACCTGCCGAACCCTTCATCATCAAACCTCTTCTTACACTGCTTCAACACCTCAACCTTGGTGTTTTGAACATACTCAAACCCAAGATTGTCCAAAAAGAGCTTTCGTAGGCCTCTATGGTACACTACCGGAGAGCAAACCAAAGAATCCCCCGGGTTGTGGTCGAGACTCGATAGTAGACAGTACTAACCCATCAAGACTCATTTTCACCAATCGAACAGACTCAGTAGTGCAAGGGAGCGACGGAAAGGCCGAGAAGGAGAATTTTGAGGGAAGCGCAGTAGAAGAAGAAGAAGAAGAAGAAGAAGAAGAAGAAGAAGAAGAAGGAGGAGAAGAAGAAGAAGAAGAAACGACCGAGGAAGCAACCGAAGGAGATCGGAGACATATGCTCAGTATAGAATCAGAGAATCTTGGTATCCCATCAGTAGCAAATCTCCCCGAAGCAAAGCACAAAAAATTCCTCAACTGTCTAATGGAGTTAACCGTTGTAGGCCGCGGAATATTTCGAGCATTAGACATCCATTCCGGAAAGAAATTTACCTCACCCAATCTGAAACACACGTCCCCATCCACCCTAGGTAGTATGTCTGGGAACTTCGAACACGTACATGCAGGGTCACTTTCCCGGGCCGCCTGTCGGTAGTTATGAATAGTCTCTCCTATGCTCTTATTTTTGCTCCATACGACCCGCATCCTCCGGATAAGCAACTCCTTCCATGCACCTGAAATATCCAAGCCCCTAATCACTAAGTCTTCCACACACAGGGAGCGAACAGCCGCCTTGGAAATTCTATCATCATAAGTTACTCGTACCACCACCCTTTCCCTCACAGACACACCGAAACAGCGCTGAATAACGTTCGAAAGGACGAAACGGAGAGTGTAACGTGACCGCTTCTCAAAAAAACATCTCACTGCACTGAACCCATTCACCAACTCATCAAACGACCATGTATACAAATCGCGCCGCCGTACGAGATTGGATAATAACAGAGACAGCGGTCCCTTCAAGTGTACCAGGGAGGAACAAAAATAATTAATACTAACAAAACGTATCGTCGCACCATTCTGAAACCAACCTCTCGCATTTTTTAGTTGCAGCTGACCCAAATCAGAAGAGACAACAGACGTGCCAAAACACCTTTTCACAACTTTCCATCCATCACCAACCCATTCTCCCTTCTTGCACCTAATCACCAAATCATGGACTCCTTTATCAAAGCAATTCTTGAGAATAGACAGGATACTCGCGGATCCTTGGCCATTGGAAGCAACAAAGAAAAAAGGTCGGCCTCTCCCTCCTCGATCATTAAGAGACTCACCTTTGACTACCCTTCGTCGTTCTCGTTTGCCTTAAAGTTTACGTTTACGTTTTCACTTCAAGCGTTTATCCCTGGAATTCAAATGAGGCGAAAAATATTGAATAAGCGCCTTCTCTACCAACAGGACATCCTCATCACTACACACGCATAATGGGATAGCCACAAATTTGTCCACACCGAACCTCCGAATCCATCGATACAATCTGTGATTCCTACCCGAATCCCTGTGTTCACCAGTCCTATACACATGTTCCGTTCACCGAGTCGGCAAATCCCTGGTTGTTGATCCCACATACACATGACGAGACCAAGGGGAGACGATCGCATACACCAACGGACCCGGACAGGACAGAAAGTCATACCCCTGCGTCAACAATTCTCCCACATAACTCTTAAACTTTCGTAGCCAAGGAATCTCATCATAGGCAATCAATGCAGTAGTCAACAACCTAAACAAACCGTTCGTTTCCTTATCCCGTATCTGTAAGGTACCGGTCCTAACACGACTACAATTAGTTAAATAATGCCAGAGGAGGTTTATGCTCGGGAGACATCCCTAGGAATCGAAAATCTCCTGCAAATCAACACCTCCCGTCGTGGTCACTTCACGTTCCTTAACCTCTCGATCATCAGCTTCACTGGGTTTCTTATTGCACTCACCTTCGTCCGAGCCTCATGCTTTGTCAACCCTCTTTTTCACGGTCTCCTCCGTGGCCTGTTTCATCGTAACGAACTCGACACCTTCATTGTTACATACTGTCACCAGTTGTGCTTTCCTCAACCCCTTGAGGTCCTTCCTTGCTCCTTTCTCAACTCCCTCCCGTTGTTTGATGAGCCGTCGTCGCACCATACTCGTTCGGACCAGCGGTTCATACGTCTCATCCTCAGACGGAGTCAGACCCACTCTTCGCTGCTTCTTCAAAAGTTTTTCGAAGATCTGTATGAGGCGGACACGGTGTATTCACTTGCGCCAGTTTCTGCCGGAGCTCCACAATCTCAACCTGCACGCGGATTTTCAATTCCTTCAGAAGTTTGATATCTGCCTCCATGACCTCCTTGTCATTGACCATCTTCTGGTACGCAAGGCGCAAACGTTGAGTCTCACTCATCGGTTCCACCGCCGAATGTGTCCTAAGAGGGGTAGGCTGGCTAGCGCCCTCACCCATCGCCCCGGCCCTGCGCTTCACGCCAGATCTACCTCCTGATGTCAGCCACGTCTCCATACCTCCTTCTTTCGCTTTCCTTAACTGCTCGTTCTCAAGTGTCAGACGGGCCATCCTTTCCTCCATATTCTTCTTAAATTCCTCATTCTCCTTCTCGAGTTTGGTCACATCGTCCTCGATCACCGAACCTCCCTTGCCATATTTTCCCAGAATGGACTCACATACTGTTTTAAGTTGTTCTCCCAACAACTGTCCCATCTCCTTGTGGAGTTCCTGTCTTTCCTTTCTTCTCTCCTCCTTCTCTTGTTCTTCTTTCGCTTTCTCCTCCTCTTCAATTCTCAAACGCTCCTTTTCTCGCTCATACACCTACTTCAATTGTCTTTCAATGTTCCACCACTCGTACATCTCATTAAACTTGTCCTGATTAGACCTCCAGAAACCCTAACGAGGGGCAGAAGTCACGATCGCCCCATTGCCATTAGTAGGAGCTCCCTGCGCCAGAGCGGGCAAGGCTAATAATCCTGAGTTCTGCACAGGAACAATCGCAGAGTTAGTTTGGGCAGATGACGAAGATTCACCATGACCACCATTACCACCATTGTAGTTCCTATATCGATTACCTGAATTGCGAGGACATTCACGAGAAAAGTGTCCAGGTTCATCACATGTGAAGCATCTACGGACAGGATTCACATGAATGAAGTTAGGGTTGGTATTAGCCATCCCAACGACTAAACCAACTATAAAAGTCAACGAGTGCAGTCTACGACGACTACCGTGATCAAGTGCAAAGACTCCTAATAGAAATAGAACTAAGCAAAAAAAGGGAGAAGAAGAAGAAAAAGAAAAAAAAGAATAAGAATAAGAAGAAGAAGAAGAAGAAGAACCAGTCATCAAATTTCACTCGTATCACAGCCACACAACTATAGTGCGCAATTGCTACAGCGGTGATTGCGTGAGATATTGGAAGCTTGCATAAATTCCTCATGCATGTGTCCACGAACCATCATACATCGTTCTTCCACAGAGAGAGAGAGAGAGAGAGAGAGAGAGAGAGAGAGAGAGAGAGAGAGAGAGAGAGAGAGAGAGAGAGAGAAGAGAGAGAACTGGATGGACACGACATCAAAGGTCAAGTCGAACATCACACAGAAGTCAGTAAACCAAAAATCCCGAGCACAAACGGGGATTAACAGAAATTAGAAACCCCAATGGGGGAATCGACGTCGAGATCATCCCCGGATACTGCCGAAAGAATAGCGCCGAAGCAGCATCAAATGGCGTGTGACTCTACGCGTTTCGGTCGACCGCCCATCGGTCCTCTTCAGGAGTCTTTGCTGGCTCAAAGACCCTGGTGGTTCTCTTGACCTTTATACTACCGAGATCCTAGAGGATAAATGTTGGGGAGTACCTTACTGGTCTAGTCCCTGAACAAATTTAACACTGTATCTACCCAACACTTCCTACTCAGTTACCGATGTAGGAAAAAAATTCACAGACCGGACCCCGGAAAATGAACCAAGGCAGGCTATCGACAGCAGACGTCAAACCAAGCGTCGCAGAACCCCCTTTTTTGAGTCCCATACTGACCAGCCGTTACCTTCACAAGCTCATTACAACGCGTAGTAGGACCCCAGTTACCAGATTCACACATCCTGACCCACTCATTCAAACCTTGTACACCCAAGTCATGGGCCCCACATGGACCCCCGTTACCGGAATTACGCATCTTGACCCACTCTTTCAACCTTTATACACCCACGTCATGGGCCCCCCGAATATCAGAAGCGCGTAAACCACGTAATTTACCAAGTCATGGCATACACCCACGTTATGGGCCCCCCGTTACCTTGCTTAGGGCCTACTCACACTAGGGCCTTTTATGGCAATATGGCAAATTAGCTAAATTTTGATGGCTAGGCCCGTAGCACAAGGCACGCAGAGTACCAAAAGTACCAAAAGGGGTATCAAATGTCAGCGACCTGGTGGGCCGTGGGGAAGGGCATTTTGCTACCACCTCCAGACTCTGAGGTGGTAGAACCCTTTTATTTCGGTTCGAGACTCTGTGAAAGGACATTCAATTTTGAAACGATTTTTTTTTGTTGAAGGATTTTTGCCTCTCGCTATGTGACCGCGCCAGGCACCATTTTGGCAATTGCCAGAAAGTCCCGCTCGGCGCTCGTGTCTTTTGTGATTCGCTACCCCTATGTGACAGGGCAGGGCGGGGTGGCATTTCAGCAAAATGGGGATCATAACAAAACTCTCATAACAAAACTCTCAGATTTTGCTCCCATGCCACGGCTGTGTGAGTATGCCCGTAGGTTAGAGCCTCTTTCGGCACCCCACTTGAAAATACTTGAGTTTCAAGTGCACACAAGAAATTGTGATTAACTCTCACTTCTAGTCTATTTATGGTACACATGAGGAAACCCTTGAACAGGCTGCACACTTGAAACCAAACTCCACTGCTTGCTGACCAATCAATCCTGGACAAGAAATTGTGATTAATTTACACTTTTACTCGATTTTTTGTTTCTTTGGAAATTTAAACACGTTGTCGACAGCCTTATGCAAAACGCTGCCTCACAGATTTGCGTGAATGGGGTCCTGTCAGCCCTGATTAGATTAAGTAGATCAGTTAGACAGGGATGCCCGATGACACCCTATTTGTATCTGTTGTATGTAGAGATAATGCACATTCTGATCAGATTGAACCCAGAAATACCAGGTTTTTTCCTCCCTTCAGGAGAGGCACTAAAGTCGGAAGCATTTGCTGATGACTCTATTGCCTTCTCCCCCCTGAGTGATCAAGCATTCTTTGCGCTTAGAAACACTATAGATTTGTTCTGTCATTTGTCACAAGCTCAGGTGAACTGGTCCAAATCTTCTGTTTTGATACCCCCTGGAGAGCAATCTCCCAACAATTGGGGAATGAGGATAGTGGCCCCTGCCATGCACGAAAGGCTGCTGGGTCATCAGCTGTCCTTCGATCCACAACTAATACAAGACCCGTCTGCCTCCATAGCGGGTTTGCGCGCAGCATTACAGCCATGGGTCAAATACAAGGGAGCCAGTTTATTTGGTCGAGCTATAGATATCAACAACTCTATGTTGTCCACATTGTGGTACCGCAGGTCTATCCACCAGCTTGATCCATCGTCGTTGCAGACGATACGACACTTATTGACTCATGTGGAAAGAAGAGCTCAACGGAAACAATTTTTTACCAAAAGTGGCATGGCAGACCATTACCCAACCAAAACGAAAAGGAGGCCTAGCTATTTTGGACCCGGTATGACAAATTGCGGCGCTCCTGGCAAGATGGGTGCCATGGGCCATTTTGGAAAGCCCCCACACGACATGGAGACAGCTCGCGGAATTTTCGCTGTTTTCTGTGTTGGAGCGGACAGACCTTAGATGCATATGGCTAACAGCTCTCAGTCCGGATTACCAGCGCAAGAAGTTGCCCCCTGGCTTATGGGCAGGGATACTGAAAGCATGGAGGGGAGTCTGCCCCAAACTGCAATCCCCCCCCCTTGTCTTTGAGAGACTGATGACGCAGCCGCTATTTAATAATCCAAATCTGCTAAACCCACAGGGACTTCCATTTCGATGTTTTGGGCCATGAGAATTTGGGAACGCATGGATGTCCCGAGGGATTGGAACCATTGCTGACATTTGGGACTTGACAACAGCCGACTGGAAATCCGTAGAATCACTGGCTCCAAAACTGTCGGGTCTGTGGCATCAAGTGGAGCACTTGGAACAGCTGAAAAACTCTGTCCCCCACCAGTGGGTGCATACGCTGAGAATGGGACCCAGGCTGCTCAAAGGAATGTGGTACAAACAGGCCCAACAACCAATGCTATCTGGAGAATAGAAGACTATTCGGAGATTGTAGAAATCCCCAACACCTGTTGGCAGGTGCGAGGAGGGGCTGACTCGCTTGGAGAACCTCTCCAATACTCTGAGGAGCAGCTTCCCCTCCCCCCCGCAGATCAATTGGTGCCGGTTTGTGTATTGGAACTGGAACAGAGCTATAGACCTTTTTCGCTACAGGTCCCGGCGTACAACTTACCGATCGACCCAAGAGACTGGGTGTGGGAGCATCTGTTGCGTAATGATAAAATGGTCAGGTTATCAGAATACACGACAAAATTGGGTTACCTTTTGATGACTCCACCAACAGATGTCAACTGGATAGTAGCCAAAAGGTGGATGACAACAGGATGGGTGACAGACACAGTGACAAGGCTGGCAGCATCACTTCCAACCTTTTGGAAGCAGTTGATGGACTTGGCGGTAATGAAGCATTCGAGTCTGCTTTGGCTGTTGATGCACCTGGCATTGCCGGTCAACTATTGGTGTGCTAAAAGAACTGCGAAGGCAGCACCGGAATGCCAGGTGTGCCCAGGGACCCGGATGGAGGACATCCAACACTTTGTGCTGCAGTGTCAGCTTTCAAGGCCATTTTGGGAATGGTGGAGACTATCGGGGATGCCAATCCCGGGAGTGGAATCCCGTTGGGAGGACAACTTCATTCTCGTAGGGACTGCTGCTAGGAGAGCAAGACCCCAACTGCAATATGGACATGCAGAAGAAACCATTAGAGGCGCCATACTTTGGACCCTCTGGAACCTCAGAAACGCCAGGGTTAGGAGAGATGAGCGCTTGACACCACCAATGGTCAGAGCCGAGATTAAATACGCTATCAAACAGGCCATTTCGGCAGACTGGGAATATCGTGTACTGAAAAAGGGCTATTCGGCCAAGGCTGTTAAGTGGTTTGGAAGCAGATGGGGATCCTTTTCGGGTCTGATCACTGTGGACACACCGGTAGACGGTCCACAACTGTTGCGATTTTCTGCTTTCATTGTTTGAGTCTTTGTTAGAGTCCTCTTCAAGGCCTTGCCTTCATTTAGTATTCTCTAGTTTTTGTGCCACACTGGGCTTTCTTCAGTGAATTTTTTGGTGCCTCCTTTGTGACTTTCAGTAAGTTTTCAGTAAGTTTTCAGTGACATTTTCTAGAACTTTTTGGTCCTTACCTGTAGCATAGTTTTCGGTTCAGTAGACTCCTGGTTGTAGTTTTTTTGTCAAATTGCAGTTTTTTCTGTTGGTTAAACCATTCAAGGACAATTTTTGGCTGTGGTTGGGATGGGTTTGGCCGGGAGTGCCTCGCCCAGCCTAGGTAGCCGCAGGACAGATGAAAGGGACGCCGGACCCGTTTTCCTGCAAATTAATAAATGAATGTTTAAATAAAAAAAAAGAAAAAAAGAAAACAAAAAAAAGAAAACAAAAAAAAGAAAACAAAAAAAAGTGTGTGTATGTTTAACTCCGAAGGAGATTCAAAAATAAATCATAAATTATAGATTGGAGCACGTCTTTTCGAAAGAAAAAAAAAGAAAAAAAAAGAAAAAAAATGAAAAAAAGAATCGTACATTAACTCCAAATAAACTCGAATGCGACTTGACCAGATTAAAAAATACATCAATAATGTCGACTTCTGTTCTTAATAAAAACGGCGGTAGGACCCTCCCGGTTTCAACTGGCCACCGTGCCAGTCTCATCAGGGTTCTTCTGCCGCTGTTTACTGTAATATCAAACTATAAACCATTTGGTCAGACCATAGACTTAGGACAGATGCCGGTAGAAAACTTTTTTCTGCTTTTTTTTTTTTTTTTTTTTTTTTTTTTTCAAAGACTCGTTGAAACCATGGTAGGTAGGGTGATAAGAGCATCCCTCCCTACTATGATTTCCTTTGGTCGCTCCTCCGCCGTGAGAAAGTACCAGAAGACCATAGAAAACGTGAGATGTCAGCCGCGCCACCGATTCAAGATTCAAATCCTAACACTATCAAACAGAACAAGGCTCCTGCTGTAGACTGGTCAGTAAAGACCAAGGCTTAGCGAAACCAGCCACGTCAAAGATCCAAAGGTTCGAGAACTATCACTACAAAAACAATGCTAAGTCCTTCGGGACATCCGTTAAAATTGGAACGATACAGAGAAGATTAGCATGGCCCCTGCGCAAGGATGACACACATAAATCGAGAGATGGTCCAAATTAAAAAAAAAAAAAAAAAAAAAAGCTACTATAGCGCCCTGACAGTAAGAACCACTATCGTAGCAGCAAGGGATCGAGTCTCGATCTTGAAAAACTACATCCGTAAGTTCGACACTACCAAACACTGAAGGCCCAAACATCGGGCCAGGAATACCAATGATGATCCCCTCATAGGAAAAAAAAGGCCCCACTTGGAGTGCTGGCGGTATCCGCTGGTACTTCAACTCAAGGTACCTCCAAGAGGCGACTTGAAATCAAGGGCGATTTTGGCTGTGTTGCCCTTGAGTTGCAAGGGCGCACCCTTGGGACGCAAAAAAGTGAAAACAAAGCGGGTCCCTCTACCGGAAGGACTATTTTTTTCGCTTCGCTTTTGAACTCAAGTGGTGTGGATTCTGTGGGAAGAGGCCCTTAGGCGCTGATCCGACAATACGTAAAAAGAGAAAAAACAAGAAAGTCCGTTTAAAGAAGGACACGGGTAGTGCGGGGCAGAAAAGCAACTGGGACCCCACACAGGCGGGTTCCGCTGGTCTTTCCCAAGTACCACGCCGGATTTTTTCGGGCGTCCATGGAGACGGACGTTCCTGTGGTCTGCCATAATATGGCCTGGTCTCCAGCGTCATACAGTTCTCTGCTCCACAGACGGACATTGAAAAGGGCGACTCATTTTTGTGGCAGCTTTCTTGGTAGGGGTAGGGGTCCTCAAACTTTCCATTTTGTGTAGCGCCGTTCGGCCGTTCATCACGGCCGACGCGCCACGTACACATGAACCGAAAACATACCCCTAACAAAGCGCGGTGCCCTGTGATTTAGGAAAGTGGTGGGATCCGCGTTTCTCAACAAAATTGGCTAACTTACGCACTGTAGGATCAGAAGCTTATTATGTTCCTTAGCTTTCTGTTCTATTTTCTACAAGGGAGGGGATCCACTTCCGAAGAGTGTGGATGCGGACCCTGCTACCCGTGAATCTTGATGCTGTTATTCGTTCTCTATGTTGGCCTTGGGTCATGGGGCCCCATTTTAAGGAGGAAAAACAAAACAAAACAAAAAAATGTTAAGAAAAAATAAAATAAAATTACCAAAGCAGCTTAATCAGGCTGGTCTCTTATCTCCTACTGTCCTACAAATGCAAAGTTAAAGAGGAGATATGGGGCCTCGCTGCACTACTCTAGACTCTCGAAGTTTTGAGAGTGGGTCTTCGCTGCACTTACTCTCGATCGGGAAACCCTTGAAACCTAATAGAGAGCTGTCAGAAGCCACGCTACAACGCCACTTTCGAAACGTCGAGTGTCTCCCGCCTGCAAAAACCAAATTTGCAAGTGTCCTCGGGAGTTGCCCTCCCGCCGACAGGCTCGTTTTTCGAGAGTGGACCTCCTGTCCCGGCAGCCAGACTTTGTCCCGTAGCGCAGTGGTGCAGCTCTTCTGTAGAGTAGGATGACGCCCAGGGTTTCGAGAGTTCATCTAGTGTCACAGGTTCTGGAGTAAGTGCAGAGAAGGCTTGTATTTCGAGAGTCTCTCCTCTCTGACAATGCTAGTCGAACTCTCGAAATATTTCGAGTCTAGAGTAGTGCAGAGAGGCCCATGGAAATGCATACAAATGGGGGACAGTCACACTAGCAAATAGGACTGGATAAAGCGCTTGAATCTGGACTTGTTTTACGCAGAGGTGCGGAAAAGCAGGTCAATGTTGAATTTCCGCACCTGTGCACGTACACGTCCAGATCCAGGCATTCAATCCACCCTCTTTGCTAGTGGGACCTCGCCCAAGGCGTATCTTCTCTGTATGAACGATACAAAGAACTGAGAGTGGATATATATATATATACGATATATATATATATATAAGTGTATAATACGACTCAGGCCCGCCAGGGGAACCGCAAAGGAGTTCCCCCCAGAGAAGATAGATTGGCATGGCCCCTGCGCAAGCGCATAAATAGAGGAGGGAAAACAAAAACATGGAAAGAGAGAGGGGGAAGGCTGCAGCAGGGGGGCGAAAGGGGAGGGGAGGAGAAGGGGTGGCTATTTTTTTCTTTTCTTTTTTTTTATTTATTTAAGACAGTGACAGATTTTTCATCAAGCTATTCTGGGGAAGCAGGAACGATTGTGCCAAAGTTTTTTTTTTTTTTTTTTTAATTGATTGAAATTATTTGTAACGACTTTGCTGGTTTGTTCTTTGGTTGAATTATATAGCCAGCACTTCGATGACAAAAGGGTCCTTACCTCTCTCTCTCTCTCTCTCTCTCTCTCTCACACACACACACACACACACACACACACACACACACAAACACACACACACACACACACACACACAC
>BFEA01000786.1:137270-153666 GCA_003427395.1 Chara braunii
AGGGGAGGGGTGGGGGCAGCAGCGGCCCAGCGGGAGTAAGGTTGAGAGCGGGAGGCAGGGGGATCGGACATGAGCGGGAAGCAGCAGAAAAGAGAGAGAGACAGAGACAGCTAGAGAGAGAGAGAGAGAGAGAGAGAGAGAGAGAGAGAGAGAGAGAGAGAGAGAGAGAGAGAGAGGAGAACGAGCGCAGAGGTGGGGGAGGAAGAGGGGAACGGGAGAGGGAAAAAGGGAGGAAGAGGAAGAGGGAAGGAATTCATACGGTTACAGGTTTGCCTGTTCGATCCCGGACAGCCCGCGACTACCTTCCTACCTTTCTGCCTTCCTGCCTTCCTTCCTTTTTCAAACGCGGGACTACCCTGGGCCCACGCGCTACCTGGAAGACTAAAGTGGTCCTTCGGGACATCCGTTAAACTTGGAACGATGCAGAGAAAGAAGATTAGCATGGCCCCTGCGCTTTCAAGGATGACACGCATAAATCCAGAAATGGAAGACTAAAGTGCAATTTGGAAACTCGCCCGCGCGACCTTTCTGCAATTTAAACCCAGTTTCAAATGCATTTGCCGCTGAGCTTAGGGCCTGGCTGGACTGCAGAGAGTGCCAGAAACCCTGTTCTCAAATCTCAATGCATTAATTTTTCAAACTGCCTTTTGTGACCCCCTGGTAGAGTCGTAGTTACCTCCCCCCTCCCCAAAAAAAAAAAAAAAAAAAAAAAGAAGAAAAAGAGAATCAAGAACGAACCTACATAAAAAAAAAAACAAAAAAAAAAAACAAAAACAAACAAACTAACAAACAAACAAACAAACTACATCAGGAAATTGCAGCAATTGCGACCAGATAATCGAATGCCATTGGGTGGGAGGAGTACCGACTGGGGCCAAGTCCCACTTACGTTGATGTTCCCAGACTATGGTCCGAAATTTGGAATTTATACCTTTCTCCAAGTTTAAGTTTCTCGGCCTTTTGGCTAAGATCAAGTGCACTGTATCTGTTCTTCTGATCAGTTCAATATCAGACCCAGCGGCCTAGCTCAGTTGGTAAGGCACGCAAGTGGCATTAAGGAGGTCTTGAGTTCAATCCCCATTGGCCTTATGCACCTTCCTGGGCAAGCTTGGTGCCCGCCACCTAGAGATATGCCGTTGGTCCCCCCGAGTGGCATTGAGCAGAGACTGCTGATGTTCATAGGGGCAGGGGACCGGAGGGGAGGCACAGTGACTGGCCCATCGAAGAAGCTCTTCACTCTATCGGGTCTATCCACGTGACCCGTGTAGGCCAGTAGCACCTCACTAAAATAATAAAATTCGTAAAATAATAAAAGTTGTAAAATAATAAAAATAGGAAAATTCTGCACTCTAACCACGTGATCAGTGTTGGTCAGTAACAGTTCACTGAAAAATAATAAATAATAAAATATTAAAGTAAAAATAAAACTCTAAAAAAATATAATAAAAATGCAGAAGACGTCAGTCTACCCACGTGACCAGTGTGGACCAGTAACACTTCACTAAATAATAATAATAATAATAATAGAAGAGAACACTCTGGCCAGATGACCAGTGTGTGGCTGTGAATAAAAAGAATGGAAAAGACAGAAAATGGAGATTCCAAGCCGTTAAAATATAAAACGAACAGAAAAAAAGGAGACCACAAAAAATATTCCAACGAGCGCAGGACACGACAAAATGGATATTCAAAATAATAACAATAATAATTGAAACAACAGAATCAACTGAAAATATTGTAATCATGATAAAAGTCATAGACCATAGTGGATTCATAGAAGATTCCGAGCAGATGAATTACATAACAGATTCATAGCCACATTCATAGCAGATGAATCACATACCACATTTGTAGAATATTCATAGCAGGTGATTTTTTTTTTATTTTATTTTTTTTTACTTTCTTTTCCTTGTTTTTCCCCAAAAAAGGCCAACTTTCTTCAGATATCATTATAGAGCTGACCGGGGGCCAAGTCCCACTAGCAGCGTTGAGCTACCTCAACGCCTGAATCTGGACGTGTTTGTGGAGACGTGCAGTTCAGGAAACTCAACACCATTTCTGCACGTCTCCGCAAAAGCGTCCAGATTCAGGCGTTGAGGTAGCTCAACCCTGCTAGTGGGACTTGGCCCCGGCCCTAGGTAGGTTCCAATTCTACGGAACGTATTTTAGTCATTTGACTTCAGTGGAGTTCGACCTCAGCTCTGTATTGCTTTTTTTTTTTTTTTCTTTTTTCTTTTTCAACAGTTCAGGGGTCTACAAACTGAGCTACGCCAGAAGGTTTTTTTTTTTTTTTTTTTTGTGAGTGGCCATGCTATTTTTTCGTTAATATATATATATATATCGTCACAAACTCCCTCTCTGGCGACGAAACAGTTTGTCACAGCCCCTCGTTTGTTGTCCTCTTCTCTCTTCTCTCTCTCTGCCTACGGTTTACCGTAGGCAGTTCTATTGGTGACGATATATATATGTATCGTAAAACAGAGCTGCCCGGTAAACCGTAGGGGCAGAGAGGGAGGGAGAGGAGGACAACAAACAAGGGAGGGGATGTGACAAACTGTTTAGTCGGAGTTTCATCAACTGACTCTCATCAGGAGGCTGAACCCTAATATATATATATATATATATATATATATATATATCGTCACAAACAGAACTGCCCGGTAAACCGTAGGCAGAGAGAGAGAAGAGGACGACAAACGAGGGGCTGTGACAAACTGTTTCGTTGGAGTTTCACCGACTCATCATATATATATACTGTCTCTTATACACATCTAGATGTGTACGAGTTCACTCTCAATTAGCTATCGTGACTTCAGCGCCCAAACATCTCACTGTTCACGTACACGGGATCACCCTGGATATCCCACACGCATCACTCTAACACTCGAGCACACACACACACTCACTACGAACTACGGCTATGGCAGCTGTCGCTGCATCTAACCTATTGCTATGCTAACTCCCTCTCTCTTGCCCACTGCGTCCTCCGGGCTCATCTGCAGACCTCCTTGCACAAGTCGCTGTGGCAGCGCTTCCGCATGGCTCACGCAGGAATGAATGAATGGCTGGGCGCTGCCTCTTGATTTATACTTCAGAAACTCGTTGGTCTGCCCTTTGCCATCGGCCCTTGGTGCTCACAGCTCACAGTCCCCCTGTGGTACTTGCTGGACCGGACTGGGACTGACTGGACCTTCCGCTGACTGACTGTGGTCTCACCGCCATCCTACCGACGTTGTACTGCCGTTGCACTGCGGTTTAGTCCACCACTTGCCTCGCCACTTGACCACTTGCCCACTTGCCTATCTTCCAGAAGGTCTACAGCTAAGCTTCCAGAACTCACTAAGACTCCTAGGCTATAGACCTACAGATCGAACCCCTGCTGTCTATGGACCTACGACAGGTCTACCAACTGCCTACGAATAATCAGGTCACAGGTTCAATTCTCGGTGTCTACACAGATACTGTACATGGGTAGGGTGAGGTCTAGGGATCGAACCTAGGGTACTGCATCCGCTACTGCTAAAAGGTGAAAACCGTTTCATATATATATATATATATATATATATATATATATATCTGTGTGTGTGTGTGTGTGTGTGTGTGTGTGTGTGTGTGTGTACAGGGTATCGGTTGGCGGGCAGTCGTTGATGCTTAACCACAGCCGGGGTTAAGGTGGGATTATTTATCACTTACAGTATACTAATCAGTTCGGGAACTTAGGGGATTCTGCAGACTGTTGAGGGTTGAGCCTCCTGATGAGTCGGTGAAGCGAGGGCCTGTGAAAAACTGTTTCGTCGGATACATTCATGCATCCATGAACATCAGATGAAAAAGTAGGCCAGGTGCGAGGCACAGAATCTGATTTTTAGATACGCAGAATTCATCCGACAAAACTTCGTCAACGATGCTTTCGATGGTACGGTAGGGCGAACAGTCAGGGATTACTCACACCAGGAACCCCTTTTATTTTTTTATTTTTTTATAACAGCAAAAATCCCTGGCAGACCTGCGATCCTGAGGAGGTAAGAGAGGATACTATTACGGTAACCCCTAATATGGCCATCATTAACAGAAGGCTGAATCCGCGGAAATTTCTGTGTATGTGTGTGTGTGTGTGTGTGTGTGTGTGTGTGTGTGTGTTTGTGTGTGCGCCAGCACTTAGCAGTAGCAGTCTCGCGTCGTTGTCCAATATCGAGCCAGCGTGCAGCCAGCGTCCAGCAGCAAGTGCAAGACTGCATGTGGGTCAGCAGGTGCTGGGTCAACGTATAGTGTTGACTCCCGTTGACCAGCCTCTGGTCTCTTCGCTACAATGGCCCACCCAGATTGACCCGATGTCAATTGCCTGGATCTCATTCAGTTGCAGACTCCCGCTTGGACTGGATTCTCGACAGATACCTGCAAACAGCCAAGTGTCTGTGTCTGATCCGTGGCCTGGGCTGGGTCCATGTTGACTTTGACTCGTGACCTGTTGACTTTGACTCGTGAGCCTGTGGGCTGGGTCCATGTTGGCTTTGACTCGTGACCCTGTTGACTTTGACTCGTGAGCCTTTGGGCTGGGTCCATGTTGAATCAATCAATCAATCAATAAATTTTTACTTCTTTGTTTTGTTTTTTTTACCGTTTTGATGATTTTTTTTTTTTTTTAAGGGTTAATTGCAGAAATAGCGCGCCTGTTGAAGTTTCGCAGCAAAAATATTGGCGGGGCCCAAGTTTCGTTGCAAAAATGTATCTTCCGTTGCAGCTTTAGAGGTCCCGGTAGTTTCACAGCAAAAAAATTTGCTGGCGGGGCCCCACTTTCCTTGCAAAAATAGATGTTTGGGACCGTATAACATTTCTGCTGCCAAACTTCAAGAACGCGCTATTTTTGCAATTGCCCCTTTTTTAATTATATATATATATATATATATATATATAGGGGGGTCTAGAGCACGAAAAGCTCTACATCCCCATAATATTATTTGTTTTATTGTTTTTTCGTTTTTTTGGGGGGGAGGGTTCGTCATTTTGTACGGGGTCGTTCATACGCCATACGACCGTCTGTACGAGCGTACGAGCGTCGAGCGGAGCCCCATACGACGTACAGCGTGTTACACAGTCCCTTAGGCTCTGCCACCACCTCCATATCCTTTTTTATTCAATACAGTCGCACCATAGGTGCGTGGCAGACTCCTCCTTCTTCTTACACCTACAGCACACGGCCTCAACATCCATTCCCTTCCTCGCCAGCCCCATTGCTGTAGGGACTGCCCTATGTGATTGCAACCAAGCGAGACTCCTGAATTTAAACCACCAGTACTTGGGCACTGCGCGCCGCGCCGGCCGCCCAAATATCTAAGCAGCGCGGGCTGTCGATTCGATTTATCGACGGCCCGCCGGCCGCGGAAATCGCGTAGCGTTAACGCTAAGGCGTCGCCCAAGTACTGGTGGTTTAACTGCTGAGATTTTCCTCATACCCCGCCACATTTTCCTCAAGGAGGCTGTCGTGACCTTGGAAGACAGGTGAGGACCTTTCCCTGGTTTCCACGACCCATCTACTTTTAAACCACCAGTACTTGGGCACTGCGCGCAGCGCCGGCCGCCCAAATCTCGAAGCAGCGTGAGCTGTCGATTCAATTTATCGACGGCCCGCCGGCCGCGGAAATCGCGTGGCGTTAACACTAAGGCGTCGCCCAAGTACTGGTGGTTTAACTTCCAGCGGCAGAATGGAAGATCTAATTTGCCCCGCCTCAATCTTCTTATTGTTAGTATCAGCCTTGGGCACTGGGTCCCGTGACTCCGCTTTGTTTTTTTGTTTTTGTTTTTGTTTTTTTGTTTTTTTTTTTAAATATCTAATTTGCTCCCTGTTTCCTCTTCTGGGCTTATAATTTATAATCCAAAAGGTAAGTTTTCTTTTCCAGCTTATGTGTAGTGGTAACCCAAGTATAATCCCAAGCTTATGAATGCCCTCCAACTGGGAATTCATATGTAATTTTGTCCTTGTCTGGTCTTTTTTCTCTCACCACCACTGACGCTTGTGATAAGCTCAGATCCGTACCGCGCGGCATGCCGTATCCCTGAGGAAAAATCACGCGGAAGTCCCGAAGTACGGACGCGGATAGAAAGGGGTTTTCTTTCTTTTTTGCTTTTGTTTTCTTTTTGAAACGGCTTTTGCATTTTGTTTGGTTAATAACTTCCGCGGGCGAATAACAGCCACGGTATGAAAACCAAGAAATGGGTGCGGTTGGGACTTTTGAATTTTTGCACGCGCGCGCCCAAGCTCTGATTTCTTCGCGCGTCTCGCATCCCCGTTTCTTGCTTTGCATCCTCGCGCCATCTTCCCTCCTTGCTGCGCGCATTTTCCCCATGCCGGACTCTTCGTCTTCCCCTCCGCCCAGCTCGATCCTTACCCCGCAAAGTGATTGGCCGCGTAGTTGGGATGCTCGGATCAATGTGGAGAGCGGGAAACCGCGCGCCACATGAACGGACACCCCAATCACGTAGGACCATGCCATCCCGCGGGTCAAACCCTCTAACTCCCCACCTTCCTCCTGTCCTGCTCATCTACAACCTGCGCTGCCCGCACCTTGCGCTGACAACCCGCCGCCTCCCACGCTATAATGTGCAACCCTCTCCTCTCTCTCTCTTTGATCTCGGCTGCAATGCTGCGCGAGCTATGCGCGAGAGTCCGCGGCGCCGAACAGGCTCGACGAGCCCAAGGACGAGCAGAGTGACGACGTGGGGTGGACCCGCGATAGTCTCAGGGCGAAGCAGTCGGAGGGACTGAGCAGTGGTGGGGATTGGACGCCGGCTGCAGCAGGGCCTTGTGGCTATGGTGGTCGGTGGTCTTGGGGAGTTTTGAAGGCTGCGCCTGGGGGCGGCAGCTAATTGAATTTTTTGTGTACAAGAAGGACTCGCTTTTATCTCCATTGCTGCTTTGTCTATGCATGTCGTGTGTGTGAAGCCCCGAGTGATGGGAGCTGGTTGTGCACATGAGTGATGTCGAAGGTCTATGGATGATAAGGAGTCCTGTCAAGGGTTGTTGATTGCATGCATGTATGTATGTATGTACTCGTCCGAGCGGGGATGGGGAAACTGAACTGGGGGACTGTCTGCTTAGGAGTACGAGTGTGTTGATCCGGTTGTTCCCCTCCCCTCCGCGGCCTTTCCCGCGCTTGCACGCGGTTTCGGCGTAACTCACACACTCTCTCTCTCTCTCTCTCTCTCTCTCTCTCTCTCTCTCCTTCCTTTTTGAACTGATAGTCATCGCTCTTGGAGCTTCTTCTCCCCGTACCGGTCACGTCAACCGCCTGCGTCCGCGCGGACGGTCGACGCCCCCGCAAGGGGAGAAAGCTTAAAGTTCATCATCTTCCCTCGAGGCACCCACTTTTGAGGGAGAAGAATTGCGTCGATTATTGTATGGATTCGGTGTTGGTTCGGATGACCGGGAACGCGGGATCTTGCCCGTGTTCATCGTGTACCTCCGACCGTCTCATCTCGCTACCGACCTTCCCCATCACAGATGCCGAGAGCGTCTACTGCGATGCGGACGTACGGYGCGCGCTGAGGCGGACGGAGCAAGTGTGTTGGCAAGACCCGCATCGGGCGTGTGATATAAGGGGGAATGGATTTGTCCTGATTGATCGTTTTGATTCCCCGACTCTGATATTGCCTTACACGGGTTTAACAGTGTTGCCCTGGTCGGCCGCTCACGCCGCGTGGCGGCCGCAGTTTGATTGTCGCTGGTGTCGCCAGGGGGACTCGTGTTCTTGGTGACGGCTGGTCCTGGGTTACGAGGGAGCGASACGTTTCCCCGAGCTTTCCCGTAGTGCGGGGACGCTGCCCGCGCAATTTCGAATTCGGATGCCGACGAGTCCTCCCGCCTCGTTACCCTCCCGRAAACTTTCACACGGACTCTGTGAGTCCGACGCCGAGGCTTGACGGCCTCGAACCAACCACCTCTACAGCAAAGACCCGAGGGTTCGGCCACTTCGTGAGAACTGAGGATGAGGCCTGAAGGCTTYGAACCCACCACCTATCCCCCAAACCCTTGACGGCCGAAGTTTTTTCTTCCGCCGCCATGCCCCCCCCCCCTTTATGCCTTTTCCCGTCCTATGCACGACGACAGTTCGTTTTTGTGGAAACCTTTTTGATTTTATCGTCTCGGAGTGATCCGACCCCCATGGGACTTCGCCGCGACAGTTCGACTCCGGGGAAAACCTCTGGCAGGAAACGAGGGCCTCCCGTTCCGTCCGGGAGACTCAACCCTTACGGCCAAAAATCCTCGGCCACGCCCCTCCTAAAACTCTGATCGACGACCCCGTACGGGACACCACGAGGGGGCGTGAGGTTGGTATCAGAGTTGATTCATTTCGGCTCCGAGGTTTTCCTAGGACGATTACCCTGTTTTAAGGCTTGTCCTTTTTTTCTTTTTGATATTTTCATTAGATTTTTCGCATTTTGGAGTAGGCTGGCTCCCCGCCGACGGAGGCCCGCGAATAGCAATCAAGACCGAGCGAGAGGCCGGGCTCAAAACCCGCCTCCCGCGATGGTGGAACCCGGAATTGGGGGTGAAAACGGCGGCGACAACCACTCGAGGATGGCCATTCATCCCCTGTACTTTGTACCTCCTCCTTCCGAAGTTTCCATTTTCTCCGAAGACGACACCGACCCTCGCACCTGGCTAGCTGCCTTGAAAGCCCAGGGCTGGTCGGATCAGTTGCTCCGAGAACGAATTCCTGGAAGGTTAGCCGGAACCACGTTTGAGTGGTATGGACATAACCTCTTCACCAATTGGGCATCCTTCTAGAGGAAATTCCTCAATAGGTTTGATCACATCGCACCACGTCAATGCCTCGGAAGGTTGCGGGAGACCTTGGCCAGATATGCTGAACGTTTTACGTACTTAGCCGAACGCTCCGGGGTGGACGAGAAAATGGTACGGACTGATTTCGTTAGAGGACTGTCAGATTCTCGTCTGCGAAAAAAGATCCGCAAGAAATGCAACCCTATAGAACATACCCTGACGGAGCTAATTCAGTACGCAATTAAGTACGGGAAAGAAAATTACGATGTGGGCCTGGACTCAGAATCCGACGAAGATGACCCTTCGGGTGTTCAACGCAATAGCTACTCCGCTACGGCACGAATGTTCAAAGATCGCTTCGGGTTGGGTCCGGCAAAAAAAGGCGTGGATCGGAAAGCGTCTTCCTCTGCTTTGGCCTCCCGTCGCCCTAGTCAAGCACAAGGAGGCCGGGGTGAGGAAGAAGTGTCCATGAAGGAGGTCGCGGCCCAATTAGTTATGGTAGTGGCCCCGTTGACGGAGTCTGTTCAGGGCCTGCAGCGGCAACGCCTAGCCGCCGCACAACGGCAACAAGCGGCTATGGCCGCCGGGGCCCCTATGATAAGACCGGTCGTGGCCGGGGCTGTCCAGTCCCTATGCTGTTATAACTGCAATCAGCTAGGTCACCTTGCGAAAGATTGCCCGAAACCTCGAGCGTAGGGTGGGCTCGCTGGGCCTTCCCAAATCCCGCTGGCTGCTCCAACCGCTGCAGGACAGGGGAGGGTGGCCACGGTGATGGATAACGGGGCAACGGAAATGGTGACCCCTGCGGCTACCGAGATAGGGCCCGATGAATACATGGTTGCGGCTTTGTTCGAACCCGGGATCATCGGAGTGATACGTCACGTCCAACGAATTACCGAGGAAAGCGACCTCGGGCCGTGGCGTCCAGGGTTCGAAGACCTTGCGGCGCCTGGCCCTGAATACAAGGATGGCCATATCGACGTATTGGATGCCTTGAAGGCTCTGGATCTTTGGATCCTCGTCCCTATTCCCTATCTGCTAACCATTTCCGAAGCGGCTAACGAAAAGTTGATCGAACGGTGCCTCAAAAACAGGCGCCGATTCGAGGAAAGTCGAAAGGGCAAAAAGCCGGTCCTACGGGACCTACCCACAAACGAGGAGTCGCAGCCCTCGACCTCAAAGGTGCTCGAAGCTGACCGGATAGGAATGATCCAGACCGTAGACTCTGCCTCGGAAAAACCCGAGGTATTCCTCCGAGCCTATCCTATAACCTGGAAAAGCGTTGAGTGAGACTGCGAGGTCTGGGGAAACCCCTCGGCCGCCATCCTAGACTCGGGATCGTCAACGGTCGCCATTTCTTGGAGATTGACGAAACAGTTGGGAAGGGAAGGACAGGTTCAACCCCTCCGACCGGATGAGCTGTATATATCCGCTACGGAAGAGAGTATTCATTGTAAAGGGCGAATAATGAACGTGCCTATACGGGTGGGGCGGGTGCATTGTTTGTGTGACGTGATCATGCTAGATGTATAGGCGTATGATGTTCTGCTAGGCATTCCGTGGCAGGCGGCGGTCGGAGTGTGAATGCACTTTGACAGCGGTAAGGTGGTGCTCACATCGGCCCACCCCAAACCCCAAATGATACCAATGAGACTGGCGGTGCGCATGCGTACCCAACCGGCGCCTCGCCTCACCACGAAAACCCATCAAATCAACATGATCCGACGCCTGTCACCAGACGACAATGAACCCTCAACGGAAACTGACAAGACTGATGTACCCGACCGATATCCGATCCGAGTTCAGGATCGGTGGCGCCATTCTTGGCGGCGAGAACCACTGGAAATAGTTCGGAGCGAGTCCAATTGGTCGCACGCGTTCTTCTCCGTGGTGCAGGGGGAACCCCTGTTGAGGGTGTCCCGAATAGCTGACCTTTTGGAACCCCCTGCATCCTTGTATCTCAGGACGGACCCCCTACCTGAAAGATTTACCGAGCTGAGGGGGCTGTGCGATTTATCTTTTCGACCCCCATGGCCCCTACTCACGAATGAAAAAGTCGCGATACTCCTGAAAGAGGGGGTGTCGTTTCAACCCCGAACAAGGGAATATCGGTGGGGACCGAGGGAACAGGCGCAAGCCTTTTCGGTCGAATCCTCAGCCGAACCCGAACTGGATAGTGACAGTGACATGGAAAGCGAGCCGATGAGTCCGGCGGACAGTCAACTCATTGCGACTGTCCTTTCGGCGAAAACCGACAACTCCTTGTTTGGGGCCTCGCCCGATGCCAGCGTGGCGGTCCCCACGGTTACGATGACGGTCTCCCTTCCTGGGGGAACCGTGGAAGTTCAGTTACCAACCCGTGTTCCGGATGAATACAGAAGCCTCCTCCTGGCGGTTATACAGGCCTATCCTGAGGCCGTCAGTATTCAGGACCACGACATAGGGCTAACCCCTTAAATACAACATGCGATTGATATCGGGGATCACGTCCCGATACATTGTCGACCGTACCGATATTCCCTTAAAGAAAGACGGCTTTGGAAAGGGTACGAGAATTCGAGCGGTTGGGGTGGGTCGAACCATCGCCGGGACCATGGTCTTTTCCCGTGGTCCTCGTGCCAAAACGAAATGGTTCGGTCCGGGTATGTATCGACTACCGGAAATTGAACGCCATTACTACCAAAGATGTGTATCCCTTGCCGCGAATCGATGATTTGTTAGATGTTATCGGGGCCGCTCGAGTCTTTTCCAAGTTCGATATCCGACACGGTTTTCACCACGTCGCAGTCCGACTGGAGGACAGACCCAAAACCGCTTTTGTCCTATTTGAGGGCATGTGGCAATGGGTCCGGTGTCCCATGGGAATTTGTAACGCCCCTGCAACGTTTCAGCGGGCCATGAATATGGCCTTCGCTGAGTTCGTTAACAAAACCCGACTAACCCAGCCCCTGATTAATTTCTGCGTGATTGTGTACATGGATGATATTTTGGTCTTTTCAAAAACACATGAGTACCACGTGGAACACATTGAGTGGGTTTTGCATGCACTGAAAGATGCGGGGTTCAAAGTGGCCTTGGAGAAAAGCGAGTTCTTCTTGTCGGAGATCTCATTCTTGGGGTACATCGTCACGGTCGATGGACTAAAACCGGATCCGAGGAAGGTGGCAGCAGTTCAAGACGCCCCGGCGCCGGTCACACTCACCCAAGCTCGGGCTTTTCTAGGGCTGGCATCCTATTCCCGACGCTTCATCAAGGGGTTCGCCGACTTAGCGAAGCCCCTCACGAACCTGCTGAAGAAAGAGGAACAGCTGATCTGGATGTCGGAATGCGAAGCGGCATTTCAGGCATTGAAGGAGGCTCCGACATCTGCTCCTGTGTTGGCGTGCCCCGACCCGACAAGACCGTTCGCACTGTACACAGACTGGCAGCCTCAGGCGATATCGGCGGTGCTGACTCAGCACAGCAAGGACAGAAGGGAGCACGTCATTGAGTATGCGTCCAAGACGCTGAGCCAGGCGCAGGCTAATTACGAAGCATGCAAAGGCGAATGCCTGGCGGTGGTGTGGGGGATTCAGCACTTCCGACCGTATCTGTACGGCCAGAAATTTGTGCTGGTAATGAATCATCAGCCGCTGCTATCCCTACGCAACAACACGGACTACACGGGGACGCTGGGCAGGTGGGCGGTGCGTCTGCAAGACTATGACTTCGACTTCCGCCACCGTGTCACGCGGCAGCATGGTAACGCCGATGGATTAACGCGCCTTCTGCCGCCCAACAAGTGTCCCACCAACGAGCGACTCATTCCGTGGAGGCCAGAAGTCGCGGCGACGAAACTGCACTACGGGGAGCTACATGTGCTGCGTAAGGACGACGCCTGAGTCCGGAATGGAGGTTTCATCAGAGACGGCCGACGCTGTCTCTCTGCCCTCATCCAACTCCCTCGCTCTCTCGTCTAGCCCCAACTCGTCCTCTGAAACACATCTAAGTCCCTGTTTCTTCTGTACCTTGCCTATGATCCCAGACCAAGAAGGGTCACATCCGGGAGGGCCCAGTTTTCTTTTATGGGTACAGTGTAGTCAGTGTCATATGGTCAAATCTCACGGACAGTGCGTTAGGTACCGAAGTGAAAAGACGTGGGTCTGTCCCAACTGTAGAACGGACCAAGTCCCTACCGAGAAGCGGTATCTGGACGCTATAACAGCCGACGGATTTGCGCCAAGTGCCCGCTGGGCAGAAGCCTGGATGGACCTCCTGTTGCTACGGAGACTGTCAGGCGACTCGCTATCAGAACTCACCAAAGTCGAACGGCGGAGAGTCACGGAGCGGGCGCAGGACTATCGCTGGCAGGGCCCGACGTTACAAAAACGGAAGGTCGATAACGACGGAGAGTCTAGCTGGTTGACGGTTTCACACCCTCTTGCTAGGTTCGATTGGACACGAGCCGCTCATGAGGAGGATGCGGTCCATTTCGCGGTCAAGTACACGGAAAAAGCCATTGAAAAAAATGGATGGTACTGGTCGGGAATTCGGGAAGATGTGAAATACATCGTTCAGAATTGCCCGGCCTGCTCAGCGGACAAGGCGCCGGTACAGATGCCTCGGACGATGGTGCCCACTCGTGTAGAGCGCCCCTTTTAGAGGGTTAGCATCGATATGACGAATATCAACGTTCCGAGAGGGCCCGTCGATCAGGGAGAACTCAATGTTATTTTAGTGGTCGTTGATCATTTTTCAAAATGGATCGAGGCGTACCCTATGACCAGCCAGAATTCGCAGGAAGTAGCCTGGCACGTAAATCGATTTTTGTGCATGCATCTAGACGTAGAAGAGGTACACATGGACAATGGGTCGGAATTTCAAGGCGAAGTCGAACGTCACCTAGTCAGGGCGGACGTTAAGATTATCTACTCGTCGGGGCATTGGCCTCAAGCCAATGGCCTGGTAGAGAATGCCAACCGACTGATTAAGACGGCCCTTAGACGGAATATCACTGCGGGAGACACCGGACCCTGGCCGGTCATTGTCGACCACATTTTGGCCGTTTATCGGGCTACCCCACACGGTAGTACTGGGGTGTCCCCCTTTCAATTGAGAACCAATAGTGTCCCTTGGGTGCAATTGTCCCCCTTGGTAGGTACGAACGTTAGAGCAACACAGGCCCAGAATCGAGACAAGGCCCGCCACTACATGGACTTAATGGCTAGGGCCTATCCCCCGTTAGCTCGCCGTCGACAGCAGGCCGTAGATCGGACACATCAACGGCAGATCCGTGACTACGAGAATCGACACGCGTCGGCGGGACCACTGCCCCGCTATAAAGTTGGGGACTTGGTGCAGGTACGGAAATCTGCGCGCTCCTCCAAGATCCACCCGCGCTGTACAGGCATTTACGAGGTCACGGAAGTTGGCGCACAGGGACAGCACTCCGTGAAGCTGATTCCCCGTCACAACTCCCAGGCCCGACCGCTGACACGGCACGCGGCCGCGCTCCGGCCTTTCCAGCCATCGCTAGGTCCCCTACGGACCCCTGCTCTTGCGAGATCACCCTCTCCTTCTTCATCCTCATCCTCCTCTTCTTCCCGATCTGCCTCGTCCATTGGTGCTGAGAGTTTTAGGGAGCAGGATGAACCATCACCAGCCAGAGCATGAGCCCCTCGAGCATTTCCAGACGCCGCTTGCAGATCGCCTGTTGCGGCATCGGTTCAATGAGGAGAGGCAGTTGCGGTACGACATTCAGCAGATGAACGTGCCGGTGCCCGGGTTTGCGGATTTGACGGTGTACTCATTGCTTTATGATCATCTGACGTATGCGGGGGTGTACGTGGACGTGGCGCAGTTGCCTGGCCGGGAGACGACCCGAGCATTCATTGAGTTCCGTCCAGGTGGCACCCAATTTCGTGCACAGCGTCGCCACCTTCATCGGAGACTTGACGATCCTACCGCAGCCGAATCGGGAGCCGACCCGCAGCTTTGTGCGCGAGTACGCGGTGGAAGCGGCCAGATCAGTGGCCAGATTGCAAGGACGGGGGGGACACCGATTCACAACCCACGAGGTGCTGCTGCGTAGGGCAGAGGACGGAGCGATTGCGTTGGTGCCGCAGCTCCCCGCGCTTCTCCCTCCCGCTGCTCTTCTCAACTTCCAAGCTATTCCCCCTGTCCCGTACTAAATGCCTCCCTTCTTCTCCTACACCACCCTCCCCTACCAGCTCACGGGGGGCCCTTATCCCATGCGCGAGTTCTCAGAGCACTTAGTGGAGCTAACTGACGTGGAGCCGCTGCCTTTCACCGATGAAGACGCGTGGGAGTTGCACCGGGCGCTGTACAAGTCGGTGACGTTGGGGATGTTCCAGTTCTTCGTGGAGCACGAAGACCACTGCATCGGGGAGCACTTCGTCGTCTACTACGTCATCACGCGGCCCAAGCCAGCGGAGAAGGAAGGGACGGTCGCGTTGTACCCATTCGCCCAGCTCCAGACGATCGATCCGGGATTGTTGGAGCTCATACACCTTGAGCTCCTCTTCATTGCGCAGGTGATCTCGAGCGAGGAGGATGAGATCCAACCGCGATTGCGGACGGCGACGGCCCCACGGAGAACGTACAACGCGGTCGTCATCCCGGAGTACATTGCGCAGCGCACGGAGAGATTGGAGGACTTCCCGGAGGAAAGGCCGTTGCGTCCTCCCTCGTCGTATCCCCGACCGGCGGCACCGAAGGCCCCCAAGAAGACGCCACCCATCGCCAGGGGCGCAAGGCAGCAGGATCGGCGGCGGCGAGGAGGTGATTCAGTCCGCACGTCCGCGGAATCCGGACCCCGTGCCTGGGAGTGCGGCGACGCTTGTTAAGGAGGCTGTCGTGCCATCGCCGCCCGTTCCGCGTGTGCCTGATCTCAACCTTGATGGAGCCGGGCCATCATCAGCAGCAGCAGCCGGAGGAGGAAGCCGAATGGGATTACCGGATCCCATATCCAGACCCCCCGTCCTTGCGGGACCTCTCCGTTCCCGCCAGCCACCCCGGGGTGCCCCGGTCACTGACATTAGTAGTTCATCCGAGCCGGACGGTCCATCCGACCGAGGTGGACTTCATGGTGGAGCCCGCCACCATCAGGCTCGAGGCCATCGTGGGGGCGCCGCGCCCTGATCCAGCGTGGGAGCCATATCTGACACCCCCTTTTCAAGGGTGTATTGCGGCGCGATTGGCTGGGACACTCATCTACGAGACCGGGCAGCGTCCCAATGTGATGTACCACTTCCTGGTCTTCGCGGCGCAGAAGCGGGAGCGGCGGCCTTACACCGAGACTCATGTGGTGATGACGGGTCCGGGGCCCCAATCGGTGCGCAAGCCGGTGGTGCGAGCAGTGGCGGATTTGGCGCCACGTGTCCTATCCCATGTGCCGGGAGCCTTCCTCTACCCCTTGTTCGTCCAGCATCACTTCCATGAGGAGGGAGCGCCGGCGATTCCCGCGACAATGGCCGCTTTTCTTCCACCTATTCCGCCCCCTCTCAATCCCGACATAGATCACTCCCTCTAATCACCCTCGTCTACCTCTCCCCTGTTCTCTCCTTCTCCTTCTCTTCATCTTCTTCTTCTTCTCCTATCTCCAAAGTTCGCGCG
>BFEA01000786.1:219123-229131 GCA_003427395.1 Chara braunii
TTTCCCCCCCTTGACAGCCAACACTCAAAAAAAGAAAAGAGCCCGGATTTGGGCTCCTCTCGGAGAGCGCGGCAAAACCCCACCGCCATTTTTTTTTTCTTTTGCCATGACCGGGTCACCCGGGCGTCACGCCCGGGTGACCAGCCGGTCCAGACCGGCCGGTCATGAAAATCTTCCTAGGCGACCGGGCTTTTGTTTGCCTAACTACGCCCGACCCTTGAAAGTCGCGGCGGGTTAACGGCCACAACTTAAAAAAAAAAACACGGGGAGGTACTGGCGGTTTGAAGTTCAAAAGAAAGGGCCTCGTTAGACACTCCTTGCGAGTTCCTTGAGCCACAAGGAATTTTCCTTGTGGCTCGTAAGGGAATTTGGGCTCTTTGTTCCACCTGTCCTTGCAGAAGTCGCCCGACGACATTTCCTAAGACTGATGTCAGAAAAAAAAAAGAAAAGAAAAGAAAAAAAACAGTTGTGCGTCAGGCCTTCAGCCAATAGGGTGCCGCCACGATCCAGATTCTCAGCTGTAACGTCTATCTACCCGTGTGCCCTCTCCTCTCCGTGAAACGCGGATTCCTTGTGCCCAAAGGACCTCGTGAGGTCCCTTGGGCACAAGGAAGAAATGGCTGGGGCCACAAGGATGCCACAAGGAATTTTCCTTTGTGGCGTTTTCACATTCCTTTTTGAATTTCGTCCCCAAGGACATGTGGAACAAGCAGGTCCTTGTGGATTTCACGTCCCCAAGGAGTGTCTAACGAGGCCCAAAGGGTACTCGGCAAAGTCTGTTAAACTGTTTGCCAACCGCTGGGGAATATTCCCGGGGTTGGTGACGATCCAAATGCTGGAGGACCAGAAACTGGAGTTGAAATTTTGGGTTTTTTTCTGTGACAAAGGGAGGTGGGGGAAGTGGCTATTGTGGAATTGTCGACTCCAGGTGCTGATTTCTAGTGCTTACCTCAAGTGGGACACTATCGGTATTTGGATCCAGTTTAGAGAAGGAAAGTATAGCTCAGTAATTTGGATCTGTAGGTTTTCGGATGCTGCTTGGGAGTTTACTTTGTAGCTCATGATGCGATTGCCTTTTGTAGACGGACAGTGGAAGGAAGTTAAGACATTCTGTTTTTGTTTTTTTTGTTGTGGTCAGGGTTAAAGCACCAGTACATGGATGGGCACCTGGGCCGCGGGCCTGACACCTCAAATTCTGGAAGCGCGGAACGAAAACGCAACTGCCGATCCAATTTATCAACGGCAGGCCCAGCGTTTGACGTTTCGGCCTCGCCTCGTTTTCTTGTGGCGACAAGTTCCCGACTACAAGGCTGGGCCCGTGTACTAGTGGTTTAAGCCTGGCCGGCATGCTTGGCTCATCCCAAAGACTGCAGCTTATGATGTGAGGGATGCTGGGCCCGATTCCCAGCCCATAGTAACTGGTTGTTTTCAAATTGAAAGGCGAAAAAAAACAGAAGAAAACAAGAAAAACTTATTTCATTTTTTATCTCCTTTCTTACAACTCCTGCTGTTCAGAACCTCTTTTGCGTACAAGGCCGCCCACGTGGATGTGGGTTGAGCGGCGGCTGCCCCCACCCCCGTGTGTCATACCGACCCACTTGCACACAGCCAAAGGGCAAAGAGACAAAGAAAAGAGGAAGGGAACAGCCAAATACAACACAACAAAACGGGGCAACAAGCAATAGCACCAAAAACGGATCCTAGATGACAAGTCCGACACGCAAAAGCACCGCCCCTCCTTCACAGGCCAAACGACAGGACAAGACCACCCAGGACAAAACTCTTGTCTGCAAAAAAAGAGAAATCCCAGATTACATATATATTCCAGACAGCTCTGTTTGACGATATATACCACGACTTCGATACCACCCTGCAGCCCCCTGCTACGGTTTTCTCCGGTGAGGTCGAGTTGCAGTGGCGGGGGCCTTCACTACGCGGCCATGTTATGCCTCTAGTGCCAGCAGCGTGTCTGGAGTGTATTTTTTGGCTGKGACAGACCTTTCTTTGTTTCGTGAGTGTTTTGCTTGCTTGTGATGGGGTGTGAACTGAAAGTCTGTGGAGTTTTCCATCTGGCATGGGTGAGTGATAGTTTGCTTCAATTTTCATCACAGGTACCTTGAGGGCAGTGGTTGGTGCCCACCTCAGGGTATCAGTTGTCAGGCAGTCGTTGATGCTTAACCACAGCCGGGGTGAAGGTGGATTATTACTTACAGTGTAATCAGTTAGGGGATTTTGCAAACTGTCGAGGGTTCATCCTCCTGATTAGAAGGTGAAACTCAGACGAAACAGTTTGTCACAGCCCCTCGTTTGTTGCCCTCTTCAACCTCTCAGTGGTTGGGGTCGTCACTACACAGCCATGCTGTGCCTTTAGTGCCAGCGGCGGGTCAGGAGCTAGGCTACCAGAGTGGCCCGGGGTCACTTGCCCGGCCAGGCCAAAAACATAAAGGCAGTTCTATTTATATATATTTTTTAATTATATTTTTTATTCTGAATTGGATGAAGAATTTCGATGTGACCCTGAGGCAAAAGTTGTTCAGTTTATTGAACTTTATTCTGCTGCATAACATAGTTTTTTTTTCGGTTTTTTTTTTTTTTTTTTTTTTTTTTTTTTTTTTTCCTTGCACGGGCTGGCCACACGGGACCCGGGCGGCCCGGCTGGTAGCCTAGGTCAGGAGTGTATTTTTTGGTTGTGACAGACCTTTCTTTGTTCGTGGGTGTTTTCCTTGCTTGTGATGGGATGTGAACCGACAGTCTGCAAATTTTTCCATCTAGTGTGGGTGAGTGATAGTCTGCTTTGATTTTCGTCACAGGTACCATGAGGGCAGTGGTTGGTGCCCACCTGTTACATACTCCAATGAGTATCGGCAGAACCAAGGATCAACCAATGTAGGATGAGCATATATGCAACGGAAGTCTGATAAACGGACCGACTCACATAGCATCACTCCACACACATACAATCGTGAGGTGGTGGGGTCTGAGCCATACATAGAAGATGCTCAGCCCCGTACACGCATACACAGATGAATGGGGGAGGAGAGACAAAGAGGTGGGGGGGAAGGTAGACAGCACCGATAGTCACCGAAATAGAATCTGATAGGTCACCGATATGGTAGTCCAAAATGTCATCCAACAAGATCAAAACGTCGAGGACCATAGGTCACCAATGTCGGGGATACAGAGTCCAAATGTAACCGGTGTCTGAACTGTGATGTCGCCAAGTATCAACCCCAACGATCTCCAAGTCTCCAATCCGGTAAGTACCACAGTCTCATACCACCGAAGTCCAACACTGATCTCGGTCCAACTAGTATAAGTCTCCAATCTGAAGAAGAAGAAGAAGAAGAAGAAGAAGAAGAAGAAGAAGAAGAAGAAGAAGAAGAAGAAGAAGAAGAAGAAGGAGCCGAGGAGGAGAGAGAGAGAGAGGGGACTGGCGATGGGAGGGAGGAGAGAAGCCTCCAACTCCCAATACCTCAGGCGGCTATGGCCGCCGGTAACCCAGTCGCCGCTGCTGCTGCTCGCTYGCTACTGCTGCGCTAACGCTGCGCTGCGCTGCTCCTCGCTGCTCCTGCGCTAAAGATAGCGCCAGCGCTGATTAGCGCTGTACCATACCGTACCGGTAGAATGCCGGTAGGTCGATCCTGGACTGAGGCTGGACCGGTTCTATATACCGGTGGGGCAGAGGCCGGCCTCAATGCTGCGAGGCCTGGCCGTGCCCTGAACCGTCCAGATGGACGGTTCAGCCCCAACCGGCGGGCGGCAGCCTCAAGAGCGCCGCCAGGCCCAAACGGTAATGTCGTTTGGGCCTGCCCGTCGGGTCTGGTCCAAGGTGAGGCCTTTATGGCCTGTAGTACCCCAAGGTCGGGCCTTTAGGCCCTGATGTGTCCCTCTAGCCCTAAGTCGGGTCCGGTAGGACCCGTGTGGCGTCGAAGATGTAACACCACCTCAGGGTATCAGTTGTAGGGCAGCCGTGGATGCTTAACCACAGCCGGGGTTAAGGTGGATTATCACTTACAGTGTAATCAATTAGGGGATTCTGCAGACTGTTGAGGGTTAAGCCTCGCGAGACTCCGACGAAAACGTTAGTCACAGCCCCTCGTTTGTTGTCCTCTTCTTCCTCTCTGCCTACGGTTTTACCGCGCAGCTCTGTTTGACGATATATACCATGACTTCGCTGGCACCCTACTGCGGTTTTCTCCGGTCCGGTCGAGCGGCAGTGGCCGGGGCCGTCACTATGCGGCCATGTTGTGCCTCTAGTGCAAGCGGCCTGTCTGAAGTGTATTTTTTGGTTGTGACAGACCTTTCTTTGTTTCGTGGGTGTTTTGCTTGCTTGTGATGGGGTGTGAACCGACAGTCTGTAGAGTTTTCAATCCGGTGTGGGCGAGCGAGTCTGCTTTGATTTTCGTCACAGATACCTTGAGGGCAGTGGCTGGTGCCCACCTCAGAATATCAGTTGTTGGGCTGTAGTTAATGCTTAACCACGGCCGGGGTAAAGGTGGATTGTCACTCACAATGTAATCAGTTAACGCTGAAGCAACCATGCATTTTGTTTTTTTTTTTTTGGGACCCTGCTCCGATCTATTCGTGGCGAGCAACACGTGCTGGGAACCGGGCCTAGCGTCCCTTATGAAAATACACAGAACACATTGAGATACCGGGGTTCATTACCTGGCTTCCGCTAAGACAACTTCTTAAAAAAAAAAAAAAAAAAAGCAGAAACCGACCTCGGGACCCAGAAAGATTAAGGAGGATTCGTGGAACAATGCAAGGAGTGAGCCTTCGCGGGGCCCTTATGAGACATACATGTGTTCTGGGCGGCCGCCCCTAGCAAGCCTGTGCCCGCCCTAAGTGAAGCCGGGCCTGAATATCCACGTGAGGCCTGTTTTAGATAATTTTCCATATGTGGGTACTCAGACACTCGCAGCACGCCAGTTGGTTACAAAGCAATGTGAGCCTCCAGGCTCGTCCAGAAGCAAAAGGGCTGCGCTGTACACAGTTGAGCCCAGGGCTGAGGTGGTTGCGCCCTGGGCACACGCTGTGTGAGGCCGACACATCACGGACTGGATACGGGCCAATGAGGAAGCAGCATTGTCGTCACACTTGTTGCAAGCCAATGAGAATGCTGCAAACACTTGGAGACTGGATGGCTGCCTGGAAGTGCATAACTGCACGAGGCCCAGCTCAGTATCTGAAATTGGACCTGGGCGCAGACCCTTGGGGCCAGCGGCAAGCTCCTGGGCCCCCCACACGCCTGGTCAGGCCAGCCAGCAGCAGACAGTTTCCACATAGGAAAGTGTGTGCCCCCTGGGGAGGCATTCTGGCGTGAGCAGGCATTGCGGCCATGCTGCTGCTTTGCCGTGCGACGCTGCACTACGAAGACAGGCAGCGGCGCACGCGGGCGCTAAGATGCGGGAGGGCACTGCGATGGAAGTGGGCGCACAGCGGCCATAGCCGGGCCGAGCGTGCGGGTGCTGGTGCTGGTGATGGCAGTCTTCGGGTAGGAGGCGCATGCAGAGCAGATCCGATGTGTGATGAGGGGAGGAGAGAGAACGTACCTGGTGTATACTGGAGGTCGGCATTGGTGTTGACGTCACATACAGTGGTCTTCGACTTCGATGTGATCCAGTTGCAAGAACGTAGATAGAGTAGGCTGGGACCCCGGCCTCAATTTTCTTATTGGTGATA
This sequence comes from Chara braunii, assembly GCA_003427395.1. Taxonomy (NCBI): domain Eukaryota; kingdom Viridiplantae; phylum Streptophyta; class Charophyceae; order Charales; family Characeae; genus Chara; species Chara braunii. The sequence goes on from BFEA01000786.1 coordinate 224,809, forward strand.
TCAGCCTTGGGCACTGGGCCCTTTAAACCACTAGTACCTTTGCCGCGTGGGAAAATAGTGGGCCTCGGGTGGGCCTCCGACCTTTTCGGATGGCCGAAACGAAACGACCGCCCTGATCAGATTTATCAATGGCAGCCGTCGTCGGGCCCGGCCTACGAATTTTCAGGAGTTTGGGAAAACTGCCGGTTTTCCCTAATTTCCCAACACTGGGCGGGGTACTAGTGGTTAAAAAAAAAAAAAAAAAAAAAAAAAAAAGGCTGGGCCCTGGGTGCCAGATAGTACGAGCGACATTGGATACAGTGTTGGTGTGACCACAGAGCGTCTGCATTGACACTCAAGTTCATTGTATCGGGCTCTTATTTGGATGCAATCTTGGTGCATTGTGCTCTCTGCTTGGTACTGGACTACTCCGTGGATTTGCAAATTGGTTTTATCGCTCTCGCTCATATTGCTTGCAACAACTTCACACCTCAAATAAAAAATACTAGAATTCCAAGCAACGCTAAAAGCCAGAACCAACCATGCCTGTTATGTTCCCAACCACTCATCCCGCACTCCCCTCTTGTTGAAGAAGACGGGGACAGGAACCAACCTCTTCAACCGTGGGGGTAGACTAGCTCCTGTCTCTTATACACATCTAGATGTGTATAAGAGACAGGGATAGGACTTCTCCTTTTCAAAAAAAAAAAAAAGAAAAAAAAAGAAAAAAAAAAGGATAGGACTCCCTCACTTACCAACAGCCCACATTCGCCGACCAAATAAAGAAACCTCACCGCACGACCCCTGAAAGTCACCCCCTTCCACACAGAGGAAATTCCGAAGGCACTGCCAGAGTTCAATTTGCTACTTTTTCCAGGATAATCGAAACCAAAGAAACCAACCACCCAGTGACACCCAGAACCATACTATTTATAGCTCTGCACAGCAGAATAGACGGCCTGTAGTCTATTCTCCAGCATGGATCTGGCCTTAAAGCACCACTACATGGGCCCAGCCAAGTTGAGAGTCCAATTGAGCCTCTCCTAAAATTCCGGAGGCTCGCGCGCCGTCGATCAAATAAATCGACACCGGGTGACCTCCAGAAGGGGCCCGCGGCCGATGGCTGGCATGTACTCGTGGTTTAAAGCACCAGTACACCACACATCGGCCCGCGGGTGTCAGCATGAAACCTGCACCACTTCCGAGGCCGTCGATTTATTTTTTCAACAGCGCCTCCGATTTTCGACAAAAACTTTCTGCAAGGCTGGGGCGGAGTACTAGCGGTTTAAGATGGGCCAGAACATGCTATTTATAGCTCCATAGAATAGCATAGCATACTACAGCACTGCAGTATCTTTTCTATTTTTGGTTCAATACAACAGCACAGCCTTGCCAACCAACTACAGGCCCTGGGATATCCACATGGAAAAAACACGCCAGGTGAACCACAGGCCCACAGGCCCACAGGGACTGGATCAACACTCCTATGCCTATCTCTGGTACCCATCTTACATAATCGGATGTCTGTCGTCAGCTGACACTGACGAGGCAGCCTAACAACGGCCAGATTCAACGTACAGCAACAGGCAGAGGCACACAACCGGCAGATTCAATGTACAGCAATAGACAGAGGCCCCTCGCAACCACCTGGCAGAGCCCGCATTTGTTTCTTTCTCCCTTTCCCATACTTCCTATCTATATTCCTCACCCTTTTCTCTCTCTCTTTTTTTTTTTTTTTTTTTTTTTTTTTAAACCCCCCCGCCAGTGTTAGTGCTGCTTCTCTACGCCCGAGTTGTCGATAAACTGTGTTATCTCGACACGCCCAGCAGCCGCAGTAAGAAGGCGGGGCGCAAGTCCAAACAGTGCATGCAACTTCAATTGCATCCGCTACCATTCCATTTTTTCCGAAACGGAAAGGTTCAGCCAACCAATGAAACACAGACCAGAATACACACACACACACACACACACCAAGAAAGAAAAGACAAGAACAAAGCGCATCGGAATCCCTACCATCATGTGAACATGATGACTGCACAACCATTTCGTACATCCATCCCCTTGAGCCCATGAAGTTTGCGCGAACGAGAAACCGCTTTGCACAACCATCCCGCCGCTGCCCATTTCGAACAACACATCGAAAAACCGCGATGTTCGTTTCCATCACCTGAGCATGATGACTGCACACTTAGTCTACCATTTTGCACATCAATGGCCTTGCCTGTGATTCAGACGTTTGCGTAAACGCATAATGCATAACGAATAAACCTTTTCACACAAGCATCCCGCGGAACCCATTTTGAAGAACGAGTACCGAAACCCCTCGATGTTCGTTTCCCACATGTGAGCACGACAAATCCATTACCATTCCAGTGATTCCACACATCCATCGCCTGGTGTGCACACCCATAACCGTTTCGGTCCGTTTGGCAGAACTGTCCCACAGAGCCCATTTCGAAGAAGAAGCGAGTACGGAAATGACCAGTGAAATCCCTTGATGGTCGTTTCTCTCATCTGAGCACGATGAATCCATTGACATTTCACACATCCATCGCCTTGCTGGTAAACCCATAACCGTTGTCGACCGGTAGAAGGGCTCTGCCGGCCTCCAACACAAACCCTATGTCTCGCGCCGCGTCTGTCACCCACGGGAGGGTTGGTTGGGGCTCCTGTAACCTGCACAAACCACGTCAGTACTCATCCAAGAAACCTTGATGCCCGCCCTCGTAAAGGAAGTAAAGGGCGGCGTAGGGCTGGAGCCGCCCGACACCGTGTCGCAAAGCCCATCTCGAAGAAAGAAAGAGTCCCGAGAACCCTTGATGTTTGTATTGATCATCTGAAGTGTGACAAATCCATAAACATTATGCACATCCATCGTCTTGCCTGTAATAAACCCATAACCGTTTTGCACAAATATCCCGCAGAGCCCAAAGGGTATCAAAATCCTCGATGTTCGTATCGATCAATGGAGGATGACGAATGCGTTGCCATTCGCCGTTTCCCAGAACCGTCCAACAGAACTGGAGCCCATTTCAAAGAAAGCGAATCGAAAACCACCCTTGAATCGATCATCTGAGCATGCCGAATCCATTACCATTCCACACATCCATCGCCTTAACTGTAAGCCCATAACCGTTTTGCACAACCGTCCCGCTGCCCATTTTGAAGAAAAAGCACATCGAATTCCATCCATCAACTAACCACGGCGACTCCTTCACCATTTTGCGCACAACCGTCACACTGCCCATAAACCAATACACAATTTGCAACAACCATTGCAGCGCTTGCTATTTCACAGAAAGGGCATCGTGATCCCTTCCATTATCTATGGATGATGAAGTCGAATAACCCCATTACCATTTTGCAAACCCATGGCCTGTTAAAGTCCGGCCGTATAAACCCCAAAACGCCACAGCTACCGTACTCACCCACCGCCCTGTGGTGGTATCATCGTATGAACCCATGCCCAGGCAACCGTTAGGTTGGAAATGGGACACGGGACCCGGAGACACAGGACATGGGACCCGGGACATGGGACCCGGGACAAAAAGTGCTGGTCAAACAAAGTGGCTACAATGGACAGTCCCGTGTCCCATGTCCCAGGCTCCGCGTAAGATGAAAAACAGCTACCATCATCACCATCACTTCAATGGCAGGAATACCTCCATTAGACCCAAGGATACCCATGTTCCAATGTCCCAGGCTCCCGTGTCCCAGCCTCCCATTTCCCAGGCCCAAAGGATACCCATCGATACCCCTTTTGGAGGCCAAATAGCTCCTGGGCAAATAGCTCCTCCATTTTCTACGGTACGAGCCACCACACTTGAATGAAACAAAGCCCCGAAAAAAGCTACAAAAAGAATTGCTTCTGAGTAACTGTTCTGAAAACTTACTGATACGATGAACAAAATCATACCATCAAATGGCTCCCGGTTGTGGAATGGATGACTTGGGAAGATAGGCTCAGAACTGTGATGTTCTGCTTAACCAGCAGCAGAAATAGGGGGCTAGAAAAGGTAGGCTCTGAAGTGGTTTTGTGGTTGACGGCAGCCCAAAAAATTTTCAGCCTGGCGGGATCAAACTTCCAACCAGTGGCCACACTTGCTAGAGAATGTTCCAGAAGCCTGATCCACACGCAAAGCCTTGGCAACACCCACATAAACCATGACGGCGTCGACACCTACAAGAAGAAGAGGGATCCAAACAGGTCCAGAAACCGAAAAGAAATGCAGGGCCTGCTCATTCACTATGCAATGTAAGAAGCTACTCCCTGTCCCTTCTTCCTCATCTTATTATCCACACGTTAAAGCCAACTCTCTCTCTCTCTCTCTCTCTCTCTCTCTC
>BFEA01000786.1:307960-323339 GCA_003427395.1 Chara braunii
TCTCTCTCTCTCTCTCTCTCTCTCACACACACACACACACACACACACACACACACACACACACACACACACACACACACACACACACACAAAGAGACAAAGTACACAAATACGGTGCACAAACAGAAGTCTAAAAGAGATTAAAACCCTTCCCCCCGTCTAAACACAAAAAAAGGGCATTAGAATTCAAAATAGAATAAAATGAAAAAGAATCACCTCGTTATAAAGCGTCACCTTATTGCGTTGGCCTGCAAATATATACAGCAGCCTGCAATTAGGATCCAGCAACATGGAATGGCCGGTCCTCGATTTCAAGGGAACGCCACCATCCTGTGTATGCCAAAAAAGGGAAGTTCGCAAGATCCAAAGCAGGAAAGCAACTCATTCAAAAGTTCGAAACCGAAAAATAGAAAAACAATAATTGAATATTTTTGAAAAATGGTTCAAGGTGCCCCAATGTCGGAAACAGCGGAGAACATGCAGGAAAAGCAAAAAAAAAAAGCAAACGGGAACTTGGGAAGACTTCCAAAAAAGGCCGTTATGGCAAATTTGAAATTTGTAGTAAATCCAAATAGGTGCATATGCAAGGAAAATGAGCAACAGCGAGATGACAATATCCAGAATGCACAATCACATTGAAGGCCAGATAGTATCACAGTTTCCAGAAAGCAGAATTGCACCAATATAACACCAATGAAGAATCGTAATACTGAAAACCAATGTCAATGAGAGCTTGCTCTCGCCACCACCAACATAAGTGTCCAGGCCCTTTCTCCCTACTTAGCGCTCGGCGCCCAGCCTACCCTACACAGCTACTGTCTGCCTACTAATTGACAATGCAACTGTTGACATCAGCAGCCTACGAAGTACTTGAAGATGTCGCCCATGCAGACCATCGCCAATACCAGGTATGCGCCCTCGCATCATCATCACCACCATCCTTCTCTCTCTCCCCTGACTTACACCCACGTCTTCCCTCTGTACACCTGAAGACCACCCCTGCGCCTCACTGTAGTCCAATCCCATCCAGCTATGGAGGCTGGGCTATGGCGCTGCCCTCAGCAGCGCCCTGCTTCCTGCACGACCGCACACGCTAGCACCTTGCCTCTCAGCGCCAGCAGCAGCCTACGAGTGTCCGCTCCAGCAGCACTGCTGCCAGCATGCAAGTGCTGCATGCCTCTCCCGGTCGCGAGCTCTTACCTTTATGGAAAGAGCCTGCCTGCCTTCGCGGCCTGGATGGCCTGGGCCTCGGCCCAGAAGCTTCCCGTAGGCCCTGGGAGGCTGCGCCTCTGTTGCAGCCGCTGGGCCTCGTTCATTCAGTTGGGCCTCCCAATTGTCTGTGTAGGAGGCTGCGATTCTCGCCCAGGGCCTGCATTTTCGGAAAGGCCTGGAAAGCGGTGGAATGTCTTTGCTGCTCGGCCTGTGTTTCCCTCAACCAACTGGCGCATCACAACTGCCTGGACCCCAAATACGAAATTGACAGCTGAGGGCCTCTCGTGATTTGTTAGGCCTGCCTTCACTTAGGGCGGGCACATTTGCAACAGGGCCCCTTAGGCCTGCCGAGGACCCAGATCCTTGCACATAAAAAAAAGGATAAAAATATTGCAAGTTCACTTAATGAAGGCCTGCCGAGGACCCAGATCCTTGCACATAAAAAAAAAGATAAAAATATTGCAAGTTAACTTGATGAAGGAATCTTGTGCATTGACCTATATGCTTTTTTTTTTTTTTTTTTAAATGACAAACGGGCCCAGTGCCCAAAGCTGAATTAACACTCTAAAGAGAATGAGGTAGTGGGGAGAAGAGACAGAGAGGAGGAGGATGAAGCGTCCAAATCATAATCAACAATGCATGAAGCCTCTTCCTGCCCACTTCCTCCTCGGGCATTACTCCCCCTGTCGCCACCTCAGCAATGCAGTCTCTCTCTGACGTTTCCTGACAGTAGGGGTTTCAGTGCACAGGTCACAGCAGGGCGCCCATCCTGCTTCCACTGTGCAGCCAATCAGGGAGGATGGCGCAGATCTTCCTCACCTTCCTCGAGATGAGCAGCAGTTCACACAAGACGTCGCCAGGTGTAAGTCCAGGTAAGCTCTCCAGTCTCACAGCCTTGATCCTCCTCTTCCTCGTCCAACACCACCAAGGTCTATAGCTATGGCGGCAATGGGTGCTCCAACATATTCTCCCCTGATGCTGGCTCCCTCCCAGCAGCACTGGCGCCAGCATAAACTCTAGCAACCTCGCGATATTGTACTAGCATCAAGACAGTGCAAGGGAGAATGCCTTCCTCAGTGTCTGACCGTTCTTTTGTAGCATTGACCTGTGTGGACTGGCGTGGACCAGTCTTGCAATGACTTGCTGGTTTCTGGTCGTCTGTAGCCTCTCTCTTGTCGAGGCTGTACCATCTGTAGGTTAGATTCGCAATTTTGTTTGGCTGAGGGCTAACCGAGAGACCTGCCTGTAAGGAAATTCGTTAGGGACATATCTGCAAATTTGGGAAAATATAGGCCCATACTAACTAGAATCCCTACAGCTACCCTGACTGCGAATAGCAGGCCCAGGCTACCCCTAGGACAGACAGGCCCCAAGGGCCTATGCTGATAGACGGTCCTATAGCCTATAGCCGGGTTGGGAGAAGCCATAGAGACCGAAACAGAAACGGTACCGGTCGGTCAGTCAGTCCGGTCTAGGTCGCGTCTAGACTAGAGTAGACTATAGATAGGTCGGGTACATCGGTTCAGGGCTTTTGGCGTTTGGTACCGAGTACATCGCTGCTGTGCAACACCTGAACTGGAAGTGGTGACGGCTCAGCGTTGAGGGAGACAGACATAGCCAGACCTTCGGAGCGCCGGCCATAGCTGGGACCTGCGCTGTACTCTGTCAGCACACGGGCCTATTCAAGGTCTGCTGGAGGCGAGAGAAGTTGGTGCCCTGCTGGACCCTCCTCTGGAGTAGGGTTACAGGGTAGTGGCGCTGCAACCATAGCTGCAGCTTCTTCCCCAGAGATCATCTTGCCGGGAGTGGTGGCACTGCTGCAGACTTCCACCCGGGAAGTCTTCCGACACTTCGTCATTATCAGATACTGTGGCGCTGGTCTTCTTCTTCATCCTCTGAGTGGCGCTTGGCCTCAGAGGCCTGTTTCAGGGTGGCGCTTCCCTCTGGAAGCTGTACATGGGTGGCGCTTGATCTTTCAGGGACTCAGGGGTGGTGATAGCGGTTCATCAGGGTTGGGGAGTGAAGCGCTGCTCATTTCTGAGCAGCGCACCATAGTACTGGGGTTATTCTGACAATTTGTGACCCTGAGTTTAATAAACAGTGTTGATACTGTGTCCAGACTATCATAGTTTCATTGTTTCCTGGATGTGATCTACTCGGCTTTCCTTTACGACTGGTTGTGAGGATTGAGTGGAGTGAATTGCACGTTCAGTGTACCCTGTCATATCGCATGGTCAAGTCTTCCGCTGTGTTTATCTCTCCGTGTGCGGTGTGATACTCCTATCCTCTCCCCTTCCTTCTGTGTATGCATGGGCATACCTGGAAGTCTATGTGAGTAAGTGTTGGTCTTCAGACAACAGACAACCAGAATCATAACAGTCTTCCCTTTGTTGGTGTCGACGCTTCAGATTTGCTCACATCCGACGGCCTCGACGCGGCTTTGCAGCAGCGGGCGGTACCTTTTCCCAGTCGGGACTGGAATCTTCCGAACACCTGCAGACAACCAATGATGTGCATCTGATCGACCGTCGTGGCTCGACTTACGACTTCCGCATGTGCCTCGGAACTAAGGGAGGTTGCTCGCGAAGCAACCAGTTCCAAAGGCGTCGAGAGTGCAGTCGGACCACTCTCGGCGGTGCTCACTCTCCCGGAAGGGACTTTCCCTTGGCTTTTGTGGGACAGCCTGCGGTGTCGTGTGCATCGCTGTTGCACCACAAATAATATCGGTACCTCGTGCGGATTTTGTATACCACCTTTGAGATGCCGTAATGAGCCAAGGTTCTTGAGCTGATGTTCCGGCCCCGGGGTATGAAGAGGTGCTTGTCTTCGATTTGCCACGTCCTTGATCTTTGACTGGACGGCCACCATCTCAGGCAGCTGCTAACCTATCCCCCTCATCTGAGGAAGCAGCCTCGTTAGAATCGGTCCAACGCGGAATTGTTTCTGCGACCATGGCCACTTTCGTCCGATGCTGATCTCTGCTCCGGCCTGCGGAAGACGAACGACCAGCATTGCGGGCTTCCGCGCTCGTCACGATGATCTGCAAGGACTTGTTGAAAAGTAACTCACTTGTGGTGCGTGTCTCCGCGACTTGCGTTAAGGCATTTTGCAATGCTGCGCATGACCTTGTAATGAAGTAGTTCTTCACGCCTGTGAAATGGATCGGCAAGTCGCACGTGGATGCCAACCGTTGGTACTCGGCGATCCAATCCATGCTTAGCAAGGCGTTCTGATGGAACTTCTGCAATTTCTCCACCGCCTGAAGCTCGGGCGGTTCCACTTGGAATCGTGTGTGCTATGCTGCCATAAGATCAGCCCAACTGATCTTCATATGCAGCTCGGAGATGTCGATCTTGTGTGTAGACAAAATGTTGTCAAGCCATGCTTGACACGCGTCACCCGACCGGTGATAGACACAGGCATGTCGGTTGGTGTCCTTCACGTTGTACATGTGCAGACGCAACTCAAATTGTCGCCACCACGGTATTGGATCGGTCTTCGATGCGTCGTAGAAGACCAGGATGCCATCAAACTTGGGTACGCATTCGTGAGATGATGAGGCGGGGCTTGCGGCGACTGCACGAATCTGGTGATCCAACTGTTGGTTGGTTGTGTGCTGCTGCTTCATTGTGTCCTTGACGACGCCCATGTCCACCTCCAATGCGTTCACACGACCCGCCAAGTATGAGGGTCCGGCGGGTGTGGCTGCTGCAGGCTGCTGTTCCTGCCTGTGCACGCGGTCGAGCAGGTCGGCGATGAGCCGTGCCTGCTGTTTGACCAGTGTGTCTACACAAAGGATGTCTGCTTGCTGAGCTGTCCATGTGGCGACCAGATCGGTCACATTTGCAAATGTGACTGCAATGCCGCGCACAGCATCGGTGGCATCTTATTCTTCGGCAGCCACCTCACAATCGTCGGCTGTTACCTCGATATCGCCCTCGATTTCAAAGAGTGTGTCTCGGCGTATTCGGCATTGCTGGTCTGCAGCCTTCTTTGCTGCCTTAGCATCCTCCAATTGCTGTCTCTCAGCAAGGCGGCGCTGTTCTTCTGCCTCTTCCTCCTTTTTCCTTGCGGCTGTGGCCGCATCTGCCCGCTTCTTCCATTCGGCTAGTTGGTCCAGCACGCAGGCCTCATAGGCCTTCTCAGTCGCGAAGTTGAGCGTAGTAGCGTAAAGTAGCATTGAACATAGAGAGTTGAAGTCGAGCCCGGTAGCGAAGAGAGCCGAAGTTGAGGGCAGTAGTGTAGAGAGTTGAAGTCAAGCGCAGTAGCGTAGAGTAGCATCGAAGTCCAGTCTAGCCACCATTGAAGTTGTGTAGCCCAGTAGGACCGATAGCGTATAGGTGTAGCCAGTTAGGCGCTCCTTTTCTTTCTAGCGTTGCCTTGCAAAACAAAGTTAGTTACATCACCTCCGCAAGTGTACCGTGCAGATATTGGCCTGGGGAGTGCCACACGCGGCACTACCGGGCCAGGACCTGCGGGCCCAGCGCCGCAAGTGTACCGTGTAGATAGTGGCCTGGCACTACCGGCCTGGCAATCGTCTCCAAAACGATCAACACGGAATCTGGACCGTGCAGTACAACGCCAACGACGGTCCAGATTGCGAGTTGATGACATCAAAAGCGATCAGCAGCCAATCTGGACCGTCGTGCCCCAAGGAAACCCAGGGCCCAGATCGGCTGCTGGTCACAGGCGGCCAAATAGCGATTGTTATAATATAGTGATTGTTATTATGATTATTCAAAAACAATCTATCATCATCCTAGGAAGATTTTCATGACCGGCCAGTTTGGACTGGACAGTCACCCGGGCGTGATGCCCAGGGGGGTCTGACGCCTGGGATACCCGGGCATGGGGGTAAAAACAAACAAACAAAAAAAAAAATGCGGTGGGGTTTTCCGCGCTCTCCGAGTGGAGCCCAGATCCGGGCTCGTTTCTTTTTTTGAGAGTTGGGTGTCAAGGGGGGGGAAGGGGAGTATAAATGAATTTTAAAGGGGCTAAAGGGGCTTAAAGTTTAAACTTTAAAGGGGGGTGCCTTAGTGTGATATGTTTTTGTTTTGTAACTTTTTTTTTAATCTTCAGTTCCGTGCGGAATTCTGCTGTGACCCTCAGCCAAAAGTTGTTTGTATTGCAATTCTACACAACATTTTTTTTTTCAGAATTTTTTGGAGTTCTTTTTTTTTTTTTTTTTTTGCGCTGGGGCTGCCCGGGCCCATGCCCGGGGGTCATGGCCGGCCGGTCAACCGGGCGTGATGACGGGACCTGGGCGCCCGGGATATCTCCCCAGTCATCATCAGTTTTTTTTTTTTTTTTCAGTCCTGGAATTTTTTTTGGGACTTGCATTTTTTTCTGGTTTGCCTGTTTTGTGTGCTTGTGTGTCATCTGTCCTCCCGCCTCCCCCGTGCCTGCCAACCCTTGTTCTTTCTTGTTGCCTGCTGTCCTGTGCCTTTGCGTCCAGGCTACTTGTCAATCTTTGCCTTGTTGCCTCATGCCCTTTCCTTCCCTGTTTTCCATCTGGTTTTCCCTTGTTGCCTTAAACCGCTAGTACAACACCCCAGCCTTGCTGAAAATGCAACTCGTCGCCTACGAAAGTTTCGGAGGCCCGGCCTACCGGACAGCAATGGCTGGCAGCGCCAACCGAGAAAGAAAGAAAGTGCACTGCTGGCAGTTCGGAAAAGCTTTGCATGCAGTAAGGCGCCTCAGGCCCGGGTGTACTGGTTTGTCTGCCCACCCGCCGGCGCCTCCAGGCCCAGGTGTACTGGTGATTTAAGTTGTTTGTCTGCCCACCCGCCTCCCCCGTGCCCTCCAACCCACATGCGTTGCTGTCATTTGTTGGTCACGGTCTTTGCCGTCGTTTTTTTTCATGCTCACATTTTTTTGGACTTTTTTTGTATTGTCTGGCCACTGGGTCTACTGGAAAACCGTTCAGGACTGGTCTGGCAAGTGCTACTAGCATCTTTTTGCCCCCTGAACCCACCCCTGGTATCTGTGTCATACCGAAGCTAAACACAAACTTTGGAGATTGGTGGTGCAAGTTATATGCCATGAGCACGCCCTGAATGCATTACACACACACACACACACACACACGCTCGCGCGCGCGCGCGAGCAAAATGAAAGTCATGCCTTGTCAACTTACAGGCACGGGCACTGAATCTGATCGCAGCTGCGTCCAGGTTCCTGCCTGCACATCATAGACGTAGAGTCCTGAGTAGAGGCTTTCCGCCATGCCGGGGTTGAGGAATATGTTCCGCCCACCGAACACGTAGATCAGCTGGCGCTGAGAGTCCATACACATGGCATGATCGTACACAAGATCAGGACCACCATCCTGCAGCAGTGCCGTCATACAAGAGAAAGATCACAGTCATGACCGAATTAACAGCACGGTAAATATTGTAAAAAAAAAAAAAACAGACGAGGGGCACACAAACTATTCATTTTTCTCATCCTTCTTTCAGCTCCCCCAATCACCATGCCTCTCACGTACAAGGCTTGCCGCGTTGATGAAGTTTAGCGCAAGCTGCACACATCCCCGTGTTGCCATAATGGCCCAGTTGTACGCTGTGAGAAAGAGGCAGAGTAAAGGGGGAGGTGATAAACACAAGGAAGAGAGATGAAGAGAAGAGAAACGAAGAACGAAAAAGCGAAAGGATAAGGATAAGGAAAGGGTCAAGAATGAGTCTGTCCTTGACGACAGAGAGGACACACATTGTAAGGATGAGGTGGATGGGCACATGGAAGACCTAGCTGAGCATTCTCAGCATTTTAAATTTGGTAAAGAATTTTGATATGACCCTGAGGGAAAATTTGTTCAGTTTATTTTTCTGCATATTAGTGCACAACAATGTTTTTTGAACTTTTTCCCAGATTTTTATTTTTTTTGCTGGGACCTTCTTTGGTCCTTTGCACGACCGGGCCACCCGGGCAAACAGGGTGACCCGGGCGGCCCAGCTGGTAGCCTAGGAAATTTCTATATTATTAAAAAGATAGTAAAAAGGGAAAATTTTCGAAATGCCCCTGAAGTTTGCGTTTATTTGCGGCGTGCCCCTGTGAAGGCCGACTTACCCTGTTATGCCCCTCGGGCCTCTGAAATTTTCCGCAGGCCCCTGTCAGCATGGGGCGTAACTTTCCGATATGCCCTTACTAGGCCGCTGGTGGCGTTTTGTCGGTCCGTCCTTGAAATGCCCTCACGAGGGGCACACATCTTTCTGTGATGCCCTTGCAGCAGTGGCGGCAGGAATTCGAACTCGAAAATGGTAGGTATTTCACGAGCCGCATCGGAAAAATGGTGCAGCAATCAGTCTTCAAGTTCACCGCGCCATGGATCGCTGATCCCTCCTCCTCCACCCATGCTCATCGCCCTCCTCCCTCCTCCTCCTTCCATGCTCGTCGCTCTCCTCTTTTCTCTTCCAGCCTCCATCCTCTATCCTCGTCCATCGTCGTAGTCCTTGTCCTCCCTACTCCTCGTCCCTCCTCTTCCCTCGTTCTCCCTCCTCCAACTTTCTCCTCGTCAGCCCTCCCTCTCTTCCTCCTCCTCGATTGTCGACCTCCTAACCATCACCATGGCCGTCTTCTTGGCGTCATCCCCCGTGCACGCTAGCGTATCTGTGTGTGTGTGTGTGTGTGTGTGTGTGTTCACGTCATCTTTTCGTTTACTTGTTGGTTGGACAGGTGGTATATGATGATGAATCGAAGGTGTTTGTCACTCGTTTTTAAGTCATTTGGGGTGTGTGTGTGTGTGTGTGTGTGTGTGTGTGTGTTCGTGTCACTCAACAACGGCGACAGGGGCTTGCTGGAAAGATGGACGGTACCTACCGGTAAGAGCATATGGGAAACTTTTCTGCTGGTTCTCAACAGGCAGCCGGTAGGGGCATATTGAAAATTTGGTACCGGTACCGGTAGGGGCATACGAAACATGTTTGAGGCCCAAACGACGCCAGGGTTTTTCTGGAAACATCATTCGTCGTCAGAGGGGCGCGACAAGGTAAGTCGGCCGTCAGAGGGGCACTCCGCAAATAAACGCAAACTTCAGGGGCATTTCGAAATTTTCCCTAGTAAAAAATATGTGAGAATATACACAATCATGACCGAATTATAAGTGAAACAAAATCAGACAAGAGAAAGGCAGCAATCAGGACCGAATTATCAGTAAAACAAAATCAGACAACTGTCAGTCCGTGATAGAAGTGATCTCAAAACGAAAAATAGAACACTGTTATGATCCTACTCCATCCATAGTGCAAAACTCAAATTGCAAGAAATGCAAGACTTGCTGGAATTCAAAAGAAGAGATGGAGAGAAAGAAAGATTAGATCAGAGAGGAAAGAAAGAAATTCAAAGAATCAAAGAAGAGGAAGAAGAAGAAGAAGAAGAAGAATTACACAAGTTACACCTATGTCTTCCCCCTTCTTCTTCCTCTTACCTCTTCTTCTTCTTCACTACTACTATTATTATCAATCAATTATACAACACCCAATGAATTATTGGACAGGAACCATGTCCGAGTGTTCCCCCTTACTGCCAGCCCTGACCTCCCTTCTGTCCTTGTAGCATATATGGCTATGGCGGAACATCCAGACTTTATCACGGATGTTCAAAGGACAACGCAAACACTTCTATGCTAGTCCCATCCCTTCCCACCATAGCCCACACTCTCGAAGATGTCCAAGACCCAACCAGGGCCCGCACTGGAGCCTTCTTGATGCAGTGCCAACCAAGGGAGTGAAGATGAAGGTCAACCATAATCAAGGCGAGTCTCTCTATGTCGGTTCTCCTCTCTCTCCCTCTTCCTCACCTCCTACTCCCTCCTACTGCCCTTCTTCTTGCTCTGGCGTGGGGTGCTTCACCCTCTACCAGCATAGCCATGCCTGCTCCCTACTTCTCCTCCTCCATAGCCAAGGAAGTATTCTTCCTCCCCCTCCAGCTCTCCGCTCCTGCGGCACTCCGCAGAACTTCCCCTTCTGGGCGGAGCAGCAACATAACTGCCGGGTAAGATAGTGCTCCACTCACTGTGCTCGAACGATATACTCTCCTACTGCGGCCTTTCAGCTTCACTTAGGCTGAGGCACCCTGGAAGCAGGCCACCGCCTCTTCGGGGCACTACCATGTTCACCCGAATAGAACGCCCAGACATTATCCCTGTATTCGGGCAAACTTTCAGCCCAGATGCAGAGATAATGACCGGGCGATCTATTTGGGTGAAGATGGTAGGCCTACCTGAAGTTCCTCTACCTTTTGCTGGGAACATCATTGCAGTCTGCATGTCTACCTCAGGGCCTGAATCTAGCCAACTGGAAAACTAGATCTGGGTGAGACTACTCATGACCTTTTCGGTAAGCTACCTGGCCTCCCAGACCTTTGTTGAGCCTGCCTGAGCTACTGGAAAAGCCTTGTCGGGTACTAGCCACCCTCTACTTGGTCCCTGTATGTCCTAGCCTCTACCAGTAGTCTGTCCCGTCCCAATGTCAGTTTTGCCCCTTTGGTTTCCTCATTCTAACTCTACCCCTCCTGGGAGGGAACAAGCACACGGTTAGTGCTCCACATCGCAATCATCACACGGGGACTTACACGCATGCCCGCACACAGCAAAATCACACGGTTCATGAAAGTCTCAGCAAATCAGTTCGTCAAGCAGCAATACTCTGAAAACGGAAGAAATCTTAGACTGATTTTGTGTGGGTCATTGCAGTCCCACTGACCTAGAAGGGAGGTCGCTTCACGCTAGAAAGAACCAATGGGTCCGCACAGAATGCATCAAAGGCACAAATGCAAAAAACGCAAGCGTACACCCGCTGTCGGAGGGTCCGACATTCAGGCCCTCCGCAGTGTGTCAATTGGCCACACCGGTTTGATGTTCTGGCCTGTGGGGAAAAAGGTATCCTATTAGCATAATCTGAGGGAACCACCGTCCAGTCTGATCTGCTTGACGGCACGGGGCTGCGCTGCGGGACAGAGGAGAATTTAGTGCACGCCGTTGTTAACCATGTTATATGGTTGGGGAGTCGTGCCAAATTCCCAATGTGTGCTAATTGTAATTTACATTATTTTATTTTAGTTTTGTTTATTTTTGTTCTGCTTCATCAAGCTATTTAGCTCTGACCATTCCGTGGTCAGTCCTGCTGAGAAGCTACTGCTGATTTTTTGTGCAAGGGGCTCATTTAGCCTTGACAATAAAAATAAAATAAAATAAAAATAATAATAAAAGAAGTCGGTCTAAGTGGTGACGGTACTCACATTGGCGAGGCTTGGATTGAGACCAGTGAGTGTTGTCAGACCAAGATTTGTGCTACTGGGTCTGAAAACCAGCTTCGCCAGCAGGACCATCGGACCTGGAAATTAGCGCCAAAGGTAGTACCGCTGGGCTTGGTCTACCTAGGCAGTACCTTCCACATTCCCACCGATGCATACATGCGTGCTCTGCTGTCAAATGTCGAAGGACACAGCAGCCAGCAGTCGGCCTGAAAAACGGCCACTTGGCCGTTACAAGGAGGACTCGGGTTTGACTTTTAATCTCAGTTCTTGACACGCGCTCGAGGCAAACAGAGAGGACGAGTTGTCGGGAGGCCAAGGGCACATGCTTCTGTGCCGCTTGTCGACCCGCGGAATTGCCACTTGGCAGTTAGCTTACCGTAAGGCTTTGACTTGAGACATTCAAGTATTTTTTGATGTACACAGCGACGAGAGAGAGGACCGTGGAAGATCTGTTGTGGCAGGCCATCACCTGTGGCAGCTAAGTTCCAGCGGTGGGAAGGTGATGATATAGCCAACTTTTCTTGCTAAGCATGGTTATTAAGCAGTCTTACGATTGAACCCGCAATAGAGCTAACTTGGATTTGATTTTGGCAAGCCCAAGCGGGACTGAGAGCAGTGAATGCAGTTCACCATCATTAACATCATTTCTCTCTAACTCAGATGGAAGCGATTGTTGGGTGTGGCTTGCTGTCATCATCATAAACGGCATACCCCTTTCTCTATTTAGTGAGGCGAGTTGGTCAGACTAAGTGTGCCACTAGCCACTTTTCTTGTTGATTGGAGAGAAGATAAACATGTGCAGTCTACATGGAGGAACGTGTGCCCTCTTCCCCCATGCACACGGACCAGGCAAGAAGCCTGGTCACATTCATGCAGTGGGAAGGCCGTAGCGTAGACAGTGGACTTGTGGGGCAACAAAGAAGGGAGTGCAACATCAGGTGGGGGGCTACCACCAGGGGTGAAGTATCACTCATTTTGCTGCTGCTGCTCACAGGATATCACAGCTGGCCAGGCAGCCATCCTAATGGTGCAATCAACCCTTCACCAGTGCCAACTAATTAGGTGTGTTATCGTGGGGATTACAAACTCATAAGGATTGGGTGATCAAATATTGAAGGCTCGTTTAAAACTTATTAGATTCACTGTTCAGATGCAAGGTAAGCCCTCTTGGTCATCAGAGAACAGGCAGGATTCAGGCAAGTGACCATATGTATATCCCTTCCTGATCAGTGGCGGCTACAGAGAAATCAGAAATTCTTGATCACGAGATGAAGCAATAAATAACGAACTTGTTGTTTATGCCTTGTCAACGAGAGAGAGAGAGAGAGAGAGAGAGAGAGAGAGAGAGAGAGAGAGAGAGAGAGAGAGAGAGAGAGAGAGAGAGAGAGAGAGAGAGAGAGAGAGAGAAAGAAAGAGAGGAACTTACCTCACAGAGAAGGAGGGAAGGAGTTGAGGAAATCTGGGGTGGGAACCCTCGCGTCAGAATCTGATACCATAATGTACTAATTAATAATTATCATAATGTTTTTATTAGAGCTATATTTTGAAGATCGGTTTCCGCACGAATCAAGAAGACTTAAAGATGCAAAGACTGGCCGTTGCGATTTTGATTTTGACGACATTCAGACATCATAAGGGTATACCACGCGACCACCAATTTAGCATGTGGAGTTTGCACGGTTCCCTGTGACACGTGACAGCAAGCAATGATAATGGGGTGCACCTAGCCATAAACAATGTGCCACATCAGCGGTATCAATCTCTCTCTGCACCAGCGCCACGTCAGCATATTGCCAACGAAGCTCTTGCCGGTCTCTTGAAATCTTCAATGTAGCCTTGTCATAATCTTCAAGGGATAGCTGTTCGCACGTGCAATACTACCATGTCTACACTTGCGGTATGACCGCGCACGTTAATAAACGTGTTTCGTTTTGCACATGTGGCACTTCCCACTTACCTGGGTGCCACGTCAGCACCTGACAGCAGACAGCAGATTGCGATGAAGAGGTTGCTCTGATACCAAATTGTAATGAACCCAGTCTGGCAGATACTCAGAAGTCGTCAAACATCAGTAGTCTCATTATCTGTATCAAAGTCTCCAAATCGTGAAATGATATCTCAAACAGTATCTCATTACCATCAAAAGAGGAAAGTGGAGGGGGAATAGACAAAGGAGAGGAAGAGAGAGAGATCACAATCCCTTCAGACCCCTCTCCTTCTCCGGGCTTCTTCCCTCAGCACATCAACAATGATAATAAGTATATTCCTGATCACACACAATAGTGCCACGTGGCACTTGAACACGTGAAGACCATGAAGACATAGCAGATTCTAGCGACGACGTCAACCTCACGTGAGTACCCGACCTCCATCCACAGATCCCGATCTTCCTCCTCCATGCAACCAGTCACCTCATGTAGACAGTATGGACAGTGCCATGTCAGCAGTCAAGATAGGTGGCATATGCCACATCAGCGTGCAATGTAGACCAGAGGTAATGCCACATCAGCATGCAATGTAGACCAGAGGTAGCGCCACATAAGCATGCAATGTAGACCAGAGGTAGCGCCACATCAGCATGCAATGTAGACCATAGGTAGCGCCACATCAGCATGCAATGTAGACCATAGGTAGCACCACATCAGCATGCAATGTAGACCATAGGTAGCACCACATCAGCATGCAATGTAGACCATAGGTAGCACCATATCAGCATGCAATGTAGACCATAGGTAGTGCCACATCAGCATGCAACGTAGACCATAGGTAGCACCACATCAGCATGCAATGTAGACCATAGGTAGCGCCACATCAGCATGCCACCTCAGCAAGCCTGGCGCATAATGCAGGAAGCGCCAGCACGCTGCCTCCTCGTGCCGTCGTCCGCAACGCCTGAGCACAGCCAGCGTGTAGCCAGCTTCGTGCCAGGATGAAGCCAGCACCTAGTCAAAGTCGAGCCAGCGTCAAAGCAGCATAGCAAGACTGAATGCTTGACTCCCTCGAGGCCAGCCTTAAGTAGCAGATATCGAGGCTGCCTGGCCTCGGTGCTTTTTCCTCAGTCGTCCATATTGACTCACATCTGAAGGCCCGGATTGTACAGTTGCAGACTTCTCCCTTGGACCTGATGCCGCCTGGGTACCTGCATACAAACAAGTGTGTGTGCTTGACCAGTGGCCAGGGCTAGGTACCTTTGGACTTACTGTTGAGTGGACCGACAGTTGACTAAAGTCAACTGTCACACGCCCAGACCCTGAATTCGTGTGGGGTCTTTTTCCCCTGTCAAAGCCTGGGCTGAGGGCGGCCAATTAGGCCCTCAGACGACCCTCAGCTTCCACGAGACATATGGCATGGGTTATTGCAATTGTTTTCATTTTTTAAGTTGATTTCAACGGTGTTATTGTTCTGACGTCCGACCTCAATTCACAACATCACAACATTAGTAAGTCTGAAAAACTACTCTGTCACAGCCATAAAACCCACTCCTCGCCCAGCAGCTTCATTGGATCCTCACATCTGAGCCTAAGCCCTCGAATCCGTGCTTGAACCGGCGACCTCTGTGTGTGTGTTTTAGGTTGTCACCACAACAGCCACCCATATGAGTACTAGCTCCTAAATTGAAACATCCTTACCTGGCAGTTGTCTTTCAAGTTATATTAGGGGGGAAACTACGCGGGAGTCACAAAAATGAGTTATAATTGCACTACGGGCCAATTTACATTTTCGAATAGCAAATTCCAGTTCGGGCAATGCATACCACCCAGCTTTCTGCCCAGGTAGGGTGCCCGAACTGCAATTGCAAACTGTATCTTGCCCCATACTGCAATTACAACTCGTTTTTGTGACTCTACTGAAGTTACCCCGTTCTATTATTATATAGTATGTGTTTGTGTGTGTACGAGAGAGAGGGAGGGGGGGG
>BFEA01000786.1:351913-368070 GCA_003427395.1 Chara braunii
GGGAGGAATCGGATGGGGGGCAGGCATCCTTTCGTCTGTCCGTGGGGATGTCCGTTTTCGAAGCCTGCGTGGAAGGAGGGAGTCACATCGCTCTCCCATCCCCCGTCGATGGTGACCTGTAGGCCACCGTCGTTTGGATGGAAAAGTTGTAGCATCGTCGTCCGAAGGGCGGGGTGCCATCACTCCGCGCCACCGTTCTCCATGCACATTACAACATAAGCAGGGCGCAGTCCTCCCGGGACGCATTAACGATGTGCGCACGGGGTCTCAACACTGCAGACGACTACATTCTCGCCATCTCGTCCTCTGCTTCCAGGCGGTGGTGTGTTATCACTTGGTCCCGCCGCGCGGATCTCGATTTACGCAAGTGCAACCTCGCCCGTCTGACGGTGCGCTCGCGAGGGGGGGGGAGCCTTGGTCCTCGCCGGGGTGAGCGGCGTGCTCGGGGTATTGACGGCGAGGTGCAACCCTACGCAGTCTAGGTGTGCGCGGTGTCGCAGGCTCGCGGGACGTACAGCCCCTCGTCCCCTTTAGTTTTTGTGCTTCCCCACATTTTTTTATTTTTTTTTATGCATTGGTAGTTTTATTATTATTATTAGTCCTACCTTTATTTTGTGCCTTTAACTCGGTGATCGCCTCCGAGATCGACGTCGGGACCGACACGCCTGGCTCCGGTACGGTATTGCCGAGCACGGATGACTGTCGCAACCATCGAGGACCTTGGGTGAGCGCTCTTTGGGTTGGTCCACGGAGCGGGAGGAAAGTTGAGTAACGGGGGTCGCTGCGGGTCCAGCATCCGCCAACCACGATCTGCTGGAAGAGGTTTGAGTGTGAGCATGCCCAGTCCCGCTGGCTGCTGAGGGGAAATTGAGAGTGGGTATGCCGTTGGGACCCGAACGGTAAGAACTGTGTTGGGTACAGTGGGCCAGGGGAGTACCAGTGGGGGGCTGCCGCAGTATGGGCTGTGCGGCAAGGCTGTCCCGATGGTTGTTCCATGGGACACCTCCACACCTCGGCCTCCAATTTGCCGCTACCACCAAGATCTGCACAGGGACAGCCTCACTGAGGCTCAAGCTGCAGGCTTGCAGCAGGCCACGGTCTGTTGTGAGAGACTTGAGTCAGGGCATGCTTGTGGGACTCCGCATGATAGTGAGCTTGCCTGCGCACAAGGGGCGCCAGGCAGAGGCCTGCAGCGGTACAGGCTGCAGCCACCGCTTCCACGGAACCCGCCCCCATTTTCGGCCTTACAAAATTCTCATTTGAATATTTGCTACTACCACCAAGATCTGCACCATGACCCCCGTCACCAAGCCTCACGCTACAGATTGCGGTAAGGCCTTGTCCCCGTCCTGTGATCTGCTGTGTGGGAAAGGTGAGAGGGAGCAGGGCTGTTGGGAACCCAAAAAGGGGGTGAGCCACGCTTGGGCGGGGCGGGACAGAGGAAACTCTGGTGGAGGCCCGCAGCATCACCATGCGAGGTTGCACGTCGGGCTTGGGAATAGGGCCGAAAGACTAATTGAACCATCTGGTAGCTGGTTCCCTCCGAAGTTTCCCTCTGAATAGTTGAAGTATTGAACAGTGTTGTCGAGTAAATCAGACGGGCTGGTTGTCGGTCCTCCCTCAAAGCGTTCAGTATGGCTGCGGCAGGTAGGCAGCGTTAGTGCACGACTATGAGACCGTGCGCTACGACCGAAGGGACATGCAGTGTTAGTGCACGGCAGTGAGACCGTGCGCTGTAGCCAGGGACAGGCAAACGGGGTAGAAAGAACGCAGAAGCCTACGATGGTCGGGCATATGCCGGGCGCTGCAAAGCGGTTCGTTCGGGGCGGGCCGAGTCTGCAGGTGAGTTGGCACATACTCCTTAGCAGATCTCGCCTCCCGTGACCGCCGTGTTGCTGATTGCCACAGGTCGGAGGAGTGGCGTACGGCCAAATGCACAGTTTGCATCTATAGAGAAGGCGGGAGTGAGCTGGAGGCAGGGCGCAGTGAGGAGAGGATGAGTGAGAGGGGAGGATGAACCTGGACGTGGAAACACGCCGGGTACATACAGAAAAGGAAGACGAGATATGGTGGGAGGTGAAAGATGTCATATCCCGCTCGTTTTTTGATCAAAACGGGCGGGGAAAAGTGCTAGCTAGAGGTTTTGGGGGCAAGCGAACCCCGTTATGAAGTTAGTTCTACAGGAGAGTTAGTAGAAAGGGAGATAGAAGAAGAATAGAGTGCGCGGAGAGATGGCGGGGATGAAAGGAACGGGCATGGCAATGGGAAAGAGGAGGTTGCGCGCCCGTTCCTTGATGGAAACGGGCGGATGAAGGCTCGTTTCCAACAGTTTGGGATAGCGCGAAGTGAATGGCGGGGTTAGTTTTGTTGTAGAATTAGTAGAATGAGAGATGGGTAAGATTTGCACTGCGCAGGGATGTCGGAGGGGGAAGAAGGTGGGAACGAAAAGTCTGAATCTCGCTCGATCCTTGATGGATTCGAGCGAGGTAAGATGCCATTCCATGGTTTTAGGGGCGGACGACCTCGATTATGAGGTTAGTTTTAGGTGAAAGTTAGTAGATAAAGAAGTTAGTAGAAAAGTGGTAGCCCGGAGCCATGGCGGAGGACGACGGAGTAGGAACTTCGAAATGGTGTAGGTCGCTCGCTTCTCAATGAAAACGAGCAAGTGAAGAATGGAATCCGGGGTTTTGGGGGATGGCGAGCATGACGGTACCGACAGGATCCAAGTTTGGGGCACCGTTTGGGCTGTAACTGATTCAAAGCTGCGCGGGTGAGTAATGGGATGTATCTTCCCATGATTCGGCGAAAGATTCATTCTCATTTTGCATAGCTTGGTAAGTAGAGGAGCTCATGAATCTGGCCGGCCAAGTGCACTAGGTGGTGAGTGGTGTTGAAGGCACATGCTGAGTTTCACAAGGAGGGAGAGGGGCAACACTTACTTGGCCGGGGCGTGACCGCCATCGGCAGGCGATGCAGGCGGCCAACTCCAGACAGTGTACCCACCCGCGTTCCAGCGGAGGATTCTATCTCAGTCTGAACACCCGCTGAGAACACGAGCGTGCGAGTTATGTGGTGCCAGAGAGAGAGGGAGAGCAGGGGAGTACCTACCTCGGGTATGGGCTGAAGCGAGGGTGTGGCAAGGTTGCGTTGCCCGGGTGTGTTGGCGTGTAGGCGGTTGAACCTGGCCGTGGTGGTGGCCGGGTGTTTTCCACACTAGGAACAGGCTGCGAGGATTGGTATGGCCCGATGAAGATGCCCCGGGAGGAAAGAACACTTACCGGAGGGTGGAGGAAGAGTCGTTGAGGAGGTGGGAAGCAACTTGCAGAAAGGAGCAAGCTGACGACGCTGGGAGGGAATCTGAAACGTTGTCAGTACGAAGTCGGATGGGCAGTAGGGAGGGATGGATCACAGAGGCCTGATCGTGGTTATGTGACGGTTGATTCTGCTCGCGCCGCGATGACTCCCGGTTAGCTCAGTCGAAGGCGCTATTGCCTTCTGCAGCAAACCAGCAGCTGGCTACAGTGGAAGGACCTCTGGGAGGTGCAACAGGGTTGCTTCAAGACTGTTGACACCGGTGTCGTGTGGATTAGAACCGGTGTTATTACTGTACCTCTCGTCGCTGTCCTGCGGCCTAGGTTCCGCATGCCTGCGGGTGGGCTCTTGGGGATTGCTGAGTTACTGTGCGGTATGACCGGTTCGTTGGTGTGGCCTCGTACTCTGCTGCTTTGCTGTTGTATTGCTCACTGCAGACCGCGCCTTCTGCATGTTGCCACTTGTGCGCCCGGGAGGTTGGTGGCCTTGCTGCTGATGCCCTGTGCCCCGCTCCTCGGTCGTCTGCCTGCTAGTCCGCTCGCCCCGTCGTCCCCTACAGGGCTGTTGCCCTGCTTATGCTGTCCTGTATTTTACAACTTCTACGTTGTTTCTTGCGTGCTATGGTACTCCTCACGATCGCTTGAATGGGAAGTTGGATGTTGAGGGTACACCCAGAAGTTGGCAAATACCACTCGTGCTATTAGTCACGAGACGGATGGCTACAGGTGGTGGACTGTACAAAAGCACGCTGCTGATGTTGAGCTCGAACTGCAGCGGGAATTGAACTGAGCAAGCATACTGTGCTAACGGCAGGGCCGTTGCTGATAGCGAATTGTGCTTTCTTTTCTTTGGTATATAACTTCTGGGTATCGAGGCTGCGACTGTTGTATTCCTACGACTGACTATATGCGGTTGGCCTACCGCCATTGTCCATTGTCCTTCGCCTGGCTACTGCGCACGACTGTTAGGCGCGTAGTGTAGGTGAGTTGCTACATGTTGCTGAGTTGTACAGCGGGTATACGCTGTTGTGCACAGCTGCTGAACGTACGGTGTCGGTTAACTGCTGATCGTGATTATGCTATTGCCTCCAGAAAATGAAATTGCTGGTATGGCCGGGAGTTATCGGGTTGCCATCGTAAATAATTGGTCGATGCGGAAGCGGTGGTTTGGTCAAAAAAGAAGGGGCACGGTGACTGGAAGGAAGTAATCAAACTTAGATAAGGGGATACATTGTTGCGATTTGAAGGACCGTCAGGAAGGTCAACGTGCGACGTTTGACGTCAGTCTGGCGGTATTACTGCATTTGGCCACCATTGCGGGGCCCTCAGGCGCATGAAGGTAACAGGGCCCTCTCCAGGGAGTTGAGTCTGTCCCCCTTTTGTATCTCGAGAGTCTTGAAACCCCTTTTCTTCTGCCCTTCTTACTCTCAGTCTAATCCTGTTCAGAGAGGAAGGCGGCAGGCGGGATTGCAACCCGCAGGACCGCAGCAAGACTCTGTGGGGAGTCAGCCCACCGATTGCGGGAGCTCTGTCGGGACTCAGGAGGAGTTCTGGAGGCAGGGAACTGACAGGTAACCATTGCTTTCCCCTCTATAAACCCAGACTATAGCCCCTATCTGTATCTCCCATTGCATCTCTGACTGAATATATGATGTGCAGCCCTACTTTATTCTTTCGTTTGACTTTCAGGACACTGGACAAGACTAAGTAAAGGAATATTTGTTCAAGTTTCAGTTTCAACTTTATTGATTGTGTGAATTCAGATTGCTGAAAAAAATTGCATCTGGGGAAAGGCAGGACGGAGGGTTGTTTTGCTTGAAGGTTGACTGGGTCCTTAAGGCTGGGAGGTCCCCATAAGTTTGGGGAGACCCAGTGCTTTGTTTCTTTTGGTTTTGATTGAAGCATCAAACCCTTTTATAAGCTTAGGGGGTCTAATTGCTTTGGAGGCTGGGATGTCCCCATAAGTTTGGGGAGACCCAGTGCTATGGTTTTGCATGGAGGGTCAGGTTGTTCTATAAGTTTAGGTGGCCTGACTGCTCTGACTTGTGAAGGGTCTGATTGTGTCTGATTTTCAAGGACTTGGGGCATTCAATAAGTTTTGGTGCCTTGGGTTGCCTTGTTTTCACTAGGGTTTTATCTGTTTCTTTGGTTTCTGAACGAGGAGGTCTGAGTTGTTCTATAGTTTAGGTGGCTCAGCCTCTTCCTGCTTTTTATTCTGAAGAAGTAATCTTGGCAAAGGGCAGACCCTTCTGTAAGTTCAGGGGGTCTGACTTGATGCCACACACATGATGATTCAGAGAGAAATGAAAATTGGCAGAGAGTTGGATCCTTCTGTAAGTTTAGGGGGTCTGGCTCAGAGCCTCGCACATGGTGGAACCCAATGGTTATAACTTGGCTATACTTTATTACTATCCTATTTAAGAACGAGCTAATTAGACTGTTCTATAAGTTTAGGTGGTCTGACTATAGCCTACCACAACTTGAAGAGAGTATAATTAGGAGTAAAATCGATGGTAAGTTGGGGCAGGCTGAACTTAAGTTAGTTCAGTCCTATGCAGCCTTAGAAGACGAAGGGAAGACAAATATATATAACTTGGATATCTTAAACAACTCAGGGCGACTAGAAAGGTCTAGTCATATGCCCAAAGAAGAGAGAAGTAGTTGTGCCCTCTGTTTTGTGTATATTCAATGGCTAAGTTAGGCATGTCCCATAAGTTTGGATGACCTGACTTTACGCCTTATGAAAGTTGGGTACAAGGGTCAAATCACTGAAAGACTATGAACTATTGTTTGTCCAACTTTACTTGGGGCTGGTGAGAGTACTTACCTTCGTGGTTTGGCCTGCATGTGGTTGAGTGAGACGACTACCTGATCTGAGTTTCAGTTTGGTAGGTAGTTGCTTTAGATGCTCGCCACGTGCTAGAGCGATAGGAGTTAGTTTCAATTCCTGCATTTTCTGTGATAGCTTTCTTTACTTAGGTCAATTCTTGCATTTTCAGGGATAATTTTTTTTATACTTAGCTTTGTATAAATTTTGGCAAGCTACTTTCTCTACGGGAAGCGCTGCCGAAATTTTTACAAATCCAAGGAGTTAGTCAATTTTTCACTTGTCAAAGTTCAACTTGTCTTTTCTTTATATCTGACTTAGTAAAAATCTGAAAAGTCTCATTTTCTAAAGGGAGTGCTGCCCAAATTTTTGCTAATTCCTGGAATTA
Source organism: Chara braunii (assembly GCA_003427395.1). Classification (NCBI taxonomy): domain Eukaryota; kingdom Viridiplantae; phylum Streptophyta; class Charophyceae; order Charales; family Characeae; genus Chara; species Chara braunii. The sequence goes on from BFEA01000786.1 coordinate 358,440, forward strand.
GACAAAATTGGACTTTGAAAAGTCAAAGTTAGTTTCAGGTTCTGAACTTAGCTTTGTATAAATCTTGGACTAACATTTTTCCAAAGGGAGTGCTGCCAAAATTTCTACAAATCTAAGGAATTGTTTTTTTTTTTTTTTGACAGAAACTTGAGTTATTATGAGTTTAAACCTGAGATAGTATAAATCTGGGAAGTTTCCTTTTTCTAAAGGGAGTGCTGCCCAAATTTTTACTAATTCAGGGAGCTAGACAAAATTTGACTTTCTTGAGTTAGAGATTATTTCTGCTTTCATATTTGAGCTTATATAAATTCTGGAAAGGCACTTTTCCTACGGGAAGCGCTGCCAAAATTTTCTTAGTTTAAAGGAGTTAGATTATATTATGACAGGTGGCGATTCAAGTGATCCACTCTGGATGGGGGAGATTCTGCCATCAGCCTACCTTTGCTTTGGGTACTGGCTTAGAGGTAGGCTTAGACCTGGTTGGCAGATAGCTTGAGTGAGAATGTGCTATGGAGGTTCACCCCCCATATGCTGATGATTTGCTTGGGCATTGACCTGTTTTATGGTACAGGTCTTTCTTGGACAGTCGATTCAGGACTTGGACTAGTTCAAGCTTGATCCTACAAGGGTCATCTCCTGTTATCATTGATAACAGATCGGTTGGTTGATCGTCGATTCGTCGGCTCACGACACAACTTTGCCTATACCTGTACCTCAACTTGATTGCCTTAGCCCTGAGATTTGACATGTTTCTTTGAGGGTTTTAACCGAATTTCTTTTAAATGGCCATTATAAAGAACTTGTGAGATTAATGGAGATTTTGATTATGACTGGGGCTTGAGTGTGTGAGTTACAGGGAACAGTAAAGTTGACCACATTGGTGTATGGCAATGTGGCTATTATGTGTGTCTGTGTTTTATGCAGGTTAGTATTTTGGAGCTTGGTATATGGGCTATACTTTGGAGGCAGTGAGAATGACAACCATGTGTCGCACGATCTGCATACCTGATGGGTTTATGTGTTTCCCCTCTTTTGTTGTTATCTCAAGTCCTGATTTGATATATGAGTGTTGGGATGCTTATTTAGTTATTGATTGATTTTCGCTTGTTAATTTGTATAGTCGGACGTTGTAGTCCGTGGCAGCCGTCAAAGTCAAACCCCTTGACTTCAGCCCAAGCCTGGAGTGGGGCTCATCTCCAGGGCGGTAAGAGACGACTGCCACCACAGGTATGGACCTGTGTACCACCCACTCTGCACAGGGTGCAGAAGAGGGTGTGTGGTCTTCAACCGCGCATGGCAGTTGTCCAACGTCGAGAGGTTAACCCTCAAGGCGTGTGTCAGCCGACACTTGAGTGTCGAATGCGACCCTCGTGATTAACAAGGGTCGCATGATCATGGGTACTACATAGTACGCCATCATTGCGATCGCTTGCGTACGCTTGCGTTGCGAATCGATATGAGTTAGCCCTGCGTCCGCGCGGTTCTATACTAAATCTCACGCGCGACGCCTATCTGATTTATGCATCGGAAAGTTATGGGACGACTATCGAGGGGCTAGGAGCGTAATCGCGTTGTTTGTATTGTGTCGTTTCGTATGAGTGTGTGTGTGTGTTTTATTTTTATGTTTATGGGAGTGGTGTGCGCGTGGTGAGTGGGATACGTCCTAGTCGACCGACGACGGGCCGCGCTTGGGACTTCAGCCCCCCAAGTTGACGGGTCGCGTGCGGGTCCGATAGAGGTGTATTACCGCGCGTGCCCCCTATGCTACAACGGACGAGAAACGCCATCGGCTGGTTCACCTCTGCGATTGCAGCTGATTAGCTTTCGTACTGTGGACTGGTAGCTCGGCGGGGATACGCCCACCGAAGGGAGGTGACAACTCCCGTAAGGTGGAGGTAAGTTGTGCCTCGCGGAGGCCCTATCCTGTCGTAGGGGCTCGCNCCCACCGAAGGGAGGTGACAACTCCCGTAAGGTGGAGGTAAGTTGTGCCTCGCGGAGGCCCTATCCTGTCGTAGGGGCTCGCGAGAGGTATGGCTGGCGCACTCGGCCGGAGCGGCTTGCGGAAGCTCCATGTATATTTGCGACGAGGGATTTAAAAACCAACTCCTGCGTGACGCGGCCGGGAGGGTCCCGTGCTGCCACATGCGGTGCCGGACCGATGCGCTCGACACCGTCATTCCTCGTCGCCGCCCTGCATTCTTCTCGCCGTCATTCCTCGTCGCCGCCCTGCATTCTTCTCGCCGTCATTCCTCGTCGCCGCCCTGTGGTCACACAGCTCCGCGCCTGTACAAGGCATCTTTCCTTCTCGCCAACCCGTTGTCTTCGCGCCATCTTCCCTTCTCGCCTCGCCGCCCCTTAGTCATCGCGCCATCTTTCCTTCTCGCCGCTCGGCGGTCTTCGCGCCCGGAAGTTCAGGGAGTGTAATCGGACGCGCGTTTGTGGGAACCGCCATGTCGGCCCGTGGAGACGGACGGGGGAAGGGTGCCTTAAACCAGGTCATGGAGGTCACGACTCCCGCGAAAAAGGGACGCCATCAACCGAAGAAGCAGAGGAAGGTCGTCCAAGGCGGGGCCGCAGGTAGTACGTGAGACGTTAATGAGGAGGTGGTGGAGGAGCACGAGATGATGCACGAGGACGACGACTTTGAAGAGGAAGAGGAACAACCGCTGAAGAGGAAGCCGAGGGCGAGTTCCGCGGGGGGGATAAAAATCAACGAAGGGGGGGACGGGACACCTTCCGCACGACGTGGCGGTGGGGGTGTCGCGGGTGGACACGCCGACTTTGTCGACGATGAACGCGATGTGCCAAGGAGGGAGATCGGTGGGCGTGTGAAGGAAGGGGTCGCCTCGCATGAATCTACGCAACGCGCGCAAATGCCCTCGAAACGCCTCAATACCCCGCCTGTAGACGTGGCGGGTAGTTCCCAATCGACGGTCCAAGGTGGGGCGTTGCAATCTCCTTCGGTGGTGTCGCACAACGGCGCTGTTACGGCGGCGGGGGAGGCACGGGAAATTCCGAAGGCAGGGGATGGTGGGGTGGTTGCAGAAGACGACGAGGCTCTGGTGCACAGGCTGCATGGGGCACGTGCGGCGTCACATGCAATGGATGCTGCCACCAAACTTTGGGAGGACGACACACGATTCTGGAACGAGACGCAGGGGAGCGCCATACTGAAGATCATCCAAGAAGCGTGCGCGTATCTCGTGGCATTGGCGCGGGGAGTGCAGCCTCCGGCTATTCGACGGAGCATCTCCCTTCCACACAACACCATCCCCCAGCACAAAATCGAGTATGAATCAAAGTTCAATGCGGCGAAAGAGAGGGCGTTGAAGGTGCAGACAATCTCGCTGAGGGCGATCCACGGTTGGGTCTTCAAGTCCGAGAGTGGACGAAGGGGGTATCACTTGGCGTACCAGTACGCCTTGAATCACTCAACCACTGACATTGCTAGAGTGATGTGGTCAGCAGAGGACTGGCGCACTTTGGTCAGCCCGATGTTATATGAAGTTGCCTTTGTGGTTCGTCGGTGCGAACATAGTGGACAGGTACGAGGACGACGAGTGTGTGGCTTACCAAGAGGCTTGTGTTCAGCGTCTGGTGCGGGATTTTACGAGCGCAGTGGGCACGGTCGAAGCGATCGACGGCGGTCGTGTATCGTACGAGCGTCTTAAGGCCATGGCAGAGGCGATGAGGTACTTGCTGGCCGCAACAATGTGGATAATGTGAATGGCAGGGGACGATCCAAGATCTCATTACGACGCTTGGGTTTTCGTGCAACTGTCTGCAAAGACGACGCTGCTTGCGTACATGAACCATCAATTCGACGCCCGCCGCCACATCATGCAAGCCGCACAAGTCATGACGGACAAGTTGGGGAGACCGCCTCCGACCTTCGCCCCCCCACCTGTCTACATCCCTGATTGGGCGTCAAAGTGCAGAGTCACTTTCTCGCACGACGTGACATTGGCCTCCCCGATGGAGGCGAAAAGGTTGGATTGGTTGCGGATAGGCCCCCCCAAGGACAACGATGAGGACGACGACGGTGCTGACAAAGGCCAGGGTGGGTGATGTGCATGACATCGCGATAGGGAAGGGGAAGATGTCGTCGCTTCTTTGACGACGGCAGCAAATGCAAGCAGTCACTCCACGGCAAGCGGTTTGTGTAAATACTTCGCGTGATCGGGCGTGGAGTGACGATTCTCGAACGGCATATCCGTCTTCCACCGACGTGGCGAACACTCTCTATTTCGCCACGACCTGTCCAGATCGTAGGTAGACCGTAGAGGAGGAAGGGGGTTTACGGTTAGGGGCTTTTATGCGGGGCATGGGGTGGGTACTGAAAAGGCTTATGGGGGAGATGGGGGTTTGTGGCAGCGTGGGTGGTTGCTTTCGGGGCAGGACTAGATGAGTAGGCAGGTATAATGGGCGGCGGCAGCTGCATTTCCGTGGGCCCGCTCGCCGTTCAACCATTGTTGTGTAGTACTATGTAGTTCTCCACGATTTTGTATTTAGTATTTTTATTTTTATTTTTTTCCGTTTTCGTTTATTGGGTCTTGCCATCTTAATGTTCAGTCTATCGACCGAACAAACAGATGTGCAATGCTGTAATCCGAACGTCCTTTCGTTTACTGATCTTGATGATCTTCACAGCCATGAGTTGTTTTTGTTTTCAATCGATCCCTCAGTTTTTATATAGCGTATTTGAGGCGGGGTTGCTTTGTTCTCATATTGAATGCTGATTGTTGATGGCGAGAAATTGAAGCATCCAACTATGTTTTCATCATTCCAGTTTTCGAACATCCAATCCATGCATTCGTCTTCCTTTCCATCTTTCCAGGAACTGATTGTAATGCGAGACGGGATTGGAAATGCATAAAATTGGGAATGGCATAGGTCGATGCAGATAAAGTGATAGACATTCTTCCGAACCACGGACAAAACAACTGTGGCGCACCATTGCAAACGCATGCAATCACAGTTCCCGCGAACACAAAAACGAAAGAAAAGATGAAGGAACACAATTCTGCGCACACCGATATAAGCAAAGAATACTCCGTCGTCAAAAGGGGAAAAGCCTTTCAAGGCAAACGCATTTCCATTTCGCAACCAGATGGATGATCTCCCCCCCTGCCCCCCCCCCCCCCCCCTCATCACAATCACTATCTCGCCGAATGACACGTCCAACCGCGCCACGCGGACTCCGCCAACGACGACAGCCACCACCACCGATTACAATAGCGCACCCAACACTGACTGTAAGCGCGCCTAGTGTTCGGCACAGAACAAGTGAAGCAAAAAAATATAACGAGCCCCGAAAACCAGAACTAGTCACCACACACACGAAGACACCTACGCGCACTGCCCACGGGAGACACGTCATACACTTCTCGCCAGAACGACGCTACCATGGGTCGACTACTGCGGCACAATACGGAAGATTACCCCCCCTGACGGACGGTGACATGGGTTAGATGGGGATGATGCACACTGCGCCTGACGACAATAATACAGCACATCTCGACGGCAGCAGACTTGAGGGCATCATCATCGTGAAGACACGGAATTGCCAGTGCTTGTGGGAAGCGGACCTCCCCTTCCTTCCCGCAGCAGCGTCCCTTCGATGCTTCCCCGCTTCATAGAGCTCCGTTCTTCCGCCTCATCAAGGTCACAACGCGGTCTCCGCCTGCACGCACGACCATCCTCAGTGCGCACTCATCCGCTCTGCCAGCGCATCCCCCGATTGACTCCATGCACACCGGCCTCAGTGGCTGATGCATCCCAAGATCGACTCTACGACGCACGCCGTCCGGACCCACCTCCCACAGCAGATTGTCCTCAAACGGGACGCCTGCGTCAATGAGTATGTTGTGAGGATGCAGATGACGACAAATTATTGCGGCAAGGTCTCCATGTTGCACTTGTGGGTGGGGAGGAATAACCTCCACATCCCCTTCAGTCTGCCAAATGCTCTCTCCACTGCTCCCCTAGCCGTCTTTTGTTTGTTGTCGAACCGTGCCTCCGACGGGTGCTGCACGAGACCGCCGTAAGGGACGACTATCCATTCCGACTGGGGATAACCATCATCGCCGAGCAAGTAGCCATTAGTCCGCACACCGAAAGGCAGCATCACAGGCCGCCCAGTGAAAAGTTGTCCTTCCTCCGTGCGCGCCCACAAACTGGACAGGTTCAGCATCCTCATGTCATGCACACTGCCCGGCTAACCGACGAAGACGTCCAGCACACGCAAGTTCATGTCGACGACCACCTGCGCCTGCACGGAGAATCGACGTTTCCTGTCGTAGTAGTCCTCCCCGTTGGCATTGGCGGGCTTGTCGATGTAGATGTGGGTGCAGTCGATGCACCCATGGCAGTTTCGAAAACCCTTGCCTGCGAACCCGCGCAAGACGACCGTCTTCTGCAAACCTGTGGGCCAGGATATCTTATCGGGGTACGCAGTAAGCAATGCCGCAGTGACGTCCCGCACCGTCGTGACGCTGGAAGACCTGCCAATGCCAAAGCTACACGTCCCGCTGTCGTATGTCTCCCCCATCACCCACCTATACAGAGCGTAGGCGATGATGTGGTCCGGCTGCAAGGGCACCCTGTACAACGTCACACGGCGTTGCAGGAGTGGGGAAAGAGTCTCCGCGATCTCGCAGAAAACACACGGCAACATTCGAAGCTTGTCCTTGAAGTACTCATCTGTCATGTCATCACATTGCCGCAGATCCTCCCACGTACCTCCTGTCCGCCGCTTCATCCACCACCTTGGAGTCGCCCGTGGAAACGCGCCGCACCCCATCGCGTAGCAGACCTGCAGCACCGTGTGGGAAATGGCACCGACATGCGGCGTGCACGAACGGCCGCTTTGAACTTCCCCTCTTTGCTCGCCATTTGGCAACGGAAAAGGACGACATTCACCGTCGCAGCGACAGCCGTCCTCTCTGCCGTCGACAGACCGTCACGCCCGACCTCGCCGTCAATATCCATCCTCGACGCCGCTTCCAAGGACATCACGTCAATAACTACACACGACTGCACAAACGCCGCCACGTGGAAGAACACAGCGCCGCCTCTGCAGACAACCTTGAACACCACGCACTGACGACGGTCGTGTGCCCGCGACGATGGTGAGAAGTCGATGTCGTCTCCGGTTGTGCGCAAGCGTAGACCTGCGTACTCTTCGACGACAACCGCTGGCCACCATCGTCACTTATGTGAACGCCCCAAACGGCAGACGCTGATGCAATCGGGTGTGGAACGTACGTCCACCACGCGCCCCCAATCGCACAGCAAGATTTCGAATTTCGAATTTTGAACTGTGCCCGTGCGCGCCATTTCCAATGGCCCCTTTTCTGTTTTTGTTTTTTTTGTTTTTGGTGTCCTGCCGTGATTCGAATTCGCGACGGCCAACAGAGGTGGACCGCCGTCCGCACGGACACAACTCGCTGGACCACCCTCGCCCGCCCCCCCCCGTCCGCTTGTGGATATATAAATCTGGCCGCGGGAGCCCCGAGGAATCGTCCTCAGGGGATGACTCCGAGGATGAGTGGAACGAAGGCGGGAATTTCCTCGGGCGACTCCAAGGAATCGTCCTCGGGGCCAGAGGACGGCCCGAGGAGTGTCGAACAAGCCCTCAGTCCCGGATATACACCTAATTTTGCCTCAGGCTGGGTATGTTCATAATTTGTGCATTCCAGTAGTTGGTTATAACTGCAGTTTTAGCAGGTAAACCTCAGTCCCCGGTATGCCCACAATTTTGCCTGGGTATGTCCATAATTTGTGGATTCTGGTAGTTGGTTATAACTGCAAGGTTGGGGCACCAACCTGGGTCCACCTCACGGCTAACTCACACTACCACGTAGTTTCACAAAATCGCAAATTTTACTGGTTTTCAGCGTCACATAGGGCAGGTAAATGTCAGGCATGTGCCCCTTGTGACATGTGCCCCTTGTGACCTGGTCACAAGGTGCACATATTTTGGGTGTTCACGCGAAAGAGCAGGTAAATGTCAGGGGCCTGGACCGCCGCAGGTTTACGTATTTTGTGGGGACCTGTGGAGGTCCCAGGGAAATCTTTTTTTTTTCCCACGTACATCTCAGAGAGAGAGAAATGTCTAGAAATTTGTAATATTTCCTTTTCCTCTATTGCTTTCTGGAAACTATAAAAAAAAATCATAATTCTTTCTCCTCTCTTGCTTTCTGAAAACAAAACAAATAATAATTGCGCATAGCGCTATATGACTGCACACAAGCATCTCGAGGCCAGGTGCCGACGGTCTTCTTTCTGTTTTGGGGGGAACAAACAGGTGAGCAGTGTGACCCAGAAGTGCTGTATAAATGCAAATTCGCATACATAAAATTTGACAAACATACGTGCTATTGTGATTATGCCCTCAGTCCTGGGCATGCAAATAATTTCCACCGGCTGGCTATAGGTGCACGCTGGCATTGGGACTGGGAATAGCGGGTATTCCCATCTTTAAGTGGGGTACAGATGCAATTTCCCTTTTTTTTCCAAGGAGTGCATCCAAACATGACAACACACGAAACACACACTTTCCTCGCAAGCGCGTGGGACTTCTCGCTGCTTTCTCAGGGCCAGATCCCACTGGCAACGAGGATTGGAAGAAGTGGCCGAATCTGGACGTGTTCCGCACAGAGATGCAGAAACGCTGCTTCAAAAGCAGAACAGTCACAATTTTTTGCACATCTCCGCAAACATGTCCAGATTCACACTCGTTTTCCCCATCCTCTTTGCCAGTGGGATCTGGTCCTCAGTCCGATGACTCCAGGCCGGGACCGGTAATCATCCTGTGATTCAACCCTGCTACCTGTAATGGCCTTATGATTCAAGCCCAGTGCTGGAGCCGAACTGTGTCCGCCCAGAAGGCCAGAGGAACTCCACTAGGCCCTCAGCACCTGAAGGCTGAAGCCCAGGGATCCAGGACTGCCGACCCTCTGTTCGCCCCAACCTAAATTGGTTCGACTGTTCGAGGAGAAGTCGGCAAGTTACTGGAGGAGAAGGTGGGGATACAACAGAAAGTTCCGAAATTTTTGAGAAAGGTTTTGGCGGGAAGGTCCGAGCATTCGCTGGAGTCCACGTGGCCAAATGTGCAATGGAATCGGCTGGTTGAGAACGGGGGCCTCGGCCCACATGCCATCGAATAGTATAGTTTACTAGTCTGTGTGACAGTAGAAGGCGGGAAACCACAGTAGTGAGGCGAGGCCCTTTGTGTGTTTCCTCAGAGGATTGTAAGCCTCATCGCACTGGCACTTACAGAAATGTATCCAGCCATTTTCAGGGCCGAATCGGTGTTCCCTTTTTTTTGTTTTCCTCCCTCTTTCTGGAATCTGACAGCGGAATCCGTGATCAGAGGATTGTAACCGTGATCACAATGGCACTTAGAGGAATGTATCCAGCCATTTTCATAGCCCAATCCGTGTTTCCATTTTTTTTTTGTTTTTCGTTTCTGGAATCTGACAATCTGGTCACGAGGCTGAGATGCCCTCACTGAGGGCACACTCACACTACGACTTCCAAGAATGTACACAACTGCAATCACGACGTGAGTCAGATTCTCTCCTTGGTTTTTTTTTTTTGTTTTGTGAGTTTCACGGCTGCAACTTTT
>BFEA01000786.1:379924-404666 GCA_003427395.1 Chara braunii
GCTTTCGTGTGAAGCTGCCCGACTACCTACGCCAGGCTCGTGTGCATGATGTCTACCACGTCTCGTTACTGCGTCCTTACCGCAGACCGTCTAAGTGTTTCGCTGGACGACCATACGAGCGCCCTCCACCCATCATGGTGGACGGTCACGAGGAGTTCCTCGTTTCAGACATCATTGGTCGCCGAGTCACCGACGACAACCCTCCCCACGTCGAGTATCTCGTACGTTGGAAGGGTTACCTGGGAGCCCCTTGAGCACTTGCAGCACGCTCGCATGTTGGTGCGTGCCTATGACCGTGCTCGTCGTGCTGGGTTCACTGCTCCTCCTCAGCCCACTGACCCTCCTTCTCCTCCGGCTGAGGAGACCGCTGAAGTCGAGCCTGCTCCATCTGAGGCAGACCTTCAGCAGCAGCCGGATGCTTCTGAGCGTCCACAGCGCACTCGTCGTCGTCCTGCTCGATACGACGATTGACTCTGACTTACCTTCCCACGTCTTTGACTTCTCAATACTCCATCCACATCAGTTTTGCAACTTCAGCTCGTCGACGCTACGGCTCTTCCTCGACAGCATTCCGGACTTGTCATCGTGGACGTCATTGGCAACTTCATGGACTTCATCACGATCAGCTCTGCCTACTTCAGACGTCGCCACTCTCTTACCACTCTACCCTGTACAGTACCCTGCTTGTGTCGCATGATGGTCTCCCTTTAGCCGGGTTCCTCTGAGTTGGGCTCTCCCTTGGTATACGCATAGGCATCGGGATGGTCTCCCTTTAGCCGGGTTCCTCTGAGTTGGGCTCTCCCTTGGTATACGCATAGGCCTCGGGACCGTAGCGTTGCCCTGGCTTCCCATCTTATGGATCTAACTCCGACTTCCCTCACTTTAGGAGTCATTTGCATGATTCCCTCACCCATCATCTTTCTACCCTTCGCCGACCCTCACGCCCTAGTTAGGCAGCCCCGCATGCTTCATCTAGGTGCGCCCAGTATACCAGGCTCCCCCTGTTCCTTTGCATGGTCGACCCTCCATAGCGGTCACCCCTTAGTCGAGCATTACCCGCCCTGATGGTGTTAGGGTCATTGGTTCTGTTCGCTCTCAGTTCCCTACCCTCCTTGAGCCTGATGACATGTGTCTCCCTGTTATCTATGTGTGGATGCCCTTAGGAGTTTTCGACCCCTAGGCTGCATTCGCCACCCTCAGAGACCATCCCACCCTTTGGTTTGCGACACACTTCTCATGTGACATATGATAGACGTGTTGTTGCTTTGTTGCTCGCAGACTGAGGCTACTCCCTCTGACATTTCTAGGATTTAGTTGTTCTGCTTTTGCTGTTCTTAGGACTTATACACTAGTCAGTTGTTACCAGACTGAGGCTAGTGCCTCCAACATTCTAGGATCTAGTTGTCACTACTTTCTGCTTTCCTAGGACATGTATGTTAGTTAGTTGCTTCTGCTTTCACTTAGGCTGTTAGCTGTGACATTGCTGTTTTGTGACATTTTATATCCTAGGTTGCATCGCATGGACTCAGCATGGAGCTTGCTCCGCATCCTAGACTACTCAGGTTTTSTKTWCTTTGGTAGAGTTCCGCTTCTTGGCGGAAGCATGTTTGTATCTAGGCGATCCATCACAGGCTGAGGATCGTGTAGCGGACCTCGGGTTGGCCTGTGAGACCAGCCCCTTGGCCTGTTCTCACAGGCCTGTGTTGTATTCGGGGTAGGCCAGTCCAGGCCGGTACCTCTGTCGGTACCAGCCAGTATAGTCCAGTCCCGTCAGTCCGCTGGGGTATACCCCAGTCATTGTCTATTTTCAGTCTCATTCTTCACTTGCACATTTTGGAGTACGTGCGTTGGAGTCTTGCGTGGGGAGCTGCGCTGTGCACCTTGCTCCCTCCTTCTTCCTCCATCTCCATCTCTGTCACCAGCGGAGCACCACACTTGGTGGGTCCGCTACAGAGGGAGAGTGGGCTGACGTGGTATATTCATGGCAATCGGCATTACTCTCTCCCACCAGAGGAGGCCCTTTCGAACATAGGGGACTGCGGGCTCCCTGGTTACTGGTTCCACAGTGTGAAGGAGCTGGTAGATATGGTGCTAGAGGACTTGTCGGACCTGTACGACGACACTCCTGATCGTAGACGGGGGACTATGACAAGAAAGAAGATTAACATGGCGCTGGCGTCGTTGGAAGACCTTTCGAGACGGAACAAGGTGAAAGCATGCAATGCGTTCAACTCAGGCGAAATGGCCAAGCACATCCAGGACCTGCCTCAGGCCAGCCGTTGCAAGACTGACGTTGATGCAAGTCGGGATTTTGCTCGCGCTCAAGGGTATCTGGCAATGCTGCGAGTGATAAAGAGCTCCCCACCGAATTCAGAGTACGTCAAGATCGCTGCTTCCATCCTTGCCGGCTTCGCCTCAAGCCTCTCCGTCCTTGCCTGGCAACCATCTCCAGGAAGAATCGGAGAAGGTTTCGATTCACAGCACCGCATACTCCGTATGCTGGAGGAAGACGACTTCCGCTAATGTACGGTCCACCTGCTCGACAGTTTGATAAAACAGTTCTCCACGAGCGTCTCAGACTCACAGCCGTGTGACAGTACCGCGACCTTGGGGACGCATCTCTCTCTGCGATATGTTCCTTCGCTCATGCAGCAAGTGACATACACGCTCATCACCATGATCGCAAGACCCGTCGACTTTGCCCTTCGTGCCAGGCTGCAGGAGATGGTACGGCAAGGACAGACATGACACAGGGGCAGGAATGCGGTGAGGTGCAAGTCAGTCATTGCATTCCAGGGGGAGACGAAGCAGCTGAAGGAAGAGGCGCCCAGCAGCAGATATACTATAAAATGCAACTGAGCAATAGTTTCACCACACTTTGTCCACTGGGGTGGTCTTTGGAGACAGAAATCCCTGATTTCCATGGAGCGGACACTGTCTGGGCGCAGGCCGTGAACTCTGCTCTACGTAGACTGGAAACGGTGGACATCCTGCTCGACGCTGCAATCAGATCGCCGAATCTGTCAAGCAGCATAGTGACCGACTGTGTCCGGACTCTATCCTCTCTCTGGTCCCGAAGGATGATCAAGTGGCATCGATTCGATGACGAACTGTTGAACGATTTCCCTCAGCCTATGGCCCTGATCGGCGACTTGGGGAGAGCGGATGACGTGAGAGCAAAGCTGAAGTTGCTGGTGAATCGGTTTAGTGAATTTACTTCTGACTCAATGATCACGGCACCGTTCTGCAACCTGCACCTGGCTAAGATCCTCATCTCCCAGGGGATCAGGGATGTAGACGCACAGGTAGCACAGATTCTGCTGCAGTGTCTGTGCTACTGGAGGCAAGCTTTAAGCTCCAGGGAGCTCGACTGGTTTGCGTGCGAGACCATAGAGACACTGCGGGATCTGTTTGCAACATCAACGCAGCAGATCGCTCTCAAGCAGCAAATCTGGGAGTCTGTAGGTGGGGTCAGTTGCCTTACACTGATGCTCAATGCCGAGGTGAGTGTCAGTCGATCAGTCCGCTTCTTCGAGGAAGATCACCAATTCATGGATCATATGGTGAGGGTTCCGCACAGGAGGGAGAAACCCTGGGCCGATGACGCTGGCACCCACGCCAATCATTGCGCGGCGGCTGCAGCACGACTCTTTGCAGAGCTGATCAAATCAAATGAGGTATTTGACATGCTGTCACAGCCGAGAGCCAATGAGGCATTTTTCGTGACCTTATTCAACAGCTTGCATTCCAATCTTGAGCTGCAAGTTGAGCTGCAACCCGAGCAGAGGGAAGGAGTATTGGTTCGCCCAGGTACGCATGGCTTGAGAACCTCCCCAGCGGAGCGGAACACCATACTTAGTTCCTTCCTCAATCAGTTCACAGGCATGGGGAATTTTCATATCCTTCTATTCGAAATCCTTGAATCTATAGGAAACCCCGCCTGGCGGCCGGGTTTTGATTTGTTCAAGGACGCCATCTTTGCTCCTGCCATTGCCGGCAAGAGTCCAAAACACCAGCTGGAGCACTTTGAGAGGGCAGTAAACAACCTCCTAGCGAGGGTGTATGCAGCACGCATAACCTCTTACGTCATCCATCCCTGTGCCCACGAATCGCATCAGAACGATCACAGTTTTGTCTGCCATCATCTACTCCGCATCCTTCTTCCTTCCCTGGTCAAGCATTTTGTATTACGTGGACCCTTCCCTACACTGCCGACGTGTCTAGGGCTTGATGAGTGGCAGAACCGCCTGCATGAAGAGGCTGACAGCCTGATTGCCAAGGTGCTCGTCAAGGTTGTCCTGTGTCATGCATCAGTGCCTACAAGCAGCCCTGTGGCCACTGCCTTAGAGGATCTCTACCGTTGGGCAACAGATGTGCACGGGGAGGATAGGCAAGAGAGCCGAGATATCACAAGGCTTGTGGAGCTTGTACATGGTCTGAATCCAGGTGAACGTTTCGTGCGCCAACGCCCTCGTCTTCGATGATCGGTCGACAGCCGTCAATTGCCCGCCGTCGTCGTCGGGGTGGGGGTGCACGAGGACTGTGCGCGATGGAGTTGAGGACCGCCCGGTGGACAGACCAAACGACAGGTTGATACGGCCATCTCCTTCGTCGCCGCTAAGGCCCGGGCGAAGGAGTTCAGTGAACGACTGCTCGTACACGCCGCAGCCCGTCCCGCATAGCTTCGTGGCTGCCCACTCCTGCGTCGATCCGCTGCCCAACGACACGGTGCGTGGCCGTCTCTCCTCCTCCTCGTCTGATGAGCCGGGGAGTGGTTGCAAGTGCGGTGGCAATGCCTCATACCCAACCCGCTGGGACGCCCTCCCAACGGTCGACGGGCTTCCCCTGCACGGCCTCCCGCCGACCTGATCCCCTCCGGACCTGGCGATTGCCTGTCGTGCCTCCGTCCTGCCGTCCTTCATCGAAGACCTTCTTTTGCCTCAACGCCGCAGTACGTTCCCGAGGATACACACGTGGAAGACAACCAAGAGGAGCAGCAACAGGACAACCAGGAGCAGCAGCGGCAGCCTGCGGAACACGTCAGCCATGAAACAGTACACGACGACGGCAGCAGACGGAAGACAACGCGGGCGCCAATATAACAGCGAAGTACAGTGCTGCAAACGGCTGTTCCAACAAACGGAAGGTGTCGTCTTCCATCACGAATGGCAGTGCGTCATTGGGAGAGACAGTGCCGCCTGAAATATTCCTATCTGCCGACCGTTGGGAGAATTCCCGCGGCGTGCCAAATGCAACGATGCGAGACGGCACCTTCTGGACGTCGGGGATGCCGGCAGGCCGCAAACGGTAACCGTTGACGATGAACCCTGTGAAGCTGAACGTTGGCGACCCAACATGTCCGTGGAGACGCAGGCAGGACCACCGATGGACCAGACGGGATCGAAAAATGTCGTCGAGGGAGCTGCCGTCGACGCCCCGATTCTTTCGGAAGCTCGACCTCCAAATCGCCAAAATGGTTGTAGCCCTGAGGAATCCACGAGGAAATGTTTTCACATTTTCTTTTCGGAATCTTCCCCGAGGATGAGTGGAACGACCATTTCCTTGGGGATTTTTGGGCCCCGGGGAGTGTCGAACGAGCCCCATACTCACACGAGCACGCATTTTCATAAAATTGTGAATTGTAGGTGATTTTTTGAATCACAAGGGCTACGGTATCTTGCGTTTTCACGCAAATGGGCACGTAAATGTCAGCGGCTTGGACATCCACGGGGTTACGTATTTTGTGGGAACCTCTGGAGGTCCCCACAATTGCGCATTTCTTTTAGACCTGTTTCTTTCTGGAAACAAAAAAAAAGAATTCGACGGTTGGTGGGTACATCTCGTAAGAACCAAAAAAAAAAGGGGAAATCCATAAAACCTCCCCGCAAAGAAGCGTTTGTATCCATTTGCCCCCAAACGGGGAAAAAGGTGCGGCAGGCCCCAAAATCACTTTTGGCATCATTTTTGCACCCTGCAAAACACTTTCCCGCCATTTTTACACAGCGGTGTTTGCCCGCACAGCCAGGGGGTAAAAATGGCCCCAAAAGTGATTTGGGACCTGCGGCACTTTTTTTCCCGTTTGGGGGGAAATGGATACGAAGGTTTCGTCGCGGGGAGGTTTTACGACTTTTCCCAACAAAAAAAAAACAGGAAAAAGGGATGGATTTTTCTGCATCGTGATGTGTGACCCCTCAGCCTGTATAATGGCATTCCTAGAGCAGGTAGAGACTGTGTCCTTTCTGTTTTGTGATGTATACGAGTGTGTTGTGTGAGTGGGAAGTGCCATGTCATCACAAATTGGCTCACATATAATATGCGATTGTACGTGCTAGTGTGAGTATGCCCTGAGGTGGACCAGCCGGATTATTGATGTACCCGACTATGGGATGCCTGAAATTATGTTCATACCCAGCAGCCGCTGGGCCACAAGGGTCCACGTGGTGGGCATGAGCATAAGTTTGTGGTTGCCATCCAAAGCCAGCTTCTGGCTGTGGGTACACCCGCAATTTTGCCAGCCCGTTTCTGGGCATGGGCATAATTTCGTTGCCTGGAACTCGGGGGCCTGCGGGACTGGGTATGCCTACAATTTCATGCAGGGGAAAGTCGGGTACTAAAATGCAAAGTTGAACGGGGCCGGGTATACATGCAAGTTGGGCACTGGGACTGGGTACAGCCGGTATTCTCACCTTTATGTGGGGTACAGATGCAATTTTCCCTTTAAAAAAAGACATGACTCCAGGTAGAATTATGAGGTCCCGGGCCTCATCTCCTGTTTAATGAACTGCTGCCACTGATTGTTCAAAGAAAAACAAAAAAACAGCATGACTGTGCCAGACTCCTGGTCGGATTTTCACCTACGAGTCGTTGATTACTTACTTCCACAAGTAATTTAACATGTACTCCGTATCGGACAACTCGTCAGTTATCTTTCTTCTCAACCGTGGCCATGGGTAACCGCTTCTTAACCGCTTGTTGTCGTAAGTAACCGCCTGTTGTCGTAAGTAACCACAACCGCATAATACGCGCATATACACCATGTGCGAAAAATAGTCATTGTTGTCACGGGGTCCTTTTTTTTTTTTTTTTTACAACAGTCCCTCCAGTGCTAGCGATGCTGTTTAGAGCAGACATCACTAGCACCTGGGGAGAGGCTCCATCTATTGGTGGGGAGCGTCACCTGCTGGAAAATGGGTCCAGCGTCCCTTACACAGTTTGATACAGTATGATACATGACCTTCAATCCCAAAATTTGAGGCAATTTTCAGGTCACATTGGAGAGGCCCGCTACCCAAATGTGCTTTCTGCACTTTCTGGTGACCCTTTTCTCAGCAGCTTGCTGGGCCAGGGGAGGACCCTTTTTGACACCACCTCCAAAGGTGGTCTCAAATTACCTTTTAGGTTTTTCCTTTCTCCGTGAGGTATTTCATTCATGCATGAGGAAAACAGCCGTGAGTGTTAGGTCAGCATAATTGAAAAAAAGAAAACCTAAAAAACCGCTATATATTTTTTGGGGTAAGCAGTGTGACCACGTGCACTTCCTGGGAAAACCTTTGTCATTTTTCTACCCGAAAATGGTTGCGCGCGGGGGAGGTCCGCAAAAGAACCTTTGGGCCTCGCCACACCCATCCCGAAAACGGGAAAATGTTCGAGAGTGCTCTCGAACCTCTCGAACTCGGGAAATTGCAAAAAACGGTTGGAGAGGCCTCATCGCCGCACTGCGCTCTCGGAGGGGGCGCCTGCTTTGCCTGACACTTGTCCTTGGTCCGCGATGTCTCCCCGCACCCCGCATTGCTCATCGACATCATGGCACCAAAGGAGGTGGAGAAGAAGAAGAAGAAGAAGACAGAGAAGAAGAAGACAGAAGAAGAAGAAAAAGGAAGAAGAAGAAGGAGAAGAAGAGGAGGAAGAAGGCAGAAGAAGAGGAAGAAGAAGACAGAAGAGGCATTTAACAGGAGGTGCAAATGAGCATTTGAATTCGAATGTTTCTATGCCTCCCTGGCTGGACCTCCATAGGCATACAGTGAGGGAAGATGATCCCACTGATTTTCCGCGATCACGGACCCTTGTATCTGGAACAAGATAATCAGGGGCGTCATTTTTTCCCCCAGATCAATACCCAGGCAGTTGCAGGTGCGCTGGACCTGGTTGCGATTTTGTGTTAATTGGCTCGCGTACTCGTGCGAAACACTGGGACGGGTCCTGATCATATGCAAGAACAAGCCAGCTGGGCCACCTGGCTTGTAGCCCTGGAAACACACATGCAAATTTGTGAAGGGCTTCTTTTAATTTTGCCCCCAGACGAAGACGAAGATGCCGTATGGACCAGGATTTCATCTGGGGACCGGATTTCGGGATGGTTTGGAGTCTGGACCGTGTTCTTGCCATTGGATTATTAATGGGCATAATCCGCAGGAAACCAACATATGTCTGTGTAGGATCCTCAGAGACTATATGTGAAACAACTTCAGGCGGTTAGTATATTCACCTTGAAACAAGTTGAAGGTAGAGTCCATGCTATGTAGAGATACATAGAGTGCTACTAGTGTATGCATACTGAGCAACAACAGGCTCGAGCCGGCTAGTGGCCAACATAACAATTAGAATGTTATGCCACTGTGACAGGGTCCCACTCTTACCGACCTGCGAGGTGGCCGGGGAGTGTAGACAAAGGTGTCTTAGAGCATTATGCTCACGTTAGGATTTGTTTCTGGAGGTGATTGCAGTCAGATTCGTCCAGGGGAGGCCGTAATTGCAGCAGATACATTTCGGAAAGTGCTAGTGTGAGTCCAGCCTGCAACTAGAAACGCATGAGCAGGATTGGCAAGTGAGAAGACGTTCTTCAGATGGAGTGAGCAGAGGCAGGAAGCTGAGCTGAATGTCATGACGTCGTTGAGCGATGTGGGGAGCACAACGGACAAGGGCGAGAACAAGGAAAGGCACGAGACCTGCACTCATCCTGCAACTCTCAAAGCGCGACCAGAATCTGCAGCATGCGAAAAAGACATGCTTCAGATGGATTGAGCAGAGGGAGGCAGAGCGAAATGGGAGAGGGAGGGGGTAGTGCTGGGTGACGTTCAGGCTCTGTAATCAGCAGTTCACAGCAATGAAGGATCCATTGTTGCGACAGTTTGGCTAAGGCTGTACACCTTCAACAACACTTTGTAAGTTGTGTACCTTCTTGCAAGGATGGGGTGAAAATGACAGATGACGGTGCACTGAAGATGCTGCACGCTGTCAGATTCGTCCAGGTGAGGCCGTAATTGCAGTCAGATTCGTCCAGACGAGGCCGTAATTGCAGCCAGATACATTTATCGGCCTTTTTTGCCCAAGATCAAGCATAGTATCTGTGGCAAAGATCAAGCGTAGTATCTGTTCTTATCAGTTCAATATACATCTGATCCTTCCGGTGGACCACCAAAAAAAAAAAAAAAAGCTGGCCAAGCGGCCTACCGTCTTCCTCCGCACATAACGCACCCTAAAAATGAATGTATACAAGCTATATCTCCGGCCAGATACAGCCAAAATAAGGGTGCGTTGTGTTCGGGGGAAGACGGAAGCTGAGTTGGTTGAGCACGTAAGTGGTACACAGGAGGTCATGGGTTCTATTCCCCACGGTATCCATTTGATTCCCCACGACCTCCTGTGTGGCATACTTCGGGTTTACCGACTGAGAAAGTCGGCTTGTCCCTCCTGGCTTGTTGTGGAGGTTGAGTCTGTCTTTCCAGCCCGAGCCAGGTGTTAGGAGCTTGGGTGCTGCTCCGCACACAGACCAGAGTTAGGTAGGCGTAGACCAATAACCTTAGGAAGTTAGGATAGCTTAGTCTCGGTTAGTACATTGAAGTCCGTTCCTCTGTCGGACATAGGAAGATCCTAAACCGAAGTACATAGCTCATGGTAGGTAGTGTGAGTCACTGTGAGATAAAAAAAATAAAAAAATTTGAGAGAAGAATATAGTAAAAAGAGCAGCTGGCCCCCATATGAGGACAAGGCAGATTACATTTAAAAAAAAAAAAAAAAAAAAAAAAAAAAAAAAAAAAAAAGCTGCTCCACACCTGCAGGATATCATCGATCAGGCTGGCGGAGTAAAGGAAAGAGGAGGGCATGTGCGAGCTGCTTCAGCTGTCCCTGGTGCTGGGGAGAAAGGTGCTCGCCGGGAAGGGAGGAACAAAAAGGGTGCTGAAAACAAGGATGCTGCACAGGCGGATGTGCGCCCCTCCTGCTAAAGCCTGCACCACGCCTGGTATTATGTAGACGATGCAAGCCTCAATATGGAGGCGTATGGAGAATACTTCCCAGAAGAGGCCCAACATGGACTGGGCAGAGGCGTCGAATAGGTCTCACGCCGTGTTAAACTCTTTGTGCATAGACTACACCCTCGCCCCCCATGCCCTTTTTACTCGGAGTTGGAGGCGTCGGAATTTTAGTCGAACTCAGGTCTGTATTTCAACAATTCAGGTCAGGGGGGATGTACCGAATGAGGTAGGCCAGTTGGTAACGACACACTTTTCTCAACATTGCCCAGATCGCAAGGAGACGGACTGATCGTGACATTGCAAAGATTTTTTGCAGTGCAATCAGACTCAACTTATTCACACTTTTCATGCACGTGAACAGCAGCACAACAAACTGGCGACATGCGCCCACACAGTACACAGAGATATGGCTTCCAGGTAAGTTCACTTCCACTGGCTCTGGCGACTGAGCGCCCAACATCCACTGTTCACACACCGGATCACCCTGGATATCCCACACACGACGCTCTGTACACGCACACAACACACACACACCCCTCTACAGCTATGGCAGCGCTAGCTGCCACTACCCTATCGCTATACTACATTTCTCTGCCCACTTCGACTTCGGGCACACTGCAGACCTCCTCGCACAAGACGCTGAGGCAGCGCTTCCACATGGCGTCCGCAGGAACAAATGAATGGCTGTGCTCAGCCTCTTGATTTATACTTCTGTGAGTCGTGGGTCTGCCCTGCTTCCCTGGCCCACGGTGTGCACAGTCCCAGACGGTACTTGCTTGACTGGACCGGACTGGCTGGACTGGGACTGCTGACTCTGCGTGGTGGACTTCCACCACTTGCCCACTTGCCTAGACCTATAGTGGGCTGACTTCCGAAAGGCCACTTCTAGAACTCTCTACCTGGCCTTTCGGTGCTGTAGCAGCTACGACTCTGCCCTTTCAGGTCAGTAGCAGCTACGACTTTGACCCTTCGGACAGTCTACAGCTACAACCTCTGGACTGTCTAGACTCCTACCCGACAGGTCTACAGTTCGAATCCCCTATACCCTGTAACCTACGAGATCCTACCTACCACTGGCGGTCCTACAGGTCGCAGGTTCAAATCTACGGGTTGACACAGTTACTGTACACAGGTAAGGTGGGGAACTAGGGATCGAGCCCTGGGATCTGCATCAGCTACTGCGAAGTGGTGAATACCGTTTCACTCCCGCCGGCCTAAATTGGAGGTCCTCCGAGAAAATTTCAGTCCAAGGCAGGACCTTTACCTTTCTGTTGCCTTTCGTAGGGCCGGACTATATCGGGAGCTGTCTCTAGGAGTTCAGATCCCGTAAACCAGCGGTCATCTTCTGGCTCTTGATAAGCAAAATGAACCTTGTACTGTTTCTGTGGACGACCTCTACCTCCGGTCCTGAATACATCTTCAGCCACTATGCCATCGATGTCATACCTTCCATCCATATCTGGTGGAATCATAGACCTACGGGATGGAAACTGATCACTTGTTTGACAAGGTAACAACTTCGATGCATGGAAAACTGGGTAAGTGTGGAGGTGTGCTGGGATTTCTATGGTATAGGACGGTCCATCTTCGCCGCCCTTGACTTCCAGAACCGGCCACGGTCCTCTATACGTAGGCAGTAACTTCTGCGAAATGTTCTCTTCAGGCGCAAACTCTTTAGACTGGACCCAGACCAAGTCGCCTACTTGGAACTGTGAAGGGCGACGGTGCTTGTTCGCCTGTTCGATCATGCGGTGCTGGGCCTTCCTGAGATTCTCAGCAACAGTTGCTATCTCCTTCTCGTGCTGAATCGCAAACTCCCTTGTACCAGGCGGTAGCCTGTGAATCTGATCCCGGTTAAGTCCCTCAAATGGTCTTCGTGGTCTAAAGGACTTATGGAGCTTGTTGGGAGTGCAGCAGGTTGACAGGTGCAGGCTGTTGTTGTATGTGCTGGCTACCTTGGGAAGCATCTCATCCCAATTGACTTGATCAGGCCTAATGTACATGCGCAGGACTTGCTGCAGGATTTTGTTCATCTGTTCAGTCTGACCGTTCGTCTCTGGATGACGGCCAGATGACATCAACAACTTGGATCCGTAGACTCGCATCCATTCCTGCCAGTTTAGACTTGTGAACCGGGTATCTCTATCGCTAACTATAGACAGCGGAACCCCGTGTTCACTGACCCCGTGATCAAAGAACTTCTGAATTACTAATTCTGTTCTGGCTTCCGACGGCAAGGGAACGAAAATAGCATACTCACTAAATTTGTCTACTACGACCATAACTTGGCTCTTGCCATGCCTACTCTTAACGCCGGTGTCCATGAAGTCAATGGACACTGAATCTCCCGGCTGATCAAGGATAGGTAAAGGTCTGAGAAGACCTAAAGGGGCACGCGTAGTTGACTTATTCCTCTGGCAGACTTTGCAACTGCGAACATACTCTATGCAGTCATTTTTCATTCCTGGCCAGGTGTACGCGTGCATCAGGTTGGCTAAGATCTTCTGCCAACCAAAGTGTCCTTCGGTGCCGTGACATTCCCCCAAGATCAGACTCTGGATCTCTTCACTGTTGGGGACGCACAAACGGTCTACTATGTTAGTCTTCTCAAACAACAACCCATCAGTAGTGCGGTAATATGGCTCGGACTCTGAGGCTTCCTTACCTCTTTTAAGGAGCTCACTATAGATGGGGTCCTGCGAGTACGCCTCTTTAACTTTCTGTTGTAGGTCTGACCCTATATCTAGATAATGGACTATGGCCCCAAAGTAATCAGCTCTCCTACTCAGAGCGTCCGCAACTACGTTATACTTCCCTTTGACCGGTTGGAGCTCAAAATCATATTGATCTATTTCTGCGGCCCGCCTAGTAAGCTTAGGTGTCATCTTGGCCTGCGTTTTTAACCATCGCAATGTCTCGTGGTCAGAATAGACTTTGAAGTGCCTCCCAAGCAAGTAATGGTTCCAGTGTTCTAATGCTTGCCTGAGAGCGTAGAGTTCCCTCTCATAGGTCGATGTCGCAACCTTCTCTGAAGGTATCCTAGCGGACATGAACTCTACGGGTCTATAACCATTGCCATCGTCTTGCTGCAACACCGCACCTATGCCATACTGGCTAGCATCCGTAGTGACGACAAAGGACAAGGACGGATCGGCTACCTTAAGGACTGAATATTCTATTAGTGCCTGCTTCAACTTCTTCATAGCAGATGTGCAGTCCCTATCCCACTTCCAGATGGTTTCCTTCCTCAACAATCTGCGAAGGGGCGCAGCGATAGTGGAGAAGTTCCTCACGAACTTCCTATAGTAGTTAGCTAAGCCCAAAAACGATCGCAACTCTGTCAGCGTACGTGGCGTGGTCCAATCTCTAATCACTGCGATTTTACAATCTTCTGGCTTAATGTCGTCTCCGTCTAAGATGTCGCCTAAATATAAAACTTGGGTCTTCGCCCAATCGCACTTCTTTGCATTGATCTTGAAGTTAGCTTCTCTCAGCTTCTCCAAGACCTGCCTGAGATGACCCTGATGTTCTTGGAGGGTCTTGCTAAACACTAAGATATCATCTAAGTAGACAACAACAAATCTATCTAACCACGGCCTAAACAAATTGTTCATACAGCGCTGGAACGTCGCTGGCGCATTGGTTAGTCCAAAGGGCATCACTATAAACTCATAGTGCCCATATCTAGTCCGGAAGGCTGTCTTATACTGATCATCAGGATGCACCTMTATCTGATGATWTSCGKACTTSAAATCTATCTTGGARAAGTACTTTGCCCCCTGCACTCGATCTAAAAGATCGTCTATCCTAGGCAGTGGCTCAACATTCTTCACTGTAACAACATTCAGACCCCTATAGTCTATACACATCCTCAGGTCTCCCTCTTTCTTGGGGACAAAGAGAACAGGCGCTCCAAAAGGAGACGAGCTGGGCCTAATCCAACCCTTCTCAAGGAGCTCGTCTAATTGCTTGCGAAGCTCCTCTAACTCCCGCGGGGACATCCTATACACGGCTCCTTTGGGAGTTCTACTGCCAGGCTCTATCTCAATGCGGTGCTGGATAGGCCCCGGTACTACTCCTGTCGGCGGCTCAGCTAGGTCCTTGAACTCCTCCAGCAGCTTGGCAATCTTAGGGTCTATAGGCTTCTCTTCCTTGGGCTCAGTTACTAGCCTTACATAGGCTACAAAAACTTGTTTTTCTAGGTGATCCTTCTTCACGAGCCTCGCGAATGCAGGTGCACTAAGGCAGCAATGTGCCAGGGGGTTCTCTACTCCGGACACATGGAACAGGCGGGCAGTCTTAGCCTCGCCTGAAGGATCAAGGAGCCAACACTCGTGCTCCTTCAAACGGAGTGTGGCCCCGGCTGCCTCTCCCCAATCCATCCCCAGGACAATATCAAATGGGAGGCTGTCTTCTACAAGGAGACTTAGGGAGTGGAGGACCTTCTCCACTTTCCCATCTTTCTCTAGGCGGAAATACGCCTGGACTCCCTCTACATAATCCTCTACAACCATCGTACGGTTGTCTGCGAGGATACTGACTATAGGGTCTGCTAGCTTTTGAACTTTAAGTCCCAGCTTCAAATTTTGCAGCGCTTTTCTACTAATATAGCTGCGGGTAGCCCCTGAATCTACTAGGGCCCCTACTCTACTTCTAAAAATCTCTACATCTTGGCCCAGGCGGGCATCCTTTCCTTCAATTCTTCGGCCACGCCTGTGAGGGAGGTGTCTAGAGAGACTCTAACACAAGCAGTCTCCGGACAGCTGTCTAGACACCGGCCTGCAACCTCTGCCATAGGCACATGTGGTGTGGGAGTCTCCTGCCGGCTAACGCTATGTTCCCCACATGGCCTAATGGTAGGGGCAGTTGCTACCCCTACCGGCGGCTGCCTTTTGGCCCTTGAGCAGCCGTAAGGGTCTCTCTATACTTAGGACAGTATTTAATGATATGGCCCGGGTCACCGCAGAAAATGCACTGGCCCCGGTCCAGACGCTGTTGCCATAAGCTCTGATCCAGACCCAGACTTTCCCAAGGCCTACCCTGGGGTAGCCCTGGGTGCCATCCACCAACCCTATAGGGAGACCTATTCCTAGGACGTTTTTGCGGGGGACCTTGACCCCTTCCTCCCGCTTGGCGGTTTCCTCCTCTGCCGCCAACCCCCTGATCGCCCTGAAACCGGCTCCCTTGGCCCTGGCCTCGTCCTCCTCCTTGCGGCCTCCCTCCAGCCGAGGCAGCAGCGTAAGTCCTCCCCTGGCTCACACAGCTGTCCTCCTCCACTAACCCCCACTCAATCTGCTCGTACGGGATCTCGTCCACACTACCCTCATCTAAGGTCAGGACAAAGGCTGTCCTTGGTCTTTACCTGCCCTGAGATAGTGCGGCCTTTCCATTGCTTTCCCTTATCTAAGTCTTTGTGCCAGAAAGTAGACACTGACACAGACTTGGCTTCAAAAGCCACCACTTCACGACTAAGGGAATCATACGTAGTGGTGGGATCTTCGCTTTTCGCGAAGAAATGCCCTCGAAAGGCTTCGGGCATAGCTCGATAGAAGAGGCTGACCAATTGGGTCTCTGTGACCCCATGGTCAGGAACAGCCACTAGCTCATCCATGACACCCTAAGTGCTCTGGCACTCTTCCATTTGCGAGAATGGATTGTCTGCAGCTTATCTGAGGCTCTAACACTGCGAGCGACATCAGTGAATCGCTCGCGCAGCAATTTCATGAACTCAGTGAGGGGGGTGAATGACGAATAGGCAACTGCATCATCATTGCAGTTGGCGGCGCGAACTAGGGACCTTGCAAAACTGGCAGCTTCATCTCTAAGCGCACGGATCGCAATCAAGACATGCTGATCCAGGGAGACCTGCTGCAGATGCACATAGGTCTTGACATTGGCCTCCCAGTTGCCAAAGTTTTCTTCCCTCTTTCCACTGTAGGAATCAGGGAACTTGACTTTGACTGGCTCCCTACGAGGACGCGGCTCGCCCTCCTCGGGAGCTGCCACTTTGACGCCTTCAATGGCGCCGACACTCGGTCTTCTCGAGGCGATGATTCACCTCGGCTCCCACAGCGCCTACCAATTCGCGGGCAAAGTCCCGGAATCCCATCTGCATCGAACGCACAGCTATATCTTGACTTCGACTAAACTCATATTGTTGTTCCTGCACTGGGGCCAAACGCTCAACACTTTGGGCAATGATCTCCACCTTTTGTTGGAGGTCTACCTGGGGGGTCAATCGTAGAGTCAGTCTTTGCACCTCCTCCAGATCTTTGACCGCTTCACTCGCTGCGTCCACCCTCTTCTTCTTCTCCCTCATCATTGTGAGTTCCCACTGGAGTTGGTAGCACGGTGAAATCTAGTGGTACCCTCGATGTGCTTGGCCGGTGATGCTTTGCCCGCCGAGGGCCCCACCTAATTTTGTGAGGGACACTGGGCCCGGTTCCCAGCTTTAAAATAAGAAATAAAATAAAACAAGTTGTTCATGTTATTTGTCAGCATAACATTGTTGTTTTTCGGATTTTTTGGAATTTTTGTTTTTCCTTTTTTCGCTGGGACCTTCCCTAGTCCTTGCCCGGCCGGGCCACCTGGGAAAATAGCGTGACCCGGGCGGCCCGGCTGGTAGCCCAGCAAATATCGAAAAAAATCGCAGGCACAGAAAAGGCACCTGCCATAAGCACAGCAAAAAAAAAAAAACAGTCGTGAAATTGTAGCATCCCTTGCCATCCCTGTCTTTTTTTTCCCCCTTTCTTTTTTTCTTTTTTCTTTTTTTCAAAAAAAATTGGACCACTTCTCGATTTATGCGTGTCATTCTTGCGCACGGGCCATGCTAATCTTCTCTGTATCGTTCCAACTTTAACGGATGTCCCGAAGGACAACTTTTTTTTCCTTTTTTCTTTTTTTTTCACTGTCACTCCAGCACAGACTTGAAAAAAAAAAGGAGGATTCGGAAGAAAGGCTCCCCTCCATGATCACGGACGGGGGAAAAAAATATATATATACAAATTCTTCCCTCCAGGGAAATCCTCCCCTCGGCTCCCACCCCCACCCTACCTCCTTACTACTCAGAAAAAAGAAAAGGCCAATCTATGCATCTGTTCCGCATATTCAACCAGATGCATTCATGCTGCCTGAATTTACCTGTACAATGCCGGGATCCGTTTCTCCTCTCAATTCTACAAACCTGCAGAACAGTTCCCACACCAGAGAAAAGCAGACAGTTAATTCTGGCCTATCATTTACAATAACAAGTGGACGATGACAAAACATTTTGCGAAACACCCCCGCAATCAGTTGGACCCCATCTTTGCAATGTACCCCTACTGGACGCTGCCCAACTTTGCAAAATGCCCCGCCAGTTGCCAAGTTTCGTAGGTGCAATTGCAAAAGGCCAAGCGAATTTGCACATGTCAGCCCAAAAGGCCATTTCACTGTGCCCATATCTTTTAGGGACATTTTGCCATATATCTTAACTTATGGTGGCAAAATTACACCCCCCCCCCCCCCAACCCAAAAAGGAGTCTCTCTCTCTCTCTCTCTCTCTCTCTCTCTCTCTCTCTCTCTCTCTCTCTCTCTCTCCCCCTTGCTCACAAACCTCCTCCCCCTTGGTGGGATGCATTACGATCGTTCAAACCCAGGGAGGTTGCTGACCAAGTCCTACACTTGGACAACAGGGACAGGCAGTTTGAGATAGATAGCAAAACAGCTCCTGTATGTGACGCAAACTCATGGGAGTATGTCAGCAAGATGCTGGAAGTCACATTCTTGACACAACCAGACCAAAAGCACCTCCCTTTCGAGCAATATCGCAGTACGCAGAATTGCATCTCTCTTGACATTTGAGAAAGAATACTTCTTGTGCACAAAGGGGAAATTGTGGTGAGCGGGAGACAGGTATGCAAACTCCGACACACACACAACAGGTAAGTTCACATCCAAACAACAGTTGTGAACTTACCAACCCAGCAAACCGCAAAGAAGTATTCTTTCTCAAATGTCAAGAGAGATTCTGCGGTTTGCTGGGTTGGTAAGTTCACAACCAACCCAGCAAACCGCAACAGAAAGAAATGCAAACTGTAATCAGGTCACTAACAGGACAAAAAAGGAAACAAAAAAGAAGAAAGAAAAAAAACTATCCAAGCCTTACAAAGCAGCAGCAACATTCCATCAACGGCGTCAACAACACTACACAGGCGAGCCCGACAACCGCCCAGGCCCTCGCAACAACCGATCCCCTCCCCACACCCCCCCCACCCATCCTCATTTAAACCCTTTCCCCAACATTTTATGGGGGAGTTCAAACTTGAGGAGGGTGCGAGGCGGAGAGGGGGGCCGCAGGGGAAAAAGGGGAGTGCACAGAGCTGATTCAACGCACCCACCTTACCAGCCAGGATTGGACAGGTGTATAAAGGGGTGGGGGAGGATGGGGTTAGGAAATTAAAAAGCAGATGGGAAGTCTGGGCTCCAGGGTGCAAAAATATCCCCTTCACGGTCACATCGAAATTCTTTACAAAAAAAAAAAAAAAAAGTTAAAAAAACTAAATTTTAACATTTTATTTTTTTTTCCAATTTTTTTGGCCTTGGCCGGGCAAGTGGTCCCGGGCCACTCTGGTAGCCTAGCAAAAAAAAAAAAAAAAAAACACCCAAAATCGAAGCCAACTCCGGATGCGGGCAGATGTCGACTACCACAAAAAGAAAAAAGATTAAGAAAAGTTAGAAAACATTATTCTTAAAGAAGCAGACTTGGCAGAGTGATTGTTGCGATTCACCCCCTCCGCTCCCCTCCCCCTCCCCMCCCCCTCTTACCATATGCTGTGGTTGAAATTATTGCCGTAAGCGGCGATAGGAACGATCTTGATATATTTGCACGGAAAGCGAGCCCCACAGTAAGAAGTATCGAGCTCGAACGACTCGCGGACCTCATCATTCCTTAAACCTGCTATTCAGTGAATGGCCAAAAAAAGAACAAAGGAAGAGCGGGGGGAGAGGAGGAAAAAAGAAGAAAAGGAAAGGAAAAACAGAAAAGAAAGGCGAAAAGGAAAAAAGAGAAAAAAAGCAAAGAAGGAAAGCAAAAAAAAAAAAAACAGGTGGAAGCAAAAGAAAGGAGAAAAAAAGCAAAGAGGGAAAGAAAATAGTACAAAATACAAAAAAAAACATGCGGAACAGAAGTTACAGAAAATGCACATTGCACATTCAATTAGAAGAATGCACTATTGCACTGCCTAAATCTTATTTTTTAATTAAAAAAAAAGGAAAGAACGAAAGGAAACGAAA
Organism: Chara braunii; assembly: GCA_003427395.1. NCBI lineage: Eukaryota > Viridiplantae > Streptophyta > Charophyceae > Charales > Characeae > Chara > Chara braunii. The sequence goes on from BFEA01000786.1 coordinate 399,451, forward strand.
GGACAAAGAAAGAAGAACACACCACCAAATTGTGCCAAACCAGTTACAGAAGCCATCATCAGATGGGAGGGAGGCATACATTATAAATTCGTAATTTACTAATTTTATATTATTTTAATAATTATAATATCAGGCAATTCGAATTTCTCAAACGGACAATTCAAAGTTTCTTTGCACCCTACCTACCAATCTTAAAAAAAAAAAAGAAAAAAAAAAAGGTCAGTCATACATTCTCTTCAGTCGAGCCACCGACCATAGTGCAAGGAAGCATCCAATGCGAACACAAAATTTTCGAGAAGCAAGAACTCAGGGCATACTCCCACCAGCACTTTTTTCCATACTTCTGGAGATAAATGCGGTCAGATACATCCAAGTAGGGCCGTAGTTACGGTCAGATACATTTAAGTTTGTGCTAGTGTGAGATTGTAAGCGTGCTCTCATTTATGACCACGCGTGAGTAGACCAAACTGAAAGCACAATGGACAAGCCAGAGAGCATACAAAAGTTCTGATAGGAATAGGTAGAAGCGCAATTTCGCAGTTGCCCCCCCTCCCCACCTACCTATTCCTATCAGAACATTGCTGTGATAGGAATAGGAGACGCACAATTTCACAGTTACCCCCCTATCTAGTCCTCTCATAACATTGATATGATAGGAATAGGTAGGAGCACAATTTCATAGCTGCCCCTCCTACCTATTCCTATTACAACATTGCTGTGATATCCTATCACAACAATGCCGGGATAGGAATAGGTAGAAGCACAATTTCACAGTTGTCCCCCCTACCTATTCCTCTCAAAACACATTCCTGGGATAGGAATTGGTAGAACCACAAACACAGTTGCCTTCAAGGCAGAGAGCATACATAAGTTGTTGTGATAGGGGAATAGGTAGAAGACAAACAGCTGATGACCGAGCAAATCAATGATACAGCAAAGATACACCTCAAAAGGTAAAACTAGATCACGCCACTGTCAAACAGGTGCGGCATCCCGGACGCCACATTTCGACGGTAGCCCCACACAGGCTTCCTCCAACCTAAGTTGCCGACATTCTCCACTCACCCACTTACACCGCTACTCTAACCGGACAGCCAGGTCGACCTAGCGAGTGTAAGACGTGAAAGAGCGGTGGAAGTGGCCCGGGAGTACTGGTGGCGTGTGTGAGTGGATGTCCGCGACCTCCCGTCTTCACCCGAATAAAACGCCCGGTACTTATCGCTGCATCTGGACTGAAAGTTGTGCCAAATACAGCTATAATGACAGGGCGTTATATTCGGGTGAAGACGGTAGTGAGTGTCAGACCTGAAAGAGGTTAGACTACACGGCCTTACTGATTATGAGGAGATGCAAGGAAAATGAGCAGTAGCGAGATGACAATGTCCAGAATGCACAATCACATTGAAGGCCAGGTAGTATCACGGTGTCCAGAAAGCAGAATTGCACCAATATAACACCAATGAAGAATCGTAACACTGAAAACCATTGTCAATGAGAGCTTGCTCTCACCACCACCAACACCAGTGTCCAGGCCCTATCTCCCTACTTGGCGCTTGGCGCCCAGCCTACTTCCTACACAGCTACAGTCTGCCTACTAATTGACAATGCAACTGTTGACATCAGCAGCCCACGAAGTACTTGATGATGTCGCCCAATGCAGACCATCGCCAATACCAGGTATGTGCCCTCACATCATCATCATCATCATCCTTCTCTCTCTCCCCTGACTTACTCCCACATCTTCCCTCTGTACACCCGAAGACCACCCCTGCGCCTCACTGTACAACCAAGCCCTCAGCAGCGCCCTGCTTCCACACACGACTGCACGTGCGCAGCACCTCGCTCCAGTGCTAGCAGCCAGCACGCGAGCAGAAGCTCCAGCAGCGCTGCTGCCAGCCAGCAAGTGCTTGAATGATGATCCAGGCAGCGAGCTCTTTCCTATATGGAAACAGCCTGCCTGCCTTCACAGCCTGGCTGGCTTGGGCCTGGGCCCAGAAGCTTCCGGTAGGCCCCAGGATGCTGTGCCTCTGTTGCAGCTACTGGGCCTCATTCGGCTGGGCCTCCCAACTGTCTGTGTATAAGCCTGCGAATCTCGTCCAGGGCCTGCGTCATTTTGGAAAGGCCTGGAAGGCCCTGGAATGTCTTGCTGCTCAGCCTGTATTTCCCTCAACCAACTGGCGCGTCGAAACTGCCTGGACACCAAATACGAAATTGACAGCTGAGGGCCACTCGTGATTTTGTTAGGCCCACCTTCACTTAGAGTGGGCACATTCGCAACAGGGCCCGTTAGGCCTGCCGAGGACACAGATCCTCACATTCCCTCCTCCTTTTCTTCGATAGTCCTCTGAGAAGTCTTCTAATCTGCAGGCATCTTCCCCTTTAGTTCTCTTTTGTAGCCTGTGATAACTTGCGGTGCTGTTCTCACGAGTTCTTCTCTAGTGAACCACCGATCTTCCTTGGGATCCAGATGATGTCTGAATCTGACCCGGTATTGCAGGGCGGCCTCTGCCCGGTGGTATAAGCATTGACATCACTCGATGCTCAACGATTCCGTCGATGTCGACTTCGCCATCCATGGTTGGGGGCAGCATTGACCGTCTAGAAGGAAACTGTGCAGACTCTGCGAAAGGTGCCAGCTTTGAAGCGTGGAAAAATGGATGTGTACGTAGATGAGGTGGGACGTGAATCACATAAGAAGGTCCGTCTATCTAATCCCCCACTATATCTAGGACCTCCAACGGACCGAAATATTGTGGCATCAGTTTACTGGATATGCCCAGCTCCTGACCCAGTTCAGATGACTTGACCCAGACTCTATCACCTACCTGAAAGTTAAGAGGGCCGTCTATGCTTATTCTCAGATGCAATCATGGAGTCCTGAGATTTTTGATTATGTTCAACGGCCTGCTGCAGCATTTGTTCATACTCGACAGCAAACTCTATGCTGCCAGGTGCTGCAGTGGGCTGCCTTTCGGGTAGAAAAAAATCAAGTGCAGTTCTGGGCTTCCAACCAAGATGCAATTGGTTGGGAGTCATGTTGGTAGTACTGTGTACAGCGTTGTTGTACAGACTGGCCACGAGAGGTGACTTCTCATCCCAGTCATCCTGACTTGGCTTAATATAATGCCGAAGCAGGTGGTGACTCAGGGTGATTTTGTGACGTCATTTGGAGCTTTGTGCCCATCTGTTCAGCTGTCGATTGCCACAGTTCGGTGGTAAATCTTATGTCCCCGTCACTTACTATGGACGTAGGGAGTCCAAAATCGTGTACCCAGTTTTCTAGAAACAGTTTGATGACATAGTCAGTTTTAGCACTTTTTGGCATAAGTCTTGCATACTTAGAAAAACGGTCCACTATAACGAAGATATGCCTCTTGCCTATCCTGCTGGTCACAAGAGTATCCATGAAGTCATGGACACACTCTGACCAGGGCCTTCAGGAATCGGCAAGGGCTTGAGAAGCCCCAGCAGAGCTTGAGTCCTAGGTTTGTCCCGTTGACAAACCTGGCAGGTTTCTACGTACTTTTTTGCATTCTGCATCATAGAGGGCCACCAAAACCCCAGCACTAAGTTAGCCGAAGTCTTCTTCTAACCAAAATGACCAGCTGCATCATGACATTCTCCTAAAAATAAACTATAAACAGACTCACTATTCGGAACACAGTCTTTTATTTCCTGCCTTCACAAGAAACAGTAAGCCATCTACCATCGTAAATTCATCCGAGGTTACCTTATCCTTCGTTTGAAATCTAGGAATGATTTCAGACATGACTGTATCTTGCTGATATAGGATTCCACCAAGGATCGAGTTACATCGTTAAATATACCCTTCAGTCACTAGTGCGCCTAGATAATCTGCCCTTCGTAATAGTGCATCAACCACTTTGTTGTAGTCTCCCTTGATTGGATCAAGTTGATAGTCATACATGTCTATCACTTGAATCCACTGCTTAAGTGCGTCAGAGAGTACATGATGTGTCTTGATCCAGCGCAATGTCTCATGGTGAGATCTCAAGTAGAAGAACCTGCCTAGGAGGTAGTGTCTCCAATGGACCAGCGCTCTATAGAGGGCACAGAGCTCACGCTCATATGTGGACTTTGCTAGCTTTTGAGACGGCATCTTCTTACTCATATACTCGATGGGTCTCATCTTTGGCCCCTCCTTTTGCGCAAGGACCGCGCCTATGCCATATCGGCTGGCGTCTGTGGTCACGACAAATGGCTTATCAGGATCCGAAAGTTTAAGAACTTCGTAGTGTGTCAGAGCATACTTCAGTTCCCTGAAGCTTACTTCACACTCTTCAGTCCACTCCCAAGGGGTGTCAAGTCGAGTTAGATCTGTTAATGGGGAAGCTATAGTACTATAGTTCTTAACAAACGGACGATAATAGTCTGTCATCCCCAAAAAACGATCAGACCTCAGTAACGGTCTGAGGCCTGGGTCAGCCCCGTATGCTGGCCACGTTGGCATCGTCCAGCCTTAACCCATCCGCGGAGGTTTCATGACCCAAGTACAAGATCTTGGTGCGCCGAACTCGCATTTTTCCAAGTTTACCTTGTACTGGTGCTGTCTTAGGAGACCTAGCACTATTTTTAAGTGCTCAACGTGCTCCTCTACAGTCCTACTACACTACCGTCGAGGTACAATACGATAAACTTGTCTAAAAACTCATGAAATATCACATTCATTGCGTGCTGGAATAATCCAGGTACATTCCATAGGCCAAAGGGCACCACCACAAACTCGTATACACCGTACCTTATTCTGAAAGGCGATTTTGTATTGGTCCTCAGGTCTAATGGCAATTTGATGGTATCCGGACTTCAGATCTATCTTTGTGAAGTATCGGCGTCCCTACACTCTATCCAATAGGTCGTCGATGCGGGGTAGGGGTTCCGCGTTCTTAACGGTGATGGCATTGAGGCCCCTATAGTCAATGCACATCCTCAATGAACCTCCCTTCTTAGGGACAAAAAACACTGGCGCACAATAAAGGGAGGTACTAGGCCGAATCCATCCCTTTTTTGTGAGCTCCTTGAGTTGGCGGCGGAGCTCTCCAACTCCGCAGGAGACATCATATAGACTAGGGTACCTGTTGCGGCTACGCCTGCAATAAAAACGAAAAGTTTGCCAAGAAGTTTATGGACTCTCTCTCTCTCTCTCTCTCTCTCTCTCTCTCTCTCTCTCTCTCTCTCTCTCTCTCTCTCTCTCTCTC